>JAMJFZ010002048.1:2465000-2983490 GCA_026225945.1 Cricetomys ansorgei | reverse complement strand
AGGTTACAGGAAGGCCACATCAAATCTTCCAAGGTAAAACCATCACAATGGCATCTATGAGATATCCATCCATAAAAATGATGGGCACCATCCATAAAACTGAGATGCAGCATGTGCTGATCTTGCCAGAAAGTCGCCTTGGTTCTGATGAAGGAAATATTCAGCATGCAAAGTGTTTTTTTTTTTTTTTAAAGCCGTGGACATTGTGCCCAAGATAAAAAGCCCCTGCTTGGGCAGCAAAAAGAAAACCACAGAAATGTGGTAATCTGATGGCTCTCTCTGCGGAGGTCACGAGTGAGAAGCAGGACTAAGGAAGGAGAAGAGGTCTGAGGCCAGAGCACTCGTACTTTATAGAGTATGGGAACTACTCTGTCCCAGTGCTGACTCTGCCTTGTGTTAGGAAAACCGCCATAGGGAATGTGGAAGCAGACGGCCGTGGCTATGTGCCAATAAAACTTTATTTACAAAAAACAGAGTTGGAGATGAGAATCAGGCTTGAGAGTGGGGACCATCCTTGCTCTCCTTCATCGAGGGAGACAACAGGTCCTGTGCATTCCAGAAACATCTGAGCAAAAGAACAGTTCCTGAAAGTCAGACTGGCCACAGGAAGTTGTAAGGAAAGCAGCTGGTGTCTCCCTGGGAAGCCCCCACTCACTGCTGAGTGCTAACACAGGCACAACACCATCCTGAGAGCTGTACTGGTCCCAGGGCCCAAAAGGTCACAGGACATTTTGAGTAAAAATCAACAGCACACACCACATACCACACAAAGCTACACACATACACACACAGTTAAAAAATAGAAACAAAAATCTAACAAAAAAAATTAACAAAATCTTTTTTAAAAAAAGAACTTTTTAAAAAAGCATATGGAGGAGCTGGAGAGATGGCTCAGTGGTTAAGAGCACTGACTGCTCTTCCAGAGGACCTGGGTTCAATTCCCAGCACCCACATGGCAGCTCACACCTGTCTGGAACTCTAGTTCCAGGGGATCTGACACTCTTACACAGACATACATATAGGCAAAGCACCACTGCTCATAAAACAGAAATAAATAAATTCCTAAAAAGTCTCATATCGATATGAGACACAAACACACAACTTATAATGAGATGAAGTCATTCCCAACTGTATGTGTCATGAGAATCACAACTCTACACATGAAGCCCTGCAACAATGTGCAGAGAAGGGACACACGTGTAGTCATTTACTGAACCTGCCTCCCCTCTGGGGTGATGCCCCACACTGGGGTTGGGAGAGGCCAGGTTAGACCTCTACAGCAAGTTCTGAACTGGTCCTGGGAAGAGAGAGCAACAGCCAAGGCAGCTGAGCACTCACTGCCAGATGTCCCCTATAAAGGAAGACCTGTCCTGTGGAGCCCCGGTAAAGACTCTAGAGCAGGCGACAGCACAGGTGGCCGTGATCCTCGGCACCCTGGTTATAAGTGCCAAAAAGAGCTGCATAAAGAGGTACATGGCCCGTGTAACCACTGAGGATGGAGATGGCCTCTGATTCAGAAAAGAGTCACTGTGTGGGGCTGGAGAGCTGGCTCAGACGGTAAGAGCATTCGCTGCTCTTTCAGAGGACCCTAGTTCAGTTCCCAGAACCCACCAGGTGGCTCACAACCACCTGTAACTCCTGTTTCAGATCTGATGCCTTCTTCTGGCCTCCATTGGCGACCTCTGAGTTTCACCTTTGGGGAATTTCAAAGTGGGACCTTCAGATAGAAGGCACAGAGCTGGATAGAATAACCCATACTGTGACACAGGGATGGCCAAGAGCCCTCTGAGGCCACAATCTTCACATCTTTATAACCTTGAGGCCTGGGACCCATCTGGGTGCCCATGATTATCCATCATCCAGTGACTGGAAGGAAGCATGTCCTGGGGCCACAGTTGCCTTGGTCAGAGGGCTAATCAGGGAGGGTACCAGCCGTGAGCCATCGGGAAGTGGCCAACAGGTAGCCAAGGGACAGGAAACCTGCCCTGGTGTCAGCCCTCTCACATAACATTCACCATAGCTCCCTGCCTTTGTACTCTGCTGTGGCTACAATTTTTCTGCCCCTGGTCCTAACCTCAAACCGAATTCCCCAACAACTTCATAGATGGGACCCCCTCCCATTAGCCTTCCCTGCCTATATACGCTTATATACTCTCACACTTCCCAAGACTCCATGCAACCAAGGCCTCGTGTAATTAGGGCAAAATTGAGTACACATGTCTGGGAGGAGGGGCTAAACCCTCAGATGAGGGTTCAATGACACTCCTCACCTCCTCTTTCTATCATCAGTCATCAATATCATCAATTATCAATATCAGCAAGACTACTCCTGATGGCTTCTTGCAAATAGGCACAGTTGATCTGATGAAGATGACATTCTACAGTATCCACATTCCTCTTTTGCTTTTGTAGACGGAGAAGAGAGGTGGACCCCAAGTACTGGGTAGCTAATCACTGAATTGAAAATTGTGCTCCCTAAGGGAGGAGGGAGGCTCATAAGAGTGAAAAGGTGAAGGAAACACACAAGGCTCAGGAAGCTCAGAAAGTTACAAGACTCACAAGTCCCCTCCCCAAAGTTAGAGAGACAGCTACAATTGCCGAGGAGAGGAGATTTCTCTGAGCACCTGGTGCCTGAAAGTTGTTCCAGAAGCTTTATGGATACAGCTTTTGTGGATGGTCACCCATGCTCTTGTTATGAACCCCAATAAACTCATGGGCTCATCAAGCTGAACTGAGAATTATTTCTCCGGTCTACTGTCCTTCCTGTATAGATGTTTGTTTATGTCTCCCTAGGAAAAGCCACACGACGTTAAAGAATGAGTCTTGGCTTTTGCTACCCACAGAGAGGGAACATTAATAGCAAGAGGTGTCAGCGCTAAGGAAACCAAGCAGGAGCACAGAGAAGGGCCTCACTGCACACAGCAATGCCAGGCTGGCAGCAGCCTTCTCCCCTGGTGGCCAGGACACTAAGCAATACAGTCCCCCTGAAGGACTTCAGACCACAGTTGGAGTAGTGCACAGCCAGTTCAGGGACAGCACATGACCCAGATAGGGCCTATTGTAGAAGTTTATTTTTAGTTATGTATAAAATAATTGTTTTGTACACTGTTGGGTGAGAGGCTGCCTAGGTCTTGGCATTTTGTATTGTCTACAGGTGTTGGATTTATGAGGGGGATGTTTGATTGGCAATGACCCGCACGTGCTATCAGTAGAACACCTGAGGAGTTCTGTGTCAATAAAACACCTGAACTCAGACACTTGGGGTTCCACTGTCCAGTATGGTACCTGCCATGATGGTAGTTCTCTCTGCTGAGGTCTGGAAGGCTTTGCATGTGTGAATAAGCCTCTGTGTCTTCCTTGGTGAGCTGCCACATCAGTGGGCAACTACAAGGGCCAGTCTCCAAATGTGGACTTGAGAAAGTGGGCGAAGCACTCTTCCTGCCGGATGTGAAACTGCCAACTTCATACCTAGAGTTGGAGGCCAAGCACAGGAAGTCTTTAGGGCAGTAACACAGGAAGGGGCCATGCCCTGCGCACTGTGGTTGATCCTAAGTGAGAAACCACTACTCAAGTTTCTTAGGCATGGGAGACAGTGTTTCAGTTTTGGTTTGGGGGTTACTTCCCTGCCTGTGCCAGAGTTCTTGGCAAGCAAACACAACTCTTCTGCATTTGAAATGAAACCTTTGTTACGGGCACCGAATTTTACACTGAATTGTTAACAGCAAAGGGAAGTGGAAGTCCGAAAAGAGAAATTGCAGAGCTCAGGGAAGCCCCTTAGCAGCCCTCCTGAAGTGAGGAAGAGCACTTTCAGGATACGGGGAGCCAAATGCCCACACACTGTAGATGAACAGAGCTGGGAGAACAGAAGAGTCTGCTCTGAGTTTGTGTACCAAGTAATGCCAGGGTGCTTCTGGGGGTCGTGAGGATGGCCGTGTTGGCTGCAGTCTAAGAAGGACTACCTTTACACTCTCCCTTCTCTTTACCCCAGTGACCTTCCTGTGTGACCATGGCTGCTGTTCCTTCATCTTCCAGATCACAGAGCTTTACTGTTTGTTTCTTTTTGGGTCAAACCTAGCCTGGAGTTGCTGGGGGAAGCGAGTTCTGGGAACACAGCTAAGCTCCAGCGGTGCACCCCAAAACCATGTGGTTAGGATTCCTGCATCACAAATCTCAGCTGAAGTCATCAGGACCCTCCACTAACCGGAAGGCCCTCCAGCAGCCACCAAATATGATACGGTCTGCAGAGAACCCAGAGGCTACATGGCAAGCCTCTTTCTCTGTATCTTCCTAAACCAGAGAGGCCAGAGAAACCCCCAGAGAAGCAGGTGTGCTTCCAGACAGCCAGTGCCGTGTTTCAGGAACTCAAGGCTCAAGCGGGCATCGTTCTAGATCAGTTACTTGCCCATGACTCCTCAGGGCAGGAAAAGCTACAAGCCCTAAAAGGCAAAGTCCTCCACTGCTCAGTCAGGAAGCCACAATTCTGCAGAAGGGCCTCTGCCCCTCAGATCCTTCCCCTAATCAACAGTCTCCAGGAATAGCCTTTTTGCAGGGAGGTCTCAGTGGGCACGTGAATGGCCAGGGACCAGACACTAAAACTGAAAAATCACGAGCCATAGCCTGGTGGTGGGTTAGCTGTTTCGTAACACAAATCCCTAATTCGGACTTGGCAGGAATGGGCGAGGGCGCAAAGGTGACCAGGATCCTGGCAGGGAGGAGGATCGGGAGCAAGAGGCCAGGCCTGCGGGCATCCTCCCGGAGGACTCCGTTGCCCTTCCCGATTCCGCCCCATTTTCACTGCGACAGCCCCGTCCTTCCCGTAGTCCCTGAGATCTGCGGGGCGTCCCTTGTCTCTAACACCAGCCAGCCCAACTCAGGATTTACAGCCCGTAGTCCTAGCTGCCGGCATCCCTAGTCGCGCACGCGCAAAGCCGAGCCCAGCGCACGCGTAAGACCCGCGCAATGCCCAATAGGCGCTACGGAGCCTCCTGCCCCGGAAGCCGGGCCGTCCCACTGCGCCCGCGCGGTTCCGCCCTCTCTTCTGGCCACCAATGGAACCTCAGGCCCCGCCCCTAGCGACTCGGGCCCCGCCCCTGGAGACGCGCCGCTGCCAAGGCCTCTCCCGCTTTGCCAGAGTGAACAGCTGAAGGAGGCCGGGTCCGCGGCCCCGCTGCCACCATGAAGCTGACGCGGAAGATGGTCCTGTCCCGAGCCAAGGCTTCGGAGCTGCACAACGTGCGGAAGCTCAACTGCTGGTGAGGTCGGCCAGGCGCGGGAGGGAGCGGAGGCCCCGCCGGACTGGGCGCCTGCTTCCCCAGGGTAGCCAGGATCTAGGCCCACCCCGGTGGGGCAATGCCGCAGACGCGTGGCCCTCGCCGGACAGCTAGAATTTCTCTCTAGTCTTCCACTGTGTGTGGTATCTGAAGACCAAGGTGCTTAGTGGCGTGTACACACACACAGAGAACTGAGGTTGTAAAGTCACGATTCTATGAACATCCCGTCACTAGATACTGACGGGACCTGTTCTAGGTGACAGCCAGGCACTTAGATGCTATGGGATGGGTGCGCTCAAAGGTCCGTGGCTGAATGCGCTAAGACGGAAAGACCAGGGCTTCTGGAGGACTTTGGGCTAGCGGGGCGTGAAAGAGCTACAGGTGTCTCTGCGGACTCAGGTAGGACACTGTGGCCAGAGTATCCAGGAAGGGGCTCAGCAAATGCAGACCCTTGCTCCTAGTGGCGTCAGCATGCTACTGGAAGGAGTGAACTTTGTTAATTAAAAGCCTTTCTCTGCCCTGGCACATCTGCTGTTGGACCACAGTCCTCTCTGTCCTGGGTTTTCAATAATGCCCTTCTTTGTTGAAGCCGGCATGGCAGAGCTCCCTCGGTGCAGGCAGAAACAACAGGCACATTGCAGGCCTGTGAAGTTTGCTTCATAAGTTACATGATCAGCCTCTGAACTGGGCCTCTTTATGAAGACTCCTTTGTTTGTATCTGTGAGAAGAAAACAACTTCCTGCTGTGGACGCCTGGAAGGAGTCAATCAGTCAATCCTGTGTCCTGCAGACAGAGTACCCCCATGCACCAAGCACGTAGTGTTGTCAGAAATCAACCTAACCACTTGTGATAACCTTTTCCTGTTACCTGGGCAACCAACCTCTCGTTCTTACTGTGCCATTCAGATCATAGAATCTTTAGATTTTTTGATACTTCCCCATTCAGCGAGATTAAAGTATGTCCGTCTTTTCTTCCCCAGGGGCAGCCAGCTCACAGATGTAAGTTCTACCTTGATTCGATCATCTCCAAGATGCCTCTTCCCCAGAAGAATAGATAAAATGACCAAACTGACCATCAGTTCAGTGCCATTGTCACTTGCTGGGTCCCGCACAGAAGGGGGCAGTCAAAGCGCTGCTCTGGGAGAAGTCCCAGGTGGTGATTTTCCTCAAGGATCATGCATGGACAGAGGCTCTCTGCGCGGCCTCCTCTCAGTTGGCCTGGCCTCAGGATGCTAACTAACCTCCCCAACCCCCATGGCAGGCAGAGACTAGCCAGTGTACAGAGCTGGGACTGTGGAGCCCACGGCCCAGGTCTGATCTGCAGATCTGACAGAGCGTTGTGGGCAAAACCTACTTGTAATTCTGACTGCCTTGGGCCCAGGTCCATTGGCAAGGAGAGTGTCTATCCTTCCCTCGTGTCTCAGGAGCAGCAAGAGAAAAGGTTCTATATCACAGAGCAGAAAACCAGGAGATCCGGGCCGGATGTCCTTTGAGGGACTGGCATGTAATGATGTTCTGTCTCTAGAACTGGGAGTGGTCGATACTGTCTTAAAGTGTCAGGTAGTAACGCCCAACCCCAGTGGGGAACACATAGATGGAAGGCTGGGCCGCAGAGGCCAGCATGCAGCTGATCCTTCTGAGTGCCCTGGTTGTGCAAGGCTGTACCCCTGGGCCCCATTAGTGCAGGTGAGGGGGACCCAGGGCAGATGTCTTCCCGACCTGCGAAGGGACAGCAGGACACTGTGGCCAACTCACCAGCCCTGTTCCTCCCTCCCTAGATCTCCATATGCCGGGAGATGCCCAGCCTGGAGGTGATCACACTCAGGTACTTGGCTCCTGTTGCTCTACTCTTGGGGTGTGGAAGCCCTGGGGAGCTCTGTGTCCTTCCTGTAGGGTGCCAGGGGAAATAGAGAACCTGGATAGTCACAGCACAGGTGAGGGCAGCTCCTGCCAAAGGGAAGAGCCTGGCCCTCCTGCAGCTCCCATCCGCTTTCCAGGGCCCCCTAAGGGCTCCGCTCTGCTTGCCCTCCGCAGAAAATAATCTGTACACCTGTAGCAGCGGTCCACCTAGGCCAGTCCTCCTGTGGCCACATCTGTCCCCAAGAACCACACACACACACACACACACACACACACACACACCAGTGCCCTACCTCCACTGCCTTCCTGATTCCATCATTCCTAGGAGCTTCTCCATCCCTAAATTCTCTCCCGCCCATCCTGGGACCCAGGACAGGGTTGGCACTTATGACCCCTGCTGCCTGCCAGGAGCTGGCATGGATGCATTCTACATGTCAGCATGGTGCTGGCGTCCCTGCACCAGGGCAGCTTCATGGGAGGGAGCATGGGTTGGGGCTGGCTCAGCAGGCCAAGCCCTGGCTCTGGAAGGTAGATGTTTGGCCACTGGACACCATGTGTAAGGACTTGGTGTGTCAGCAGGGACTTGTGGGGTTACCGGACGCTCTGTTTTTTCCCTTCCTGTGTTGTGTTCACTTTCCTACAGGATGGAAATCACCCCAAAATCCTGTTTCTCTCTAGCCTGGGATTCTGGAAGTCAGAGCTGGTGTGTGTGTGTGTGTGTGTGTGTGTGTGTGTGTGAGAGAGAGAGAGAGAGAGAGAGAGAGAGAGAGAGAGAGAGATGTAGAGCTTGTGGGCGTTTTTGCTGAGTTTTAGCCAGAGCTTGCCCCTGGGACACTCAATGTCTCCTATGAAGGAGAATGAAGCATCCTGTCTGCCACAATGGCTCCCTGTGAATGCAGAGTTCCAAGGCCAAGGAGCTGCCCATGTGGTGTCTCAAGTTAGGGAGCGCCTCCTAATGCTGCCTCTTCCCCAACCCTAGCTTACTTGGTTTTAACCCATTTCTAAGGCAGAGACCTTTTGCTGGTACACATGGCTAAGGCAGTCCCACAGGTAGAGGCCCCTGACCCATGGAGACCCAGACTCCATGGGTCCCTAAGAGTGTGCTGGTCCCACAGCGTCAACAGCGTCTCTACCCTGGAACCTGTGCGTGGCTGCCGACGTCTGAGGGAACTGTACCTGAGGAGAAACCGCATCTCCAATCTAGACGAGCTGTTCTACCTAAAGGATCTGCCACACCTCAGGGTGTTGTGGCTGGCAGAGAACCCATGCTGTGGTGCCAGCCCCCACCTGTATCGCATGACTGTACTACGCAACCTGCCCCACCTGCAGAAGCTGGATAACCAAGGTAGGGTTTGGCATGCCCACCACTGGGGCGGGGGGGTGGGGCTCCCAGGTGCCCGCCCCTCCTTCCTGTCTTCTGCATCCCCCAGTTTGAGGAATGGGCTAACCCCATCACACAGTGGCATCAGGAGCAGCCCCCATGAGATTATCCTTTTTCAGACATGCCCCTGCAGAATTTGGTGCTCACAGGGCTCCCTGTCTGTAACACTTGAGCTTGTGAACCTCAGCGGTCTCTCCTCTTTGTAAGGGGCCACTTTGCCAAGATGCTTTGTGTACTGTGCAGCTTTCCTTATGGTTACATGCCACTTGGACTTCTGGGAACAGCTTGGGTGAGGGGGAGCTATTCAAGAGAGTGTGCGCATCAGAAAAGACAGTTGGATGGTGTCGGGGGAGTCAGTGAGCTCCAGAAGCTGATGATAGGGGAGGCAGGCAGAAATAAGGTTCAGATAAACTGGGGCTAATGAGGGTTTTAAAAGTTACATTAGGAATCTTTCTCAGTAACAGCCAACAGCCAGGAGCAAGTGGAACCGGAAGGGGTGGAGTCCCATTAGGAGTCCAGTTACCAGTGAAAAAGTAACAGTTTCAAAAGGCTTCAAAGCCTAGATACAGCATTTAGAAACAGTTGCAGCCTTTAAGAAAACAGTTACCTTTGAAGAAAACATTTACTTTTGGCCCCCAAACAAAGAAGGCTTGGAGCCCAGACCCAAATGGCAGAAAACCACAGCCATTAAAAAACAAAAAACGTTATACCCACCTCCTGCCTCCCTCCTCCCTCCATGAGGAAAACCCACCATATGCCAAGTGTGGTGACTAGGCAACGTGTGGTGGGCTCAGGAGCCACGCGGAGGACACCCCTACCGCCTCCCAGCTCCGTGCTCACCTACGCCGTCCCTACATGCCCCGCAGGGTGCAGGGCCTTGCCGTGTCAGGGTCCAGCTCACTGACGCCATGGGCTCTTGGCATCCTGGTTCCTGGTCCTCATCAATTACATGCAACTGCTTTCTCCCAGACACACTTCCTAAACAGGAGTGTGTATGTAAAGCCCGTTCCTTCTAAAATTTGTCTCAGGGACTAGAAATGTAGTCTGACAGCAGAGAGCCTACTAGTGTGACTGATCCCCACAGACAGCCCCTGTGCACACAGCAACACCAGGCGTGCTGGGCTACACTGGGTGACCCGGGGCTGTGCTACGCAGCCCTCTGACATCTTTAACCTTCTCTGACTTCCACAAGCTGTGACTGAGGAAGAGCTGAATTGCGCACTGATGGAGGGACATGAGATCACTGCCGCCCCAAGAAGAGAGGGCGCAGGCAATGGCTGTCCCAAGGCCTCCTACACCCTCAGCTCAGTCAGCTCTACAACTGAGACCAGCCAGGACCTGCTGAGCTACACAGAGGAGACAGAGTAAGCCTGCAGAGGGCAAGACCCGCTGTCCCAGGGGCATCCTGGGGCCACGAGAGGGAGGTTTCCTGTCTCCCTCAGGAAGGGGAGTGAGCTCAAGTAACCTGTGCAGGCCCATGCCAGCGGGCAGGGGAGGAAGGGTAATGCAGAGGAGAGAGCAGCGTGTGGGCCTGTGGTGCTCCTTGGAGGCTCATCCTGATTGCTGTGATTGTGCTCTATCAGAAATGGCATCGGAAAGCTGTGCTCCTTTGGAGGGACCTCAGGCTGAGCTCCACATGGCAGGTGCAGCCTGCTGTCTCCCCTCTTGTGGAAGGCACCGGAGATGAACTCTGTGGGGCGACCACAGGCCGCGTTTCTGCTCCAACTCCCACCAGAACCGATCCTGCAGCATCACCTTCCCCGAGGCCCTGGGTAGAAAGCGTTGCAGGAGGGAGCCCCAGGCACAGAGAAGTTGCACCCGGTGGCTCTGGGCCTCTATTCTGCACACTGGGCGCCTGTGTCATTATAAAGATACCTGGGTCGAGGGCGCCTGCCTCCCGTCTCCTTGCCAGTGTGACTCGGGCTCCTCTCAGTGGGATTGGACATGCAGACAGTGGTACCCAGAGCTCTCACACTCTCGCTGTCTCCCTCTTACCAGCAGAGTCCAGGGCCAGAGTGCCAGAGACCAACCTCCTTCCTTCTCACAGAGGGATGCTTTGAGGAGTCACAAGAATAGGGTGAGTGGCCGCTGCCCCCTCTATCCAGACGGCAGAAGACAGGCTCCACAGGGCAGAGATACCACAGAGACAGGTCTGGGCTCGTAGGAAGGAAGATGGGTACATGAGCCACAGCACCCGAGCTCAGCTCCACCTCCCACTCCAGCGTGCTGGCGCCCCCCCCCCCCCCTACACCGCAGGGTCACTGTCTCCCCAGGATTTCTCCCCTCTCCACTTGTTGCCCTCGTGTCAAACTCAATTCCAAGAGCAGGTCTGTACCCACCGGCTCCCCTCCCTCCCCAGGTCCTCAGTTTCTCAACAGAGAATTGCCAGAAGGCAATCTACCCAGGCACCCTCCAGCCTGCCCCAGAGACAGGCCCGCCTTCCAGCTGGTTGCCCTTGGGCCAGCGTCTCTAGAGCAAGGACACGAATAGGGATCACAGAGGTCTCAGTGTGCTGCAGAGGTCAGGGGTCAGAAGTCGAAGCGAGTTTATTCACTTCTGGCCGGTACCTCCCAGTGAGCCGTGGGTGCTGCCTTCAGCCATCCACACCCCCTCTTTGTGTTGGAGAGCCTTTCTCACCACTCTGAGCTGCCCCGGGCCCTCAGCCTCTATACTCAGTTTCTCCATCTAAAGCCAGGGCCCAGACCCCAGGCTGACTGGAACCGGAGAAGGAAGCAGTGACCAGTGTCTGTGCTGTGACCTCCCTGTGTTGCTTAGAAGCCCCCACACACACACCCTAAGACTGTTTGCCCTATAAAGGTCGCCACCAGTCAGGATCTAGGTCATTCTCTCTGTCCCCAGAACATCCTGACTGCCATCTTGCTGCTGCTGCGGGAGCTGGACGCAGAGGGACTAGAGGCTGTCCAGCAGACTGTGAGCAGCCGGCTACAGGGGCTGCACCGGCTGGAGCCCCAGAAGGACATGGAGTGACTTCATATGCCCCGGTACCTGGACCCTGTTGTATCCCATGGAAACACAGCTCCACCTGGGAAGCCTTCCTCTGGCTTCCCAACACCAGACAAGAGCAGGAGCAGCAGCCGCCAGCTGGACAGACCCCTCTCCTGTGCCTAGGGCTCACAGAGATAGCCACCAGCCTGGTCCCTGAGACTTACCTGCTGAAGCCTTGAGGATCTGGGCACTACCTGACCCTCCCTCAAGGGAGGACTGTACGAGCCATACTTCCAATAAAGCACTTTCTGTTGGGGCTGGAAGCCAGCATCTCAGTGGCAGGCAGGGCCTTGGCCTCGAGGTCCATGCTGTTTTTCAGCAGCTAAGGGGAGCCCTGGTGTCCATGTGTCACCAGGAAGGTGCCTAGAATGAACGGTGTCCCAGAAGGCACCATGTCCCACGGGGCCTTAGACACCACAGCCTGAGAGCATGAATTCTTCTCAGAACAAGACTAGCAGGACAGTGTCCTTTTTCTTCAGGAGAGGGGTGCCACCTAGGTAAACTGTTGGGGACACCCGGAGTGGCAGATCATCCTAGGTATCAGATGCTGTTAATAAAGCTGTCTGTTGGAACAACTGGGAACGGCTCTGTAACTCACCCACCAGGCAGGGCCTAGTGCCTTGGTGCCTTGGGGTGGGCTTACTTCTGCCACAAGAGAATAGAGCAAAGAAAGGCATCAAGATTAGCACACATAAAACAATGAGCAAAAGTCTGGAGCTGCCAGCACCAAGGGACAGGTAGAACGTGCCCAAGAAGCCTGCTGCTGGCTCTGCGTGACCTGCAAGGGTCTCAGTGCTCCACCCCTGGCCCACTTCTAATCTTGCGAGTACTTTGTCACTTAATAAACTGTTTCTACCACTCTCTGTGTCCCTGGCCCAGTTCCTTGATCCGGGACATAAGAATCCGGAATTGCCAGCAGACGCCCTCTGGGCCACACCCCGTGCCTGTAACATCCTGGCTTTCCTTCCTTCTGTGGTGCATTCCCGTACACTTCAGGGAAGGGCAGACGGTGCCAGTTGTGATGAACCCCCATGTTGTGGAAGTTTATTTTTCGTTGTGTTTAAAATAATTGTTTTTGTGCACTGTTGGAAAAAGGGATGAATAGACCTTGGCATTTTGTATTGTCCGCAGGTGTTGGATTTACGTGGGGGAAGTTGATTGCTAATGATCTGCACGTGGTATCAGTAGACATCCAAGGAGCTCTAAATCAATGAAACACCTGAGCTCAGACGCTCAGGATTCCACCGTGGATTGAGTATGGTGCTGGCCAGGACGGTGGTTCCCTCTGCTGAGGTCTGCAGAGTTTGCATGTATGAGAATGCCTCCTTGTCTTCCTTGCTGAACACACAGCAGATTACTATTACAAATGGCTTACCAATGTGGGGCAGGACATCACGCCGGCTAATCCAACGTGGAGACAAGGAAGAAGAAAAAGAAACTCCAGCCCTCACAGAGCCTGGTAAAGTACACTCAGAGAAATTAGCTACCAGAGGATAGAGAGTAAAGTATTAATTGAAGGCTCCTGAAGGAAGAGGAGAGAAAGGAAATAAGCCTCTGTGAAGAGAAAACTATGAAAATTAAATGAGAGAGAAAGGGCTCAAAAGTGAGAGCCACAGAATGGAGGCCCTTAGAGATAAAGACTTCAGCTGGGAGCAGGAAAAAGCAAGGTTTAACTGTTTTTCCCAATCATGGAGCCAGCGCTCCCTCCTGCTGCTGGTAGTGGCATGCTGTTTCACAAACTGGGTTTTCTGACAACTGCATTGTATGTGTGTGAAGCTCAAGATGTTGTGTTTGAGGTCTATGAAGAAGGGTGTATGTTTACCCATAGTGGTGGTGAAAAAGAATGCCAAAGTTCCAGAATGTTTCAGCCAGAAATTCTTCTCACTGGCCCAGGACCCTCTGCTGTTATGGAAGCTGCAGCTTAGAGCCAAAAAGCCACTTAGTTAACCTGATCAGTTTTTTTTTTTTCCCCTGCAAACCTGTCTACAAGAGATCCTGTTAAGACACATCCGCTATGGTGATAACCCCCCCACGCCCCCCCACGAGGGAACGCTTACTGCAGACAAAGTGACCAGTTATTTTTCCAGCAAACCAGACTCTATCTTATAACCTGGAAAGTGTTACCTAAGAGTCAGCACCCAGAAACTGTCTTCCAGAGCTGGCTGAGGTTGTATCTCATGCTGGTAATTGAACTTGGTACTGTAAGAGTTAACCCAGGTGATGCTGTTTTTGACGGCGTGAGGGGGTCATGGAAAGTGTTGAGGCTTGGCACTGTGAGAGGCCAGGAGAGGCCATTAGTGAAGGTGCAGCCTCAATAGCAGTTGAAGGCCCAGGATGAAGGAATCATGTAAAAAAGTTGAGGCTTGCCACCATGAAGAGAGCTCAGGAGAGGCTATTGGTGAATGTGCTGCCCAGCAGTTCTGAAGATGCCAGTACCATGGGATGGCCACTAAGAACAGCAGCAGCAGTGGTGTGAGCTAGCCAGAGTCTGGAGGACAAGCTGTGTGTGCTGCAGAGGGCAGAGCCAGATCTAAGCCCTTTGGAGGAGTCCAGAAGATCTTGAGTGAACTCCAGAGAATTGGGCATTGATAATGTTTTTCTGCTGCCCAAAGACATTGTGAAAAGCTTGATAGATGTTTGGTTTTATTTGGTCCTGTCCTTGTGATTATTCCTCTTGTAAAATGGTTTTGCTGGTGTAGTGTTAAATTGTGTTGTAAAGGTAAAGCAATTTTTCTTTTTTTATACAGAAAGGGGGAAATGTTATGGAAGTTTATTTTTAGTTGCATTTAATTGTTTTTGTGCACTGTTGGAAAAAGGGATGAATAGACCTTGGCATTTTGTATTGTCCGCAGGTGTTGGATTTACGTGGGGGAAGTTGATTGCTAATGATCTGCACGTGGTATCAGTAGACATCCAAGGAGCTCTAAATCAATGAAACACCTGAGCTCAGATGCTCAGGGTTCCACCATGGATTGAGTATAGCGCTGGCCAGGACGGTGGTTCCCTCTGCTGAGGTCTGCAGAGTTTGCATGTATGAGAATGCCTCCTTGTCTTCCTTGCTGAACACACAGCAGCTTTCCTACTATCCCCATCCCAATCCCCGTCCCTAGGCTCCTCTGCCCAGGACAAGCTACAGAATAGAATGTGGCCCTACCTGGAGCTGAGGGAGGAGACGAGACCTTCAGCCCCTACTCTGAACCTTCCAGGCATAACCCCCTGAGCAAAACAGGAACTGGCATCACAGGGGTAGGGTGCCTCCCGTCCAGCTCACAACGGGGAGAGCTGAGGTGGGAGGTGTCAACCCTAGAAGAGTGGATGCAGTACAAGGGAGCTCAGGATAGAAGGGGCTGCTCTGTAACCTGATGTCCCCTAAAGCCATTGCTCTCACCAGAGCCCAAAGCTGCCGTGCAGCTGAGCAGACACCGGATCTAGCAGGAGTTCCATATTGAGAACTGAGTCGAATGCTGATGGCACCAGGCCCATCCCAGACAACTGGTGCAAAATAAGAACGCTCAGTAGGAAGAAAAGTTGATCCTCTAAGTGCAAAGCCACACACAGCAGTAGCTGTGCAGAGTGGGCAGCCGCAGAGCTAAGCCTCAGGGAAGAGGAAGCTACGAATTGCAAATTAACTTACAAATGCTGCCCCCTCCTGGGCTGGGAGAGCCTGCAGGGTAGTTAGAGACCTGCCCATCTCACCAAAGCCATTGATGTAGCTTGACCTATTGACCCTGTTTAGTCTCAATGAGACTGGGATGCTCTTCTCTACCCTGTCCCCAAGTGCTATCAGACTTCCCGACAGGCAGAGATACCATCAGGAGCCACAGGATGATGGGGACTCTGATGATTTAACTGCTTTCCAGGTCTCCCATTTACGCTTCTGGAAGAGGAGCTGCAAAGTGCTCTGCTGCTCCTCCTGGCATTGGCTTGAGTCCACCTATGTGACTCGGGCACGCTGTATGCCCGCCCCAAGCACCACTGAGGAGGGCTGGTGCAGTTAGGGTCATACAGAGTACAACGGGTGAGCCTGTTCAGCAGTCCTGCTTTGATGGATGCTTCCCAAGTTTTCCTTATCACCCCAAGATTTATTCAGGGGGTCCCAGGATGCTGAAAGCACTGAAATAGTGCTCCCCATGCTTGGAAGGATCCCCTTCTTTCTGACAGTGAGCAGAACACAGGGAAACAGGACAGGTCAGCTCTGGATGTTTAGCAGCAGTGCCCCTGCTCCATTGCAGCCTGTCCTCTGAGGGACAGAGCCCCCACCCCCAACCCAGTTCTGTCTCCTGAGGGCCAAGGTGTGGAAAAGAACCATTCTTATAGCGTGGAGACCAGAGACTAAGAAGTAGCGGCCACTTTATGCCGGCCCTGAAGCTCTCCTCCTTGTCTTGGCCTCATTAATTCAGCCAGACCCACTGCCCTTTGGGCTAGGACCAAGATAGCCAAGGGGAGGTCCAAGCACCTCACCTTACAGGCCCATAGGGAGACTTTTGCCCAGGGAAACCACCCCATGTGGCCTGTGAGCCCAAAGCCAAAACCACGACCCTTGACCCCCATACACGGAGGAACCAAGAACAGCCTTGTCTATTTGTTAATACCCAGCCACAGTGGGGACTGGACCCAGCAGTGGCTTGTGCAGAGACCCTGACAAGTGGGTTGGAGCAGGATCTGAAGTAGGTGTGGCTAGAGCCTGCTCTTCACAGGCTCCTTTGAGGAGCCAGCCCAGATGCTTCCAGAACTGCCAGGATCATTGTACTGACAGTGACAATCTCCCCTCCGGCCACCCAGGGTCCAAAAGGCCGCCTCCCATCAGCCGCAGTCCATAGGCTGAGACCCCAGCCCTTCAGGGGGCAGGGAAGGAGTCCACACCAAGCTCAGTAGCTCTCCTCAGCTGTTTCTACCCTTCAGGCAGAGCTAAGAGAGACTCAAGTCTCTAGTGCCCCCCAGGGGGTTCCCTGCCATCGGTCTTGCAGAGTAGCTGTGGGTAAGGCTTGCACATGAGTCCTGACGACCCTCTCCCTGGACTCCTCGGCTCATGCTGTCCAGGGAACCAGACTCTAGTCAGGTGACTTTATTTCTAAAAAAGGTGAGGCTCTATTCAGCCATGTGTTGAGGCAGCCAGCTGACCAGTGAGGGAGAGGGGTGATGAGGGTCTGCACAGCCCAGGGTTGGGAAGTGGGGACTCCCCGCCAGGTGCTCAGCCCTGGGGACAGCTAGGGGAGGAGCCCCAGAGCAGCACAGTCGACCCCTAGCTCCCCCAGCCATGGGCTCCAAGTTTCGTGTGAGTCCCCTCAGTACTGGGATCTGTGGCTGGCACTGGAAGGGAGGCGACGGTGACCTCAGAAACCCTTGTCGATGCTCAAGGTGCGGCGCGTGACGTGCTCCATCTCCCCAGACACGTAGTCAGCCATGCTGATGCGGTAGTGCGCCAGCATCTTCAACATCAGCCGCAGATTCAGCCACCACTGTTCCCGCGGCATGCGGTGCCTGGGTGAGATCAAGGTTGGGTAGTTACAGAAGCCGAATCCCGCAATCCCTTAAACCCTGAATACCTAGGCACTGTGTCCGAGTGGTATATCGGGCACGTCTGGGGGCTCCATTCCTCTGGCTGGGGTGGGGTGGGGTGGGGTGGGGGTTGGGGGACATGCTGCTGAGGTGGAGTCAGGTATTAAGAGTCACAGGCTAACCAGCATGCTCACCACAAACCCTCCCCAGACAGTCCTGTGTTGGCCTTAGAACACCTGGACGAGACTCCGGCCCAGTGAGGCCGTTCCGGGCCCCCAAGGGTCCTCCCTTCTCCACACAGTCCCAAAAGGACTTACTCAAAATCAGTATCCTTCTTGAGTTCTGTGACGGGACTGAAGGCCACCACCTTCTTACGCAGGCCAATCACACAGGCCGAGTCTGGGGCATTGGCAAACACCCGCCCTACGGAGACAGGCACGTGGTAGGCAATGCTAGGCCCCCAGAATCCCCCCAGAGGTCCAGGTCTTGCTTAGGTCACCCCACCGACCTTTGCGATAGACATCACGCAGCTTCTCTGACATCCACAGCATGGCCTTTACCCCCAGTTTGGTCCCATAGTTCCGGTCAAAGGGGGTAGGAGCACCACCCTGGAAACACAGGCAGAACCACATCCTAGGAGCTGACCGAGCCCCAGACAGAGAGACTAGGCACAGGGGCGCCCTAAGCCAGCACTGAAGCCATGACTGACTCCTTGTGTCCTTGGGTGATCATGGCTACCTCTCCATGTCTGATTCTTGTCATCCCAGCCTCTTCCTATAACCTGGAAGTCCTCAAAGCCCAGCCTAGAAGCCATCCTGGGCCTCCTGATAGCCACCATGAGGCAACAGGGTTTATTTAATAGGTGAGGGAGTAGACAGGGAGGAGACAGCCACGGATAACAGGGGCTTGGGCAGCCTCCCAGCAAAGAGGGATCAATCCAGGGCCCAAGTGCCAGGTTTGGGTCTCAGCCCCATACCCCTTGGGTAAGAACTCTAGAGAACGGCCTCAGTCGTCTCTCCAGGAAGGAGTGATGAAAACACTCACCACCTGGTTTGCTGGAGCATTAAAAAAAGACAGCTCGCCAAGCACCTTCCAGGTGCATATGTGAAGGATAGCTTCTCCCTCCAGGGCCTCCCCGGGATTCTCCAGAGAAGAAAACAGAGGACAGGAGTCGGGCGGGACAGAGCACCGCTGGGGCCGGGGACTGGCCTCAGAGCTGTACCTGCTGCAGGTGGCCCAGCACGTTGGTCCTGCAGTCGAACACGCCCCTGCCTTCTGAGGAGTACAGGTTGTACAGGAACTCTGTGGTATAGTGCTCATGGCACTTCTCGTTCCTGCGGGGGCACACGAGGCCGTCAGGGCTGCCCCAGGTCTGTGCGCTCCCCCCACCCCACCCCCGCCCCCGTCCCGGCACAGGTAGAGTGGGACGGGCGAGGAGGGCCGCAGCTCCCAGTCCCTAGGCCCTCCTGGCCCAGCACCCACAGCAGCCTTACCGGAGGACCAGGCCCCTCTGGATGTCCGTCTTCATCTTCTCCGTCATATGCTCCACGTTGGCCTGGGAAGGAGAGGAGGGGAGCTAAGGGCCGGGAAGGAAAGCAGAGCCAGTGGGAGGGCGAGGCAAGGGTGCTAAGACACACACGACCTGAGGAATGGGGTCACGCTGTCTCCGGAGGGGCCCAGTCAGATTCACGGGTAGCAGCAGAACACAAGGGCGGGCTGGGCTCACCTTTAAGTCATGGATGTTGAAAGGGTCCTCAAAGACGTAGGCGGCATCAGCACCCACAGCTATGCCTGTCACAGTGGCTAGGTAGCCGCAGTAGCCTCCCATGGTCTCCACAATGAACACACGGCGCTTCGTCCCCGAGGCCGACTGCTTGATGCGGTCACAACTCTGGAGGGATCAAGGGGACGGTGAGAGCCCAGCATGGCAGCTCATTACTATAATCCCAGTAGTCCAGGAGGCTGAGGTAGGGCTACTGCCAAGTTCAAGGCCAGCCTGAGCTAAGTAGTGAGTTCTGATCTAGCCTGGGCTACAGAATGAAAGCCTTTCTCAAAGCCAAAAAGGCAAGGAAGACAGAATCCTCCGTGTCCATCCCCTTCCTCTCCATGGGCCACAGGACACCGCTACCCATGACCCGTGACAGGACCACAAGGCAGCAGAAATGTTCTCAGCACCAAGGGCTCCCACGATACCCATGACAGCTAGGTAGGGCGGGGCCTGGGCCTCCTCCACTGGTTCTGCACAGGTGCAGGGGCTCACAGGTGGGGGTGTCCGCCCCCTGGGGGGGTACAGGCAGTAGCCAAGGAAATGTTGGTTATCACTGTCATCCCACTGAGCAGCCCACACACGGCTTGACGGCATTCCCCAGGACACCGCACCTCCATGGCTGCGTTGACAGCGGTGTCTGAGCCCAGGCTGAAGTCGGTACCGGGCACGTTGTTGCTGATGGTCGCCGGAATGACACACATGACAATGCAGAGCTCCTCATAGCGCCCCCGTGCCTCCACTAGCTGCAGCACGCCCTCGTAGGCCTGCAGGGCAGGAAGGGAAGGGAGGCAGGGTGGGCTGAGGCAGGTTCCACCAGGGCTGGGAAGCCATCTTGTCCTGCCCCTGCTGATCGCTATGTCTGGTACTGGGTTGATACGATCTATTCCCACCTAAGGGCTGGAGCTCTCCAGGAACACAGGTCCTTCCAGAAAATCAGGATCTTAGTGAGGACCAGAGGGTTCCATCCGTGCCGAGGCAGAGCCAGATGGCATTCATGTTTATCATTTGATAAGGACTTGCACAGGGGTGTGGCAACAGTGAGCCTCCCAGGCCTCGTCCCTCCTCCTCTTCCTCTCTGCTTCCAGCCTTCTATTCCTCTTCTCCCTCCTGATTCCCTAGCACTAAGGTAGCTGTACTTTGTCAGGCATTCAGCAGGTTAAAAACCCCAGCCCCAACCTTACACTTGACAGCTTTGACACTCTGGCTGCCCCAGCCCAAGGGCCATGTTAGATACCACACTTCCTCTGGCCTTGGGGTACAGCAACACCTACAGCGACCCAAGACGAGTAGCCTCACCTCAAAGCCACCGATGACCAGCAAAGCGTGGATGTTGTAGGTGCGGAGGTTTTCCACGATGGCCTCCAGGTGGGGCTTGGGCAGCGTCCTGCGGTTGGAGACACATCAGCCTGGATAGGAGGCTGGCAACTCACAAAAGTACATCTCTCCTCAGAAAGTACTAGGCTTGGCCTTTCCCAGAGCCAGAGACCAGTCACCCAGTGACCCCCTCAATGTGGCTCCACGTAGGCTAGAGATATGGGGGCTGACATGTGAGAGGCCTGGGCCTCTCATATGGACACCAGACCTCTCTGGACCCTGGCTAGCAATGGCCAAGCCCCTGTCGGTCAGCCCACTCTGTGTGTCCCTTCCGGCTGAGGTGGTGACAGGAAGGGACCCTTTCTCCAGCCAGTCCACAGGCTTGGATAGGACAACTACCCACCATCACACAAAAATGACTATACCACCCCGTGCCAACTCTATAGAGGACCTTGAGCCCATTCTAAGAGCACCAGGCCTTGGGATAAAAACCACAGCCACAGCCAGAAGGAATATCCCATCCCTGGTGAGCGATGCTGCTCCAGCTCCCCTCCTACTGAGAATCCCACATTCACTGCAAGGTAGGCAGAGCTGTGAGGTTCAGGGCTGTAGCCAAGGGGCCAGCTCTGGTCTCCTGGGTAGAGTCTCTGCCTGCCCCATCAGCGAGGCTGTGCGCCGTCCAGCAGCCAGCTACTCACCTCTTGGTCCCCAGCATTGAGCCACCACGGCCCAGCCAGCCTGCCACATCATGCCAGCCCACTTCTTGTACCTGCCAGGAAGAACGTGGCTTCAGAGAGGTGGCCCAAGGTCTCACAGAAGACCCCTCAGACAGGGGACAGAACCCCCAACAATGCTGGCATCACCCCAAAGCAGGAGGCCGAGTCTCAGGACTGATTAAGAAGACAGAGCCCCTCAGTTTCCAACCCCCAGGGGAGCTGGCCCCTCTCCATGGATTATCATGGGTCTTCATGCCCCCCAACTGGACTGTTCTGTTTGCACACCCAACATTCCTCAAATCCTTGCCTGTGAGCGACTGAGCCCACAGCCCCAGCCACCACCCGCATCACCACGACACCTACCTGACCCCTGGCCAGGCCTTCGAAGCCATCCTGCACAACGTATACCGTGTGTCCTTCGGAGATGCCGGTACGCACTGCTGAGCGCACGGCTGCGTTCATGCCAGCAGCGGGGGCTCCCACATTCAGGATGGCCAGGGAGAAATTGGACTTAGTAGAGAAGAGAGATGACAGAAATATAAGCTACGGGGGGGGGGGGGGGGGGGGGGGGGGGGGGGCAGATGGATCCCCAGCCAGCCCAAATGCTGTCCACCATGTCAGCTCCCTTGGGAGTGATACATCTGTCCTATCCATTCCAGAAAGTTCTGGGAAAGACTACATGAGACAGGGTGCAAGTCCTGCATATATTACAAGAGCTCCTGGCAAGATAGGTAGACACCCTGTCATAGCCAGGCTCACAGGCACAGCCTGCTGGGTTGGGTAAACGCAGCTGCTTCAAAGCCCTCAGGCATCAGCCATCCTCAGACAGGGGTGGTACAGCCACAGTGGGAGAGGGGTATATCCCTCCCCCTACAGTTGTATCAAGCAGCAGCATTGGCTTTGGTGCTGTGTTGATATAAAGCCATATATCCATAAGCTATATGGATATATAGCTTATCCAGTTCAGAGTATCCAAGTGGGCCCTGTCCTGGCCCCTGGAGTAGCAGGGGCCTTGTACCACCGTTGCTGTGGAGACATCCAGGGTCTAAGCTACGGGGGAACAGCTCAACATACCAGCCCTTCCCCCTACATAATATCAGGGCCACTTTATTCCGCAGCTCCCGAGAAGCACTAGACCGTGGTACAGCCGGGCCCTGTGGCCACAAGCAAAGCAGAGTCCAGCCCTCAGTGCACGGCTAAGACCTCAGGCAAGAGGGAGGAGTCCCTGCTGTCCACGCCCCAGCCCCAATCTTATAGCTCAGCTCCCCTGAGGTAGGCGACCGGGTAGCTGGGAGGCGGGAAGAAGCAGAAGCTGGCAGAGCCATGGCAGCCACGGGCTCTGCCCTCTTCCTTACCTTCTCCTTAGAGATCTTCTGGTGGGCAAGGAGCTTGTAGATTTTCCAGTTGTTCTCAAAGCTCCTGGAAAAGGAAGAAGACCACGAGGTTCACCACCTCCCCACCCTGCAGCCCCACACAGCCATGAACTCAGCGAGGCACAGGCCCAGCAGCCGTTAGAGCAGGGCATAGGCGTGCACATGGCTCTGGGGCTCAGTGCATTCCCCACACAAGGCCGGAACTCGGATCGAAAGGAGCGGGATCCCGCGTGGTCAGCGTGTCTTGTTGCTACATCCCACCTGAGACCCGACAAGACACAAGGGTGTGCCCCGCCCTCCATGTGACAAAGCTGATGGCCTGGGCATGCAGCCAGAATAGAGTCAGGCCTACAGGGCCAGGCGCCTGCAGGAGGTTGTACCCCATGCCACCGAGGACTAGAGTCTACCCATCTCTTGGCCCTCCCTGCCCTCCAGTCAGGCGCGCCCACAGCATCCAAAGCTGGCCATGACCTCTGACCATCCTGCAGTACCACTACCCACCCCACACCCAACACACACCCTGCAGGAGCCTCCCTCACACAGCAGCCCCACATCCCACATGGTCGTCACAGGGACTACCTCCCCTCAGCTCCTACAACAGTGGTACTGGCGCAGAGTACTAAAACAGTGGTACTGGCACAGAGTACTAGCTCAGTGAACACTCACCACCCCCCTCCCCGCTGCCCTAAAGGACAGTGACCCTCACCTGCCACGGAGCTGGATGGCCTCCTCGAACCTCTTCTCGTCCATGGCCTTCTGGACATCCTTTGTCTTAAAGAGAAGAGGGAGTGGGGTTGTTAAGGAGCCAGACTGCACGCACAGACACAGCCTGCTGGGCTCAAGGAAGGAATCTTAGCCAACACCTCAGTGTCCTATGCCCGGGTTTCAGGAGGCTCAAGAGTCCCACTTGGCTTCTTGCATCCTCCCCTGTCGGGGACAAACCAGGGCCAGAGCCTTGGGAATGGGAGGACCTCCACCCCCACCTCCCAGACTCACAACCAGTAGCCAGCATGGCTTGGTGCAGGGCCAGGCATGGTAGATTTCCCAAGAGGGTTAGGAAGCCCAAGCCCAGCATTCCTAGTATACCCTGTCTACCCCCAGCCACAGAGCTCCCAAACCTGAGCCAAAGCCAGCATCTCCCTGCTTGGCCTCACAGCCCTCTTGCCTTCACCTGCACCCCTATCCTAGCATCCCTGCTCTGGCTACCCTAATGACCCAGGGCATTAGGTAAGGCCAGAGCCTTACCCAGTATTTCATTCTGATCCCAGATACCTGGGCCCCTACCCAGGAAGGTAGATCTACCCCCAGGAAGCTGAGATCTCGCTCCCCTAGCTCTGCTACTACATTCGTCCACCTCCAAACCTCCCTCTGGCCAGCTTCCCCTGGCTTCCTGAGGCCTGGCAGCCCCTTCCTCTCCTACTGCAACCCTTACCCCCCACCCTGTAATATACACAGAAGCAGTAGGCCTTAGAGGGAGGCCCTGAAAGAACAGAGGTTCTGCTGGGAAAGGAGCAGCACTCACCACTTGCACACACTCCATGAGAGGCAGCCGCACTGACTGGTTCCCGGAGAGGCTGACCACACAGGCTGGCGTGTCGGGCGTGGCCTCCAGCAGGGCCATGACAGCTTCCATGCCCATCTTGCTGCTCTGCGCGGGAGAGAAGGCAGAGTAGCTCAGGATGGCTCAGCCCACTCCACTGCACAGGTGCACTTACTTACCACCTGCTCTGCAAACCAACCCAGCCCCTCTGAAGACGCACACACCACGGCTTTCTGAGCCACCACACTGGCCCAGGCTCCTACATCCTGGCGACTTGGCATGACGGCCACCCAGTCGGGCCCTATTTCCCGTCAGAGTCCGCACAGTCTGACCAGTGGGCCTGGTGATACGACTTGCCTATGGTCTCTTGACCTAAAAATGGCAGGGAAGGACTCAAGCCAGAGCTCCAGGACTCCTTCCACAACACGAGGCTCACTCGGACCCTTGTAGGTCACACTCTCTTGACCCATAAGAATGATAAACAGGAACCGACAGGCCGGGACAACTAAACACCAAGAACTATGCTACAGGGGACAGGCCGCAGCCGCAGGTTCTGACACAGCAGGGATCACAGACAGAAAAAGGACGCACGGAAGATCTGCCCCGAGAGCAGGTGTCCCCTGGTGTCACCCAGTAGACATTTGGGCTCAGGGCCTGCATAAAAAGGCTGGCACTCCAGTGATGGCCAAACTGTAGCGAGCCGTCCTTTGTCCTACGCCTCTGCCCTGACAGCTTGCACGCCCACCAGCATCCAGGGCATCGGCTGGGCATAGTGATCTCAAGACATTTTAGATCTTGGTGGGATGGTATCTGCCTTGTGCCCAAGTCTCGGACTCCCCCTGGCCTCTAAGAGGCTCCTTAAGTCTCATGTAGGGTGCAAGAGAGGCCTGGATGGCCCAATAAGGCTCCTCTCTATGGGTCTGTGCCCGGTTCTTTAGTAGGGCCAAAGGAGATGGCACACCAGAGCTCTTGGTTCAGCAAAGTAGATGTGGTATACACAGGGGCCAAGCCAGCACCATCTGGTCTTAGATCTCCACTGTCCTGTCTGTCAAGCAGCCTCTGGCCCAGCTCCTCATAGAGTACCAGCTCTCACGTGTTGTTTTTGGGATCAGGGTTTCTCTGTTGTAACTCTGACTGTCCTGGAACTCACTCTGTAGACCAGGCTGGCCTTGAACTCATAGGGATCCGCCTGCCTCTGCCTCCCAAGTGCTGGCATTAAAGGCGTACGCCGCTACTGCCGGACACATACAGGATCTTTGACATGCGTGTGCCTTCCTAGCCAAGAACCTTTTTCTTTTCGGTTTCAGAAGGAATTTAGAGCAGCCATGTGACAGCCAGCCCAGTCTAATCAACGTACTCAAATGTGTACACACACACACACACACACACACAAAGTCCCTGCATGCCAAGGCAGAGACTCATGAACATACCAGGACTCGGTCAAAGGCCGAGGGCGTGCCTCCTCTCTGCACATGGCCCAGCACGGTCACGCGTGTGTCGAAGCCCAGTCTCTTGACCACCAGCTATTGTCAAAAGAGCAGAGGGTCTGTAGGTTTCTTCAGTAGTGGCCTCCCAGCTGTCCACGGGCCCAGCCTCCATGGCCCACCCGTGTAGTCTTAAGTTTAGAAACAGCCCTGAGGGTCCACAGCACCGGCCTAAGAAACGCACCACCGCATCCGAGTGTGGGATCTGCATGAGTGTGTATGAGTGTGTATACACACTGCATGATCATGGGTGTGATCATGTAGCCTGTGCAGAGGGCCCGTGTGTGCATGCATAGGGAGGTATCTGTGCACACAGGACTGGCTGTGTTCCTGCAGCCATGTAGTCTCTGGCCACTGTGCTCAGTGTCACTGAACCCCTCTGGTTCTGGGGATCTAAGGTACAGAGAGAATGCTTAGTGTCCTAACGGAGAATCAAAGGATTTGGGAACACAATCGCTGGCGGAGGGGTGTGGGGGCAAGGGTAGGGGTGCCAGTCTGGGGTTGTGTTTCCCTGTATATGCCCTACCCACTCCCTGACTCCTCCAGAGTCTAGAGAAAGGCTCTTCACCACCCCAATTGAGTTTCAGTTTGTTTACTTTTGTTTTGAGATAAAGTTTCATTACATAACCAGGGCTGGCCTAGAATTTGAATGGAGCCCAGGCTGTCACAGAACTCACACTCCTTCCCTCGGCCTCAGCCTCCCTAGGAAGGGATTCCAGATGTGCAATACCACATCTGGCAAATCCACACTGTTGGGTAGCGGGTCTGGCATGGGGTGGTGAGCGCTCCATCCTTGGAGAGCTGACAGAGCTAACTGGGGTGCTGAGGGGCCCAGCCAGAGACTTGCACGGAATGAAGTCGGGACCCAAAGGATCAGACTCACAATATGGAAGGGCGGTGCCTTGGCCCAGACCCCGAGTCCTCACCTCATCTTCTCTGGAGATCCCAGCCCCGCCCCCCGCCGCCCCCACAACTGACACTGTCAGGACGAGGAAGCATCTCCCAGTGCCCAGGGATGGAGAGGGCTTGCCCCGCCCTGGGAAGCTTCGGTACTCACATCTTTCACATAGCTGGATGAGATAGACTTGCCGTGCCGGTCGATGGCGCCCTCCGCAATGATGATGATGTTTAGTCGTGATCCCCGGCTCCGCGTCTACCAGAGACACTGCTCACTCTCCAGCCATGGACCGCTCACTCACTGCGTGCGGCCACCAAGGCAGCAAAGCCTCACTGGGGGCTAGGACACTGTATCTATGCCCCACCTGAGCAAGGTAGAAGAACCTTTTCCCACTTCCGAAAGAGGAAAAGCAGTTTAGAGTACATGGTAGAGCTCAGGCAAGCCAACCAGGACCCCACTGTCCTCACCGGGGCAGCTGGGCTAGGTAGTGGGGGCAGGGGATGAGCAGGTACCGGGTAGGGTGTCTGCAGGAGGCAGACCAGAAATAGCTATCCCTGCAGGCAGTTAACCAGGGACCCCCGAGTCCCATCTCCACCTATTTCTGCATCCTTCAACGGGAGACCTTCCAATGCTGACCACCAGCTAGGGGTTCCAGAACACTCTCTACCCTGAAACTAATGGACAGGAGACCCATGAGGCCCAACACCAGTTCTCCCTAGGTGTGTCAGTGCTGCGTGCTACTCTAACCATCACAGAGGACTTTCACGCCTTCGCTGCTCCAACAGACAGACCTCCACGAGATTTAGTGTGACGTATAAGCCTACGAGCCTGCAACGACCCCCAGGGCCTCAGTAGAGACAGGGTGGAGGCAGCTCGTCAGACAGTCTCATTACACCGTCAAGGCTGGCCTGGAACCCATGACCCCCTGCCTCTGGAAGCTGGGATCGGTTTGTGAGAGGCCTGGGTGTGGCAGGGGGGCGTTAGAGGGCTGCGTGGAGGTGGCACTGGCAGGGAGCCAGACTCCCAGGTCAAGGTGGCAGGGAGAGTATAGAGCAGGACTACTCCCTTCCCCACAATGGTACCTAAGCAATGGACAAGCAGGAAACACCTGCACCTTCACCTCACATGGGCAGAAGGCGGCCAGGTATGCTGACCGCAGGTGCTCAGCCCCACCTGGTACCACAGCCTCCATCCGGGGGCAACTGGGCCTTGCCCACTTTATTCTACCTCCACCCTGCCTGTAGCTTCACTTGGGAAGGTTTGAGAGACAGATCGTGACCGACCCCCACCTCGCCCCCCAGACAGCTCTACTGCCTGGATTGAATGCACAGCCGCAAAGAGGAAGGTACTACCTTCCCTGGGGACAGGGACCTCTGGTTAGTCACGTGGGTCTGCCTCTCCTCCAGAACACAGGCTTCCCAAGACAGAGAAAGCAAAGAGCCAGAATCATGGGGCAGACAGGTAAGTGGGTCCGGCGCCGTCTATAAGGGGGCCTCTGCGGGTACCTGCTATGCCAGAGATGCCACAGCTGTGTGCCAGGCAGCCTGTTCCAAATCAAGGGGCCAGCCACCTCCTCCAGCTCTCTTAGAGGGACCTCTCCTACCAGCCACCCCATTTCTCCTGCTTCCAGGGCCCCCTAGTTAGGGCCTGGCATATAGCAGCCACAGGCACTTCTGGATACTTCTCCCCTGGATTAGAACCAGGGGAGCACAGACCTGGTAGACAAGTAGCTAGCCCCCGGGTCCCTCACGTACCCTTTGAGCCTTTACACGGCCACCTTTCTTCCAGGGTCATCGCTCTGGGCCCTGGCTTATGAGGCTGAGATCGAGTGTCACCACTCCAAGAAATAAATTGGCCACGCTCCCTGCACTGGCCACAGAGATGAACCCGGACAGCGGCCTGAATACCTTTGTATACTGGCTCTATCCACAATTGGTAGGACAAGGGTGTGTCCAGCAGTCAGCGGTATGGACCTAACGTAAGCACACGCGGCCATCAGCGATAGGACCTTCCCACAGACACATGCAGTGGTCAGCACCATGACCCTCACACAGGCACGAGCCTCCAACAGTCAGCACTATAGCCCTCCTGGCTCCCCAGAGTGGGCAGGCCACCTGCCTCTTAGAGCCCTCAAGTGGCTGAAGCAGAGACACAGAGACACACACACACACACACACACACACACACACCCCATCAGCCACTCACCTCACCGAGCCTCTCACACATAAAGTTCTCCCAGCCATCTTCAGGGGGCGCCTCGGGGATGAACAGCCAGTCAGCCCCAGAGGCCAGCGCAGACACCAGCGCCAGATATCTGGAGAAGCAGAGGGGCCAGCCTGCTCAGGACCCCCCGTCCCCTGTCTCTCTCCCTGCTGATCAACTACTGTGTGCCAGACATTATGTGCCCCTACCCCACCGTTCCCCCAGGTGCCCCTCCGCTCCCTGCTGACCAGGACAGCCCTCCTCACCCGCAATGGCGCCCCATCACCTCCAGCACGAAGGTCCTCTGGTGGCTGTGGGGATAAAATAGTCGGAGACATCAATGCCAGGACTTGTGGGCTACACATCTTAGTCCATCAACTAGCCAAAGAGTATGGTGGTGCTGACAAAGGACAGTGCCCGTCTCCTCGTGCCCAGAGCAGGGGGCTGTCTGCTCTCTGAGCTAGAAAACATCCACTGGTCTTCAAGACCGTTCTCGACCATCTTGTGAAAACTCAGCACTGATCCAAACCTGGGGATCCCTGGTTGGAGCCCAAGAACCCCCTTTGGGTGCACTGCCACCCCGGAATAGGGCAGCCTCTCTGACAGCTAGTGTGCACTGCTAATGCACCCCCTGACACCTGAAAGGGCGGGAGCTGACCTCAGCATCTCCTCATCAGAGGGCACTGGGCCGGAAGCGAAGAGTTACAGACACAGCGATAGAGCCCACTGGCTGCTAACACCCACTGCCCCTGCCGTGGCAGCCCCCGTGAGGCTAACCTCACTACCGCAAGGGGACAGGGACTCCGAGTCAGCCCGGTTAGCACGGCCCCCCATTCACCTCTGGGCAGTGGTGGTGATGGCGTCAATGACCTCCATAATGCGGTGCAGGGCCGAGTCTGTGCCGATGGTCATATCGGTGCCGCAGAAGTCATTATCGATGGAGCCCACCAGCCCAGCGATGCTCAGGTGTGCATGGTTCTGAGCCGTGGACTCTGAGATCTTACCTGCACCAGGGAAACAAAGGCCTTGGTGAGGCCCTCAACCTGGCCAGCTGCTTCAGCCATGACACCCTCTTCAACCTCGTCCACCATCTATAAGAAGGAGCCCAGCCCCAGCAGGGCGCAGGCCTAACTCAGCCCCTCTCGAGAGCCTCATCACCCAATGGGGAGCCTCCAGGGGGCCGTGGGTGCACTGTGCTCCGGGGTTCCCAAAGGAGGCACAGAATGTCTGAGGTGTCACCTTTCAACCTTGAGTCTGACGCCATCCAAACCATAGGTATACTTCTGCAAACTGAGAGCCTGTGCCCTACCCGAGACTCAGGAATCAGTTACAAGCAAGACCATCCAACAGCCGAGGGGCATGCTGTGCTGGAACACAGGGCACCACCTGGGCTCCTCAAGGCCAGGAGCCTCAGCTGGTGCTAACCTCACCCAGGGCAGACCACCCCACATCAGAAGCTGCCCTGGAGGAGACCCGACTTCCAGCCTCGTCCAGAGCCAGGTGAGGGCCAACTGGGCACGGACTCACCTTCCTTCACCAGCTCCTCCAGCAGGCTGCCCCACTCGTTGCGGAAGATGTTGGCACCCGTGAGGCTGCCATCCCCACCAATGACACACAGGTTGGTGATGCCATGCTGGAGCAGGTTGTAGGCTGCCGCCAGGCGTCCCTCCCTCGTAGTGAAGGCCTTACAGCGGGCACTGCCGATGATGGTGCCACCCTGCAACGAGGCGGCAGGAACCTTCAGGTGGGGTGGCAGAAAGTCCCTGGGGGCATCGGAGAGATGCCACCGCCGGACGAGGTGGACCCCACAGAATTAGAGGGAGAAGTCTCTAGAACTCTGTGTGGCTCCCCCCACTCTCTGGCCTACATCCTTGAGTCCAAGGTCTTGGGGAGTTTCCTCAAGGGATGAAGTAGAAAGTCTGGAAACTGGAGATTAAAACACACACACACACACACACACACACACACTCCACCCACCAGGCAGAACAGAACCTTCCCCATTTCCACCCACAGCCTCCTCCCTAGACAAGTGCCTCTTGGTCTGTCTAACTGTCGTCCGTACGTGTCTCTATGTCTCTGTGTGCCCGTGAGACCTCTGCGGCTGAGTGCTTCCGTGTATGCGCACACCCACACACGCTCACAAGCTGCCGGGCTGGGAAGGAGCCACCTGGCTTTGAACCTCACCAGCTGGATGATGTTGGAAACACTGAGCCAGTTGGCTGGCTTGATGTTCTCACCTCCTTCCACAAGGCCTTCGTAGCCCTGCAAGCAAAGGAGGACGTTTGAGATGGCAGTGTGCTCACCGGCAGTGGGCAGGCTCAAGGGGTCCAACCACGAACGCTGTCATTCCCAGGCCCTGCAGCCTATGTAGGACTCTGAGCATGCGCTAAACGCCCAGGAAAACACGCAGTGCATGCTTGTGGTGCAAGCAGTCACCCGAGGACTGTCCCCAAACTGCACTCATAACATTGCACCCGAATCAGAAAGACAAGTCTAGGGCGCAGAAGCCCCTAGGGGAGCCTGATACCCTTCAAATAAGGTCTGCCCAGAGTGGAAATGACCTGGCTGTGGTCTGAAGAGACTGTGTGAGCTCCTTGCTACATGGCAGCACAGTGTGGCAGTCTCTCCTGTCCATGGACATATATAACTACTCCTGGTTTCAGAGCCAGAAGTCAGGCTGACAGAAACATACACTATACACGTCCGTCTCCCCATGGGAACACGCATATATTTGGGGTGGGAAGGCCCATACCCAAGGGAGAATTAGCAAGGCACATGGATGCGTGGGCAACCATGGAAGACAATGTCCTATGTGTCTTCAGGTGCTTGTGGCCAATTCTTTAGCACCACAGTAAAGCAGTGGAAGTTTGGGGCTCTGCACCCCACAGCACTAGACAGCACCCATCTTTCATCCTGGAGGTTATGGACTGGGCCCTCATGAGAATTCGACTTGGCTTCTTTGCTGACCTCTGAGGTGACTCATCAGACAGCAAGCGCCTCCACCACATTCTCTGTGGTATCTGTCTGTGGGTTTTAGATAGGATGGACACGGGGTATGGGTATTTTGCATATGGGTTAGACAAGAAGGACAGTCCTCATCATGAAGCTCCTAGTCTCTCACGAGGGCACCACTGGCCTTCTGTTCCCGGGAAGAAGTGATCACACATATCCTGGGGTGTCCAGCTCAGCTCTGGGCTGGGCTCCTCCCTGACTCTTCCCTGGCTAAGTAGTAAGGCCTCAGAGGGTGGGCAGGGAACACCACAGTTAAGGGTCAATCAGGCCACAGCAGCCACATAAGCAACTGTGACTTTACCCCTGGAATCTACCCACAAGGTTCTCAGGAGCCACAGGTGGACAAGTTATCGCAGTCTGAGGACTAAGTAGCTTTTTTAGTTCAGGCCAGGCTAATCGGACCTCCTCTGGGCACGCAAGACCATAAACCTGCAAGTCGGGAGACTTCAGACATCACCGGATAAAACCAAAATCACCTACTGAGTGCCAACACGAATTCCTGAAAAGAAGCTGTATCTTCAGAGACTAAGTGGTTAGAACTGTGGTCATGTGGAGAGGTCGGCCTGTTATTGCAGGTCTAGAGGCTTATCATTGCATCCAGCCTACTTTTAGCTCTTTGAACAGCCATTCCTTGGCCACCCCAGTGTCAGAACTAACACCCTGTGACTAATAGATTTAAAAAAAAAAACATTTTGGAATTGATCAACTTAGCCAGACCACTAGCTTCCCCTAACCCAAAAGCTAAGCATGTCATCAGAGAGCGCCTCAGTCCTAGAAAAGCTTCCCGCATCTCCTGTAACCCGCCTCTCTGATGTACCCATAGATGCATTTTAAACTTGCCTTGATTAGTGACTTTCTTTGTTCTGTAAAACTATAAAACTTCATGAAACCACTTCCACATTGGAGCATGGAATCTGGAGTAACTTAAATCTGCATTTCTGGGCTACGTCCTCTCAAATTTGGCTTGAGAGTAAACTTTAAGGAGAGAGCTTATTTTTTTGCATCAACATGAATCAAAACATGTCCATCACCTACAAAGGTCTCAAAGACATCAAGGATAGTCTAGCTTACCTGGGGCTAGTTCTGTAACCTTGAGCTTCCAGCACTCCCCCTCCTGCCTAACCCTAAACAATAATTATCCCTCATAAACCTCACAGCTTTCTTTAAGAAGAACACTATTCCTTCTTTAAACCTTGTGTGCTCCACTCTCAGCAGCGTGACTTGGAAAGTCACAAGGTCTCACACGGTCACTGTAAACACACTCCCCAGAAAAGCCCATGCCTGAGCTCTCCCATGCATTCAGGGGTGTTTTGTCCTGTTTTAAAAGTCTCTCTAAGCCAGGTGGTGGTGGTGCATGCCTTTAATCCCAGCACTTAGGAGGCAGAAGCAGGCAGATAGAGATCTGAGTTCAAGGTCAGCCTGCTCTACTGAGTGAGTTCCAGGACAGCCAGAGTTACAACAGAGAAACCCTGTCACAAACAAACAAACAAAATCTCTCTATAACCACACCTGCTTCACACTGGCTCTCTCTGAAATCCCCCTCTACGTGAAAGTAAGCAATCTTGGTGTTGCCTGTGTGGAGGACCCCCGAGGAGAAAGGGTGCTCTGAAGCTGCTGGAGGAGAGCAGTGTCTCTATCCCTCCCTCTCTGTTGTTGCTGAAAACCTCAAAGCATAGGCACCTTTCCTTCTGGGGGTCTCCAAGCCCAAACACCCAATCTTGTCCTCAAGAGAACACAGTAACACCAGTTAAATGCATAGTCATTGCAAGACAGCTCCCCACAAGGAGACAAGGGGAAGACTCAGTAGTCCCACTTTTTTAAAGACAAGAGTTCCAGGCTAGCCTGGAACTTACTATGCAATCCAGGCTGGTCTCTAACTCACAGATATCCTCCTGCCTCTGCCACCCTAATGCTGGGATTAAAGGCGCACACCACCATGCCTGGCTCCCAGCACTCCCACCTAACAGAAGAAGCTAGGATCCTGGACATATAGCTTGCACCCAGCACTCCCCATTTGGAGAGATGTCCTCAAGTCACAGATCACATCTGCCACGCTCCTGTGTCTCAGATCGCTGGGACCCCGCTGCAGGGTCTGCAGGCCCCCAGCCCATCTAAGCCTGAAGCCAGCTCTCAGAGAGGGAGAGGCCTGTATCCTCTATGCTAGGGCCTCCTCATTATCTGTCCCTCCCTCACATCTGTAGAGCAAAGGGCTGGGTATGGCCCTGCCATAACTTGGGGCCAGGGCAAAGCGACAAGAACACACCCAGTGGTGAGAGGGAGGGGCAGAGTGGAGAACCGGAGTTCGGGTTGGATACATTGTGTATAAAAGGTGAAAACAATATAACCACAAGATAATACAAGGGAATCTGGAAGCCCGTGGGAGGACAAGACACCCAGGGAGTAGGAGGGAGAGGAAAAGAGAAAATGACTCCCAGATTGCAGTGTCTGCCCAGAGTTGCATCGGGGAGCCCCTCGCCCCCACCTTGCTTCCTACAGGTCACAGTGACAGAACAAACCAGGACAGACAGTGTGGCCCAGGGGGGCCAGCCTGTCCCTATGGCTGTAGGCAACAAAGACCTGGCATGGGGGGTGGCAGGGAGGGGTGTTGGGGGGGACTACTGGCCAGCAGAGACAAAGCAGGTCAGGCCTAGGTAGGTAGGTAGGTAGGTAGGTAGGTAGGTCAGGCCCTCCTCATTGGTCTTGTTGTCCTGGCTAGTCTCCCAGGATCTGCCTTCCCCGACCGACATAGGCCTCCAGGCCCAGCAGTGGCTGCGGGACAAGTGTCAGTTGGCAGCAACCCCACAGTATGTTACCATGCTGCAGATACCTTGGCTCAAGCTCCTTCCCCTGGGCAACATTCGTCCCCTGTTACCCTGGGCCCAGCCTCCTGAAAGCTTCCTCTAAGGTGACCAGAACACAACATGCTGTCCCATGCCACTGAAAAATGCGTTCCCCGCAGGAGCACACGTAGGTTACCACACCCTAGGCCACCCCCACCACACCCCCACCACACCCCCGCCAATGCGGCCTTACCTCGTAGATGAGGAAGACTTTGGCCCCCACATATATGCCCATACGAGTCACAGCCCTGACAGCAGCATTCATACCTGTGAGGGAGTCAGGACACGCCATCAGTCCAGGCAGGGGAACTGGTCACTGCCATAGCACCCCCATCCCAATAGGCTCAGGGCCAGGAAGTTCGAGCCTGGCACTAAACTGCTCCCCGGGACACTCAGAAGGATGTGGAGGAGTGTGGCAGCTGCTTTCGGGGGACAGGGGAGAGGAGGGGTTGGCTTCCTTCCATTCCTGGTTTCTGGCCTCTGCTGCCCTAGCCATGGCAACAGGAAGCCCCTGGACTCGGTCAGTAGAGCCCCCATTCTTGCAGGCCCACAGAGTCAGGTGCTAACCACGGAGCCTAAGCATGAAATACAGGGACAGTGGAACACAGAGGGTAGAGTCCAGAGCTCTGCCATAGACTAGTGTACGGAGCAGGAAGGTGACACGTTGGCACTGAAGACCATGCCGCTGCCACCCCCCACCGCCATACCCTGCTCCTTGGGCCTCAGCAAGCAGCTGAGCAGAGAGCAGAGGGTTGGTCGGTCAGTAGATATACAGAGCTGAGGGGTTGCCCCCACCCCATCCCCCAACCCCAGACTGGAAATGCTGGTTCCGCTCTGCCTCACACCTCCCCAGGACCCACAGCCAGAACGGGCATTGCTCCAGGAGCAGCAGCTGCCTCCCATTCTCTAAGTGTGTGCAAGCATTATCGCTGAGGGTCGGGAGAGCTGGGAACCTTCCCACACACCCAGGGAGCCGAGCTCCGAGGCCCAGAATGTCTGAGGAGCCCACCGCTGAGGCTGGGCATGGGCTGCTGGCTCTCCTTGTTCTCTCTTGAGTGGGAACAATGAAGAAGATCAGCACAGCCAGTCTGTAGCAGCCACCAGGCTTCTTTCTTCCCCTTAGCCCATGCCAGCAGGCCTGGAGGAGGGATCCTGGCCCCTGCTAGGAGGGATAGGCGGCCCAGCAGCTGAGATAGACTTTGGAGATACTAGAGGCCAGGGACTCACTGTCAAACCCCTGGCTCCAGGATGCCCCTATATACGCCAGTCTCCGCTGACAAAGCCATCTTCACCAGGCATCCTGGTGAGGGGCAGCACAGAGCCATGCTACGATACAGGTGCAGCATACCTCTGCCTTGTAAATGACCTCAAGACACTGTAAAACAAAACCTACGTTGAGTCCAAGAAGCAATACAGATGCCAAGCCAAGCAGAGTACTCCGCACTCCAGAGAATAAGATGGCTACATCCACAGAGACTCCTCTCCTTGTTGGAACAGGAACAGGGAGGGCCCTTGTAATGGGACCTGGGAGAACAGATCCCCAGAGACGAAGACCACAAGGAAGTTGCGTTGTGCTACAGACCAGAGAGTCTGAGGTTGGGGTGGGGGGCAACCCCTCAGCTAGGTACATCCACTGACCACCCTAGGCTGAGGCCCGAGGGGCAGGGTATAGCCAGAGGGGGCAGCATGGTCTTCAGTGCCCGTGTCACCTTCCCACCCTGTATGCTAGACTGAGGCAGAGGTCTGGGCCCCACCCTCTGTGTGCCACTGTCCCCACAATCCATTTTATAGCCCAGGCTAGCCCAGAAATCATGGCAACTCTTCTGCCACAGTCTCTTAGTTACTAGGATTACAGGCCTGAGCTGTCACACCCCGCTTAAAAGGCCTTTTCAACAGCCCTTTAATTTGCTTTTCCTTCTCAAAATAAACTGGGCAAAGACCAGGCCCAATCAAAGAGCCATCCGCAGAGGGCAGGCGATTGTCTGTCAGCTGACATCCCTAGCCACCCTGCGCAGAGCCAAAGCCTAGTTATGCATTTGCTGCAAGAGTGACCTCAGGGACGTGATCTCCAGGAACACAAGGTGTTTCACAGGCACGGAGAGAAGATTCTCGGCCTACCAGAGTGCCGCTTATCGGCTAACAGGCCTGTGTCCAATTCCCAGACCCAGCAGCTCAGGCAGCTCCCAGCACAAATCAGTGTCTACACTGACCACAGGGAAGTCAGGGCCCGAAGTTGCTTAGGTACAGGGAAGAGGCTGGAAGAAACGGCCAGATTGAAGTACGAGGCTGGGGTGTGACTCAGGTCAGCGGGGCCGGTTTGTTGTTTTATTGTTCAGTTGGGAAAAAAAAAAAAAAAAAAAAAAAAAAAAAAATATATATATATATATATATATATATATATATATATAAATATATATGTAAATATATGTAAATATATAAATATATACATATATACACACATACATATATTTGTATATCATGTATCTATATACATGTGTGTGTGTGTATATATGTATACGTATACATATACATATACACACATACTTCTAGTTACTTTTAAACAGCTTACTCTGATCATACAGACACTGGTGAACAACAGCCCTCCCCAGCTTCTAATATTATGACTTTTGGCCAACAGGAAGGGAGAGACTCAGGCCTGAAAAGGACAGGCCTTCCTGCCTGGCTAGGAGGAAAAAAAGAAACCTTTTCATAGGCCAGAGGCAGTGCATGAGTCAGGCCCAGGAGCTGGTCATCTCTGGCCAGGCCAGGACTCCAGATCTGGGCCCAGGCTGCCTCCACAGCCTAGGACTGACGTTCACGTGTTTGATGCGTGCAGATGGGGCTCTGTGAGAGCACACCTCTAGGTGTCGACTGTCCAGCTGATGTCAGCCAATGTCTCTGAGGGCTCTAGGGACTTGATGAGGAGCCCAGTAGCTGACCGGCCTGGGGAACACACCCACAGGCAGTTTCCAGAATTTAGGCAAGAGAAGTTTCCACTTTGCCCTGATGCCCAGGGTTGCCCCTTACCCACCGACACTGACCCTGCCCAAAAGAGGAGGAGCCTATGGAGATCTCCCCCTGGAGCCCAAGTGAAAGTGGAAGCAGGTTTTGCCTACCCTCATCTGGCCAGGAGGGCCTCCTGCTTCAAATCCCTCCATCCCAAGAGTACATGGCTTTGCCCTGGCTTGGTGGCTTCCTCCAAAGGAAGGAAGCCTCCTCACCCACAGAGATCATTCAGTATTACTATCCTTCAGATACCTGGGCCTCCTTTGCTCAGACAGGAGCCTGGGGTGGATAGCCTGTGCCTGCCACAGCCGGAAGCCCTTTAAATGGGTCTCGGGGCTCTGCAGGCCTCACTGAAGCGCTAGCTAATGGGAATGGGTGAGGTAGACCCAGTCAGAGCCTCTCTTGTGGTCCACTACCATGAGTGGTTCTTCCCAAGGTCCCCTCCAAGCCCACTTCGTCCTCGGCCCAGCCTCAGTCCTAGCGCTGGGGTATATACACTCTAGGGACCCACAACAAGCGCCTGCCACAGCCTTGCAGGGTTGGTGTATGGTGACTGCCAGCCTAGGCCAGGCCCAGGGGACCCAACAGGGAGCTGAGATTTCCAACAGGCTGGAAGTCAGCATGGCCTTTCTGCCTTCTTGGGCTTACAACCATGCTTGTGTCCACCATCATCATCATCATCGTCGTCATGGTCCCCATTCATCAATTAGGTAAGGGCTGGGTGGTCAGGAGCCGCATTCGAGGAGCATGTGTGTACCTGCAGTTCCTGAACTCTCTGGGAGGAAATGACCAAGCCCAGCTGTGGGGCTCAGAGAAGCTGAACCTCTTGAAACACACTGGATCTTCCTCAGATCCTCTTCCCCTGTGAGTGTCAACTGGGTGGTATGGCTCTTCAGCTGGGCCCAGAGATTATGGGTATCAGCAGCCAGCACTGAACCAGGCCACCAAGAAGAGCCAGGCTGAGGGGAGGAGAGACCCTACCAGGCCAGGCAGAGGCTGTGGGCCCTGAACAAGCAACCATGCGGTGCATGCCCTGGTATGATAGTCAGAACAGGACTTTGATAGGAAGTACCCCCAAATTCCTCCCCCCCCAACTCCCTCTCCAAGCACTCTCGGAGTGCTAGGCCTCCGGGCCAAAGAACAGGAAGCAGCCCAGGCGAAAGCGTGGGCAAGCCTGCCTCACCCTCACCCCACCCAATACAGACAGGATGAGACTTAGAGGCTGAATGGAAGAGGTTTTGGGGTTCAGGGTCCATGATCCTTTCAAGTTCCCGGGCTGTGGGACTCAGCCGATTGCACGTTCAGAGACCATCACTGTGAGGTCCTGACACGTGTGGCCCAGAAAGAAACAGCGGGGTGCCCTGGGTGTGCGTGCTGCGCGGGCACACCCCCAAACCGGGCGGACCTAGGCAGCGCGAGGGCGGGGCATGCCAAGGCCCGTGGCCCGCAGCACGTACGCCAGCGACCCAGGGCGGAGTCTGGGGACAGCGATCTGAAGCCACGGTTCCCCACGCAGGAGGCCGACTGGCTTCGAATCCTTAAGTCCCGGGGCGAGGGGCGGCGGGCGAGCCCGAAGGGGCCCGAGGACCGGCAGAAAGCCCCGATCTACCCCGTAAACACTCCTTATCTCCCCATCACCTTGCGCGTCGCCGCCGCTGGTCAGCACTCCGATGGCCTTGCCAGCCCCCGACATCCGCAACTTCTCCAGGTCCACGGTGGCCATGGTGGCTGCGGAGACCTGGAGCCCGGGCTCCGCTCGCGCAGCTCTGCGTTCCGCGCCGCTGTCGCCTGTCCCCGCCCCGTGCCGCCAATGCGCCCGGTTCGTCCCGCCCCGCTCCGGCTCCGCCCCCGGTGCAGCGTTTGATTGACAGGCGCGGGGACCCTGTCGCCCCGCTGGTGGCTGCCAGTGAGGCGATTAGAAGGGCCCAGCGCGCTCCAGTCCACAAATGGCCTGCGCAGCACCAGGGGTCCCCAAGAGCACAATCGGACTCCCCAGCCACCCAGCAGCTGGGGTCCACGTCTCCACCAAAGGAAATCCAACCTCTGGGCCTGACTGAGCTTATGGAGTTACTAGAACGGCAAGCTGGTTTTACAACTGTCCAGGCGTTGTTAAAGGAAACTTGTAGCCAGGTCTCACAAGCATTTTAAATCTCACTTGGACATGATCCTGGGCCTGCCCGGGAGCGCAGGCGTGGCCGACCGTGAGCCTTTCTAAGCCGCACCTTGACTCTGAATTAGGCTTACGGTTGTCTCCTTCGAGCTCAAACAAACAAAAAGGCAAAAGCGCGGTTATGGCGAGGAATTCTCTGCTGGATGTAGCTACTGGATTTAGAGGGAGAACCGCGTGACACGCGCTCATCCTTACTTCAGGGGGATTTGCTAAATTTGTCTGCTACCCCAATCTTAGCAACCCGTAGGGCGCTCACGGTTTTGTGGGGAGTGGCCTTTGCCTGGTACACACAGTGGGGAAACAACCTCCCCGGGATGGGTGGGGGATTCAAAGCTGGTGGGAGAGTGACCAGATCTAGGACTCTAAAGAAAGATGCTCACAGAGCAGAACCCTGGATCCGGGGTGCCATGGGCAAGAGTGGGCTGTGCGGATGAGGGCACCCACGGTGCAAGAGGCGTTCATGAAAGTACCACTCTCTGACTCTAATGGTCTGTGCCTTCGGCCTGACTTTTTGCTATTCTTTTTTTTAAAGACTTATTTTTATTAAATTATGTGTAGAATGTGTGAGAGTGAATTCCGTGCTCTCTGCTGCCAAAAGAGGCCCTCAGATCGTCTGGAGCTGGAGTTTCAGGCAGTTGTGAGCTGCCTGACACGGGTGAACTGAGCTCCATGCTTCTAGGAGAGCGTGACTCAGTCTTAACCACTGAGCTCTGTCTCCCGCCCATGTTGTTCGAATGCAACATTTGCAGGGATCCATCCCATATGTGAAGTTCTGGAGAGTTTGGGGAAATGGGATGGGTGAGGGGAGGAAGGCTGCAGGGGTGGCCTGTGAGATTGGCACACTCTTCCTCTGATTGTGATGGGTGATTAGAAATACATGTGGAGTCACAAAGAAAGAGACCACATGTCCAAGTGTCTACACAAGGTGAATTTTTACTCTAGGTCGTGAGGGCATGCTCAGAAGAATGGACACACAAAGACAGGAAGTGCACCTGGTTTTTATTCTAATTCAGGCCGTGACTGTGTCTTTTCACCTTGTGGGATCTACCCCACAGTCTTTCATGGTTGGCGGGGCAGCGATGGCACACGCCTTTAATCCCAGCACTTGGGAGGCAGAGGTAGGTGAGTTCGAGGCCAACCTGATCTACAGTGTAAATTCCAGGTCAGCCAGAGTTACAACAGAGAAAAACCCTGTCTCGAAAAAACAAACAAACAAAAGACTCGTATTTAATGTTTCTTCCAGTGGGCTAGAAATGTCGGGAAAAGAGCATAGGATACCTGCAGAGCCCTCACAAGTAGCTCCTGGACCAACATTTTTGGTTATTAATATCTTGTAATCTTAGCACCTCTGTGTATATGTGTGTGTGCCTTCATGATTGTTTGTCTTTTAGACAAAGCCTCTCTCTGTAGCCTTGGCCTGCAACTATGTCTACCTGATCGGTCTTGACCTCAGATTCACCTGCCTCTCCAAAGGCATAGGCCACCTCTCCTGACTCTCACTTGTATTCTTAAAAATACAATGAGATTCTACCTCACATTCATAAGAACAGCCACTAGATCACTATCAATCTATAAACGGTAAGGGCTGACCAGGGATGGTGTAGTTGAAGGCCTTGGGTAGTGATGACGGAAAGCGAATGGTCTTGAGTCCTCAAAATTTAAACATACGCTTACCATCGGATGTAGGCCAGCACTGCAGCATGGGTCGCTCGTTGTCCATGCTAGTGGGGCTTCTACTGTCATGCTCTGCCCTCTGAAGCATGGCAGGAGCCCCTGGTACCCACATGAGAGCCAGAATCTGCTCGACTTAACTAATGGCATGGGTGTTCTGTCTCCTGGACTCAGGAATCAGTAAAAATCGGCAGACCAAAGTTCAGGGGACTGGAGATTGGACTTCCTGTGCTGCGGTTGGCACAGCAACGCCTATCCAGAAGGCAGTGGGTGGCCTCCTGGGAATTAGCAATCAGCCAATTCGCCAGTATCCAGGAGCAAGTTACTAAACTGAGGCCACACCCAAGGGAAAGCGATCAACTCCACCTCTTGGGGAGTAGAAGCAGCGTCGCTCTGTTTCCAACCCTTCTGGGGCAGGCGCGTGCCAGGACTGTTTGGATCCTGGGGCACCGGCCAAGGCCCAGGTCCTTGCAAAAAGTCCTTGACAAGGCTGCAGGGGGCGGGGCCTGGGCGGAGATGGGGTGGGGCCAAGGCGAGGGCGGGGCTTCGTTGTGAAGACTCTTATCCAGCTTGCGGTTAGGGAATGAATGAGTGGTCCTCTTTCTCAACTCCGGAAAGACCATTCAACTGTCAGAAGGTCAAAGCCCGGCTCTGAGCGATGCCCACATCCTCGCTTCTCTGCGGAACAAGGGCCAGGGAAGAGGAATTTCCTCAGACAACTTTACTCAGGGCAAGTCAGGGATAGATTATTTTCTCCAGTTGACCTAGCCTGAAGGTGAAAGGGGGCTGGCTCAGTGGTTAAGAGCCACGGGCTGTTCTGCAGAACACCCGGCTTAAATCACAGCGTTCATATGGCAGCTCATGAGTTACTCCAGTTCCAGGGGATCTGACGCCCTCTCCTGATCTCCGAGGGCACCAGGCACACATGCAGTGCAGAGACATATATGCAGGCAAACGCATACACATAAAATAAAAATAAATTCCTAAAGGAAGAGGAGGAGGTGGTGGAAAAACGGCAGATCACCAGACACTCTCCGTGAGAGAGTGCCTTGCTGAAGTGATGGACTGTAATCTGGAATCATAAGCCAAATAAACCATACATGCTTTTTGTTGGGATATTATTATTAATATTTATTTTTATTTTTTCATAAACCAGGCGTAGTGAGTGCTGCACACCTCTGAGCACTCAGGAGGCAGAGGCAGGTGGATTTCTTAGTTCGAGGTCAGCGTGGCCTACAGAGCTAGTTTCAGGGCAGCCAGAGCCACAGAGAAAAACCCGGTTTCTAAACACAAAACGTATGGCAGTTGGAGAGACTGCTCTGCAGTTAAGAGCAGTGGCTGTTCTTCCAGAGGACCCAGGTTCAATTCCCAGCACCCACATGGCAGCTCATAGCTGTCTGTAACTCCAGTTCCAGGGAACATGACACCCTCACACAGACATACATGCAGGCAAAACACCAATGCATATAAAATAAAAATAAATTCTTTTAAAAATGAATTTAAAAAAAAAACATAAAAAGCTGGGCAGTGGTGGCACACTCCCTTTAATCCCAGTACTTAGGAGGCAGAGGCAGGCAGATCTCTGAGTTCAAGGCCATCCTGGTTGACCAAGCAAGTTCCAGAACAGCCGGGGCCATTATATAGAGAAACCCTAACTTAAAAAAAAAAAAATCAAATATAAATAAATACATTTTTCTCATGTGATATATTTTATGTTTTTCCCTCCCTCAACTCCTTCTAGATACTTTCCATGTCTCTACACACCCAACTTTAAGTTCTCTTTGTTTCAAAAAAGAAACAACAACAAAAGAGAAACAAAAATCCCCACCAAAACAAAAATCTAAACAGGCAGGACCAATAAGACGAAAAGAACACCAAAACAAGGCTTATCTGATGCGGGCTCAGTGAGGTAATGCTGTTAGCAGGTGTTCTACAGCCGTGTTCCTTTAGCAGAACGGGAGTCTTAGGTTTTCCCTATCTAGTCTCAGGTTCTTGGCCACATTCGCAGTGTCGGGTATGGGTTTCATCTCATGGAATGGGCCTTAAGTTGAGTCACAAAATGGTTGGGGAAAAAAAAGAGGCTATGAATTTGAAGGAGGGTGGGAGGGCTAGATGGAAGGGCTTGGAGGGAGGAAAGATAAGGGAGAAATGTAATAAATTATAATCTCAAATTTTTTTAAATGTGTGGTTACTTCCGTAACATGTGTGCCACTATTGCGCCAGTATATTCTGCAGTTAGGTTAGTGTTGTAGATTGCAGGTTTTGTAGCTGGGTTAATGGTTACCTTTCTCCTCTAGTAGTGTGCAGAGTACCTTTCAGTACTGTGAATGTTAGCCAGTAGGGGTGAAGCGTCTAGTTAGGCTTATCCATTTGTTCCATGGATCCCTCCCTCTTTCCTGCCCTAGTTTGGTGCACCCTCAGCAGTGTTCTGAGGTAAGGTGTTCTCTCGACTAAACTGTCCACCTGAATGCTTTTACAGAAACAGCCCACACAGACTTGAGGGCTAAAGCCATTTACCCACAAGGTTGGGAAGGCTCATTTAAACCTTTCTTGCTCTCAGCCTTGCTGGGAACGACGAGAGTCAATCATTCTGACACTGTACCTCTGGCAAATGGCTTAAGACTTCCTAGGAGTTATAGAAGGTCCTCTAACAGATGTTATAAATCACACTGAAAGATGTGACAGACTGGGTCTGCTTCTCACATCCTCACTGAGCACACAGACTTCCTAGGTTTCCCTGACTTCTCGACTGGTAACTTCTCCTTTCTGTGCCTTTCCCTAATCTTTTCTGGATGCCCAGTGTTTCTGCCTTAGGTTTCTTTGGTCAAGATTTGGCATTTCTTAACGTTCTTTCCTATTTCCTAATTCCCTGTTGATCTACTTTTAGAGAATGTTCCTTATAAGATGTTCCAACATTGCATAATGGTCTCCTTGTCTACCATCATAGCTTTGTTGGCCAGGGGTATTTCTGTTATTCTATGAATGCTCCTTTTTATTTGGGAAGGAGGAGCTATGTAACCCAAGCTATGACCTTGAACTCACTATGACTCCCAAGCTGGGAGTCATCTTGTACCTTGATCTTGTACCCTCCTGCCTCAGCCTCCCCGTTGCTAGGATTAGGCCACAGACAGCACCTGTATCTGGTTCTATTACTTACCCCCCCCCAGTTCCCTAGAGAGGACCAGACCCATTCACAGAGGACTCAGGGATATACCGTGCTTGGTGGAAGCTTATATTTATGACTGCAATCCTTCTGGAAGTCTGGAGAAGGCAGGTTAGCTTGTACATATGTGGGGAGAGCTTCTGGTCTGCTCTTGCCCAATTAGGCCATCTGCTTGACTGCAGAAACATCCAAGATTCTCATCCATCACCCACATATTGTCCACAATGAGCATTACTTGCACTCCCACCAGAAGCCTGTCTCTATGCACCTGTTTCAAGATATGGTTGACAGTGGCCTTGAAACACGGACTCTGCAATATCAGTGCAGAGCCCAGTGGAGGTGAGGCTCTGCCCAGAGGCAGACAGGCAGGGCGACTGAGGAGGGCTCTGTCTGGCGCTGACAGAAACTGTGCCTACTGCCTGCTCTTGCAGAGAACCTGGGCTCAGTGCCCAGCACCTACACAGTGGCTCACAACCACCTGGATTCTATTTTTAGGGGATCAGATACTCTCTTCTGAATTCCAAGGGTACCAAGCATGATTGTGATACACAGACATACAAGCGGGCAAAATACTCATAAAATAAAATAGTGATTTTTTAAAAAAACTTTAAATCATGTTTAAAGTCACCCAAAATTTAATGAGAATTACAACCTAGATGTGCTGGCACATGCCAGTAATCCCAGCACTTGGGAGGTAAAGGCAAGAGGATCTGGAGTTCAAGGCTCTCCTCTGCTGCATAGTAAGTTCAAAGCCAAGCTGAGCCACATGAATCTGCCTTAGCCAACTCACCAAATTAATAATAACAAAATTTTGCAGAAGAAAAATTATCTATATTCCTTGTAATGGCACATTCTTTACCTGTGTTTTCTCTTGCTCTCTCTTGCTATATGTAAAATGTATGTACAAGAAATATATATATTTAAGTATCTATGTATGTAAAATGTATATATGAGAAATATATTTAAATATATATGCACAAACATACACACAAACATTATGACTTTTTTTTTAGATAAGGTTTTACTATGGAATTCTATGTAAACCAGGCTGTATCTCACAGAGATCCACCTCCTGCCTCCCAAGTGCTGGGATTAAAGGTGTGCACCACCACGCCTGGCTCACACTCGTATTTTTAAGAGCTTAGTTCTCATGTCTTAGATCGCTGTAATAAATCACCGAAACCAAAATCAACTTGGAGAGGCAAGGTAATCTTACAGGTTACAGCCCATCATTCAAGAAATCAGGGCAAAAGCATGAGCAGGAACCTGGAGGCAGGAACTGAAGCAGAGGCTCAGAGGAGCACTGCTGAATTACTGGATTACTCAGCCTCCTTTCTTATAGGACGTAGGACCACCCGTCCAGGGTTGGCACCGCCCACAGCGCACTGGGCCCGCCTACATCAATCATCAATCAAGAAAATGCCCTACAGACTTGCTCACAGGACAATATGGTAGGGGCTTTTTCTCAACTGAGATTCCCACTTCCCAAATGACTCCAGCTTATGTCGAGTTGACATAAAACTAGCCCGCACACAGTGAAAACATCCATACACATAACATAAAAATAAATAAAATATTAAAAATTAACAACAAAACTCAGTCCTTATCTATTTCTCCCTGCCATGCTCATATTTATCTGGAGAATACCACAGCCTGACGAGATAACCAACGCTTTGCTATTTGTTAATTCTGAGCACCGGCGATCGCCCCCTGGTGGCGCTGTGATCTCACTGCTAGTGCTGCAGAGCTACGGCGTGAACAGACCTTGACCACCCTCCCACCCCACCCTCCACCCCACAAAGCAAAGATAAGGCGCTTACGCCGCCTTCCCCTCTAGTTGCTTCTTTGGCAGTGAGGCCAAGGGCTCAGCTGGGCTGCAGTACTCACATGCGGAAGCGCTGACTCTGCCACCCTGGACTCAGAGCTTGGGTATGTGTAGAAAAGCAACAGGTGGGAATCAAGCGTCTGAGTCCCAGACCCGGTTATCCCAGGGGTACCCTTCAAGTCCTCACATCGCTGACAGTTTACAGGAGCTGAGACCCTTCCGAACAGTCTACGACAGGATCTGAGCACTGCGGTCATGAGGCAGGGCCTCCAGCCAGCTTTGCTTCCCACTCTGGGACAATGTCAGGGCCACGCCTGGGAGCCCCACTGTGCAGCCTGTGGGGAGATGGCTTCCAGAAGAGATGCCCTCACCAAGACCTGGCCAGCTCAACACCCTCCATTCTTTCATCTACTTCCCCAGTGACCCCCTTTAGCATTTGGGGGTCCCACAAAGGTACCTTGGGGGTGGGGGGGGACAAGAATTGCTCAGAGCTATTAATTCCCAATCCTGGACAGCCCAGCAGAAAATCTAGTGTAGGGCTTGTAACCCACCCGGGGCAGACTTCTGCCAAGGGGAGAGCTAGTGTTGGTCCTGGAATGTAAAAAACATTCACAGTTCTTGATGAAGACACCCAGGCAGAATCATACCTACACACACACACACACACACACACACACACACACGCACACGCACACACACATACACACTTGTGTGGGGTGAGGACTCTTGCTAAAACTAGACTAAGTGAAACAGGGACAGTAGGCAGGACAGGCAAAATCCACAACCAGAGCCTGACTAGACTGTGGGAAAGTCAGTGCCCTAAACACATGTACTGGAGCCCTAATCTCGACATTGCTGCATACAGAGGCAATAGAAAGTCAAGCCTTTGTTACTTTGTTGTTTGTTTCTAAGACACTGTCTCAGTTACCCAAATCTGCCTTCGAACAACACTCCTTCCTCCTCCTTCCCGCCTCCCAAGTGACAGACTACAGGCATGTGCCCTTACCCAGTTTACAGATGAAATTCTTTTAATTTACAGTTTAATACATGAACGGCGAGTCTGAACACATTTACAGCAATTTTACATAACAAATTAACTGATCTTTTAAAAAAGAATGTTTCAAGTCTCTGTGCCACCCTGGCTCTCAGAGCACGGTGGGCTAAGACCCTGCCTTGCACTGACCGTACAAAACACATTGACGTAACATCTCAGTTAACCCTTAGTTTAGAAGGAAAAGGAGTCCTACTCCGACATATTGACAAAAGGACAGAAAACGAGTTTCTACAAATCCCAGGAGCTATGTGACTAAGCACACTTTGCCAACCGCCTGTAAAAGAAAGTTTGCTCAGAGCTGGAGAGCAGGCTCCACAGTTAAGAGCACTTGTTGCTTTTACACAGGACCCCAGTTATGTTCCCAGCACCCACATGGTTCTGTAACTCCAGTTCCAGTGGACCTGATGCCATCTTTTGACCTCAGTGAGGTACCAGACATGCAGGTGGTACACTGGCAAACATACAAACAAAACACTCACACACATAACACATAAACATCCACATAAAGTAAAAGAAATGTGTCTAAAGAATTTTTAAAAACCTGACTTTATTGATCTCATAGGCACATGGTTAAATCTGTGTCAACCCAGCTAACAAGCGGCAGCCGGCAGCCTGATTGTTGTGGAAGTCTGACTGAACCACACCTCTAGTCTGACTTGAAGGGCAGCATGCAATTAAGCCGAGAGGTGTTACTGATGACGGAGTTCAGTCTCCCCTGGGCTCAGCTCCATTTATAGCTTAACACATACAAAGCACGCTATGCACAAAATCAAGGCACGTTATTAGAATTAAGAATTAAAGCAATTCATCAAGAGAGAGCAGGGCTCAGGACTCCCTGGCTAGCCTCTCTAGCCCAGCACAGGCAGCTGTTTCTCTAGTTGGCCACCAGGTGGCAGTGAAGCCATGGTCAAAAAGGCGCTCCCAACCCCAAGCTACAGGTGCCGGAGAGACCGCACCCAACCAAATTACAGGCGCCTGCATCAAGCTTTCCAAATCCCACTGGTAAACAACTCTACCACAGCTGAGGTGGGCAACAAACCGAATCCAAACGCCATTTTGTGTTTTTAAGGAAACCAAAATAACAAAAACTTCTTCCAAGTGTTCCTCTACACACGCCCACTCCCACTCTGTTGCGCTTGTCCAAGTTTTACAATGTGCAGTTCTCAACCCACGCTTCTGAAGTCAGCGTGTCTGTGATACCCACCTCGCACACTGAGAAGTCAAGTGTGTCTCTGACGCTCAGTTTCCACACTAGAAAAGTTCACGTACAGTGGGAGTGGTGACACACGCCTTTAAATCCCAGCGCTTGGGCGGTAGAGGCAGGTGCGTGTCTGTGAGTTTGAGGCCAGCCTGGTCTACTTAGTGAGAAGTTCCAGTGCATCCATAACACTGAGATGCTCCTGCCGTCCCTGCCTCGGGCCCTACATGGCATAAACAGCTGCTCGCTCATGTGTGGAGCAACAGTACGGCAATGGTCAGATGCCAGCTCTCCTGGGGGCTGCCTTCATCCTCATCGGTAGGCTTCAGGAATGCTGAGCCCCACCCACAACGTGCCGGAGACTAGGTATTTTGGTCATCACCTCTAGCTATAGTTAGGTTTCTTTTGGACTATTTCAGGACACACACAGGGACACACAAGCCATGCGTCTTAGCTAAGGACACTGTCCTAGCTCTGAACCCCATGCCTGGAGAGGTCACCATGCAGTCACCACCTGGCACCCAGGACCTTTCAACATGCCACTGAGTTCCCATGGGGGCAGGGGGGAATCATCTCATGAGAGCTCTATCCGGAGTTGGAGACAGGAAACAGCTGAAGACTGGACCTTGGAAGCACACTTAGTGGGTGACAGGCAGCCAGGGGAAAGGGTCAGGGTGCCAGTCTTTCTGAAACCAACCTATAACCCCTGCCTTCGTCATGGTTGTCTGGGTACCAACCCTGTCTCCAGGTGTCTGTGCTTCAGGTCGGGCCTTCCCCTCTGCACACGGGCTCCCTGCCTCCCTCCAGGGTCCCAAGCCATCACCCAGCACACGGCTGCCCCCTCTGTTCCCAGCAGGTTCCGGCTTCACAACCATTAATTCTCTAAGGTCTTAGCATGGTTTGTGCCTCTCTCTGGGATATCCCTCTGGAACCTGCCTGGAAAAATGCTCCACAATGGAAGACACACAGCAGGGATTGAATTTTTTTTAAAAATGATTAAATGGCATGACACTGGAGACGGCTGAGGCTTCAAGGGTGAGAAGAAGCCGGACACACCGAAGAGCAAGGACAGGAAATTCCAAGCAGCAAAGGCCCTGGGGTAGGACTGAGCTTGGCTGTTTGAGGAATGATGGGGGTTGCGGAGTGCTGCACAGGGGGACTGATGAAGGCATTGAGGCAGAATGAAGCAAAACAGGGCCCTAGAGGCCACTACCAGACCCCAGGCATTGCTCCAAGGGCATATAGGGAGCGCTGTTCACTTCTCCGGGTGCTTCTTCCTCAAGGCATTCCCCCCCTCCCCCCCCCCCCCCCCCCCCCCCCCCCCCCCCCCCCTGGTCTCAAGCACCAGGAATGTGGATATCCCAAAACAAACATCTATTACAGAGCACCTCAAAGCCCCACAGTAATGACTTTAATTTCAGGACACAGGGAAGCCTGTGTCCCCACAAAGACCAGGGCCATCTGCAAGCCCAGTACTAACAGCCGGAAACTCGCCAGCTCTTGGTCCTAACCAGCCCAGCTGCCGGAGGTGACAGAGGACCGGAGGTGACAGAGCTCATCCTCTCAGAACAGAGTGGCTGCAGGTGGAAGGCTCCTCATCTCATCCGATGACATGGGGTGGGGCTGGTGCTGGGCTGCCCACCCTCCCGGCTCACCGGGGGTCAGGAGGAGTAGGGGGGTGCCTCGGGCAGCGGCCGTGACATGCTCTGGATGGCCCACTGCAGGATGCCATCGAAGGAGTGCTAGGAGAGAGTGAGGATCTTAGGACAGTCCCACAACTCCTCAGAGCTGCGCCCACTCTGCCACGGAACTGTGACCATCCTGACATGAAGGTATCACCCAACCTGACCCTCTAATTCAAGGTGGGGGACTGAGGGGACCTGAGGCCCCATGGGACAGGCCAGTGAAGGGAGGACTCCTCATCCAGTGCTCCTCTAAGCAGCCTGTAAGCCTTGGGCTTGGCCATCAGGCTGTCTTCCTGGTGGCTTCCTTCGCTAGTTCCTTCCCCTCTGCTCAGGAGTCAGACATCCTAAGAGGACTGGGGAGTCCAGGCGGGGATCTGGCTGTGTATGGTCTACTGCATAGGGCGGGTTCCTGCCCCATGGCCAGATGAACCTTGCAAAATGCCAGTGTTCATTGAGGAGGGCATGTGGGCCACCTGGGGGGTGCAAAAGACTGGGCCCTAGAAACATCTGGCTTCTCAGTAATTCTACCCCATCCCCTCCTTTTTTTTTTTTTTTTTTTTGTTTTTAGAAGAGATTTGTTTATTTATTTATTTAATTTACTTCTTGATTTTTCCAAACAGGGTTTCTCTGTTGTAACTCTGGCTGTCCTAGAACTCACTTTGCAGACCTGGCTGGCCTCGAACTCACAGACATCTGCCTGCCTCTGCCTCCCGAGTGCTGGGATTAAAGGCGTGCACCACCACTGCCTGGCAAGATTTATTTATTTTTACTGTTTTAAAGTGTGTGAGTGTGTGTGTGTGTGTGTGTGTGTGTGTGTGTGTACAGGTATATAGGAAGCCAGGGGCATCAGATTCCTTACAGTGGGATTATAACCAGTTCTAAGCTACCTGGCATGGCTTCTGGGAACCGAACCTGGGTCCTCTGCAGGAGCAACACACACTCTTAGCCACTCAGCCGTCTCTCCAGCCCCTAAGGTTTGTGAGCTAGGGTCTCTTCCCATGGTCCAGATTACCATCCACCTCACAATACTCCTACCTCTGCTTTCCAAGAGCCGGGAGTCAAAAACCTGGGCCACTACACCTGGCCCTCTACAGGTGCAGAACCCTGAGTTAGGAGGAGTTAGAGAGAGGTCCCTGAAATAGCACCCTACCAGCTCTCCCTCAAGGGTCAATCAAGCAAGGGCTTAAGTCCTCCTGGATCTGAGGTCCTGAGGACAATAGGACTCCTCAGCCCCAGGCTCTCGGAAGAAGGTGACAGACAGGAGGAAGCCGGCTTATCTCCTGCAGGGCTCGGCACCCTGGGGCTCCTGCTTGGAAATAGTGATAGGGCTGTTCTGGGAAGAGCAGCTGTGGGGGTGGGGCAGCACTGGTCTGCTAAGTGCTGCCAGAGAAGCTGAGAGCACAGCCCAGGCCAGGTGACTACTACCTCGTTCAGGAGGGACTCCAGGTCGTCCCTGTGCAGAACAGGCTCATGACCAGCAGAGTCGTCCCCTACCTAGAACCACAAAAAATAACAAATAAATAAATAGACACATGGTCACTGAGCATGGGTTTAAATTCTCTCCCACTCGCACCTCGAGTGGCCACACACTGACCTTGGCAAGCCCAGGGGCTGGACGCGCAGAGCTGGGTGCCGCCTCGCCCGGCGTGGGATCTGCAGAGCAGGACTTGCAGCGGAGGTTGGTCCTAGCAGGGTGGGGAAAGCTTACTCAGGTCCGAGAACATACTGGGTGGGCAGGGACGCCTCGCTGCTGTCTCACTTACCCTGGCCTGCCGGTGGCTGTCGGGAAGTGGCAGCGCCAGTGGAAAGCGGCAGCGCAGTGCGCGCACCGCAGCACCTCGGTGCCGTCCCCGCACACGCCGCACCGCGCGCCCGGGCCAGGGCCCTGCAGGAGCCGGGTAGAGCTACTCAGCTTGTACTCCGCTCATTCTATACCCGGCCAACCTGGGTTAACCCGGAACCTCATGGTTGCAAGGTGCACGAGCAGGACTGGAAGTTCTGAAGTCTTGGTGTTCTGAGAGGGCAGGGACGACCCTAGCAGCTGTCAGAAAGCAGCTTTCCATGCCCGGGGCCAGTCCATCCAGCCCTGCTTTAGCCAACTGTCCGGATCCAGAGGAGTTTGTAGGGAATGTGACCGCCAGAGCTGGGCAGAGCCTAGGGGATTTTGTTTACTGCCCCAAGGTGTGAGGAAGATGTACTGCCCAGAAAACCAAGCTAGGCTTTTCTTTCTAATTAATTCACTATTTGTGGGTGTGTGTGTGTACGTGTATGTGGAGATCAGAAGACAGTTTGCAGTCTCTCCCTCCAGGTGAGTCTTGGGGATCCAACTCTGGGCCTCAGGCTTGGCAGCAAGCCCTTTTACCTGCTGAGCCATCTTGAAGGCCCATCTGGGTGTTTGGGACAACAGAGTTTCGTGGCAGGACTGAGAGCCATGCAGGAGCACCTGCAAGGACCCCCCCCCCTCCTGTGCTCCCCTCACAACCCATTTCCTCTGGTGTACCCCCTTCCTTTTGTCAAACCAGTTCCTCCTAGCAGAGACCTCCCCTGGTCCCTGGAATGCCCTTCTAGTTCCTACCCCATTTCTCCCCAGTTGCAACAGAGGGTCTAGCCCCTAGGGGTCCACCAGCCATCCTGTTTTGGGTTTATTGCCCTATAGGCCCAGAGCTCCCTGAAGACAACACACAGGCTCCAGGGGCTCCCCCTCACTCACATGCTGCCCCTCGGTCCCAGCACCCAGCAGAGGATGTAGTGCAGAAGGCTCCAGCAGAGGCAGGGGAGCTGCAGAAGGTGGGGCCAGCAGGTTCACGTACGTGATAGCGGCGTCTGAACTGGCTGGGAGCTCCCTAGACAGGCCCCTGGTCTCCTCTGAAGCTGTCCTCAGCCCCAGGAGGATCTGGAATCCAAAGGGCAGCACTTAGGGGCCACAGGGCCCTGCTCAGCACCACCTGGGAGTCAGGGCTGAGCGACTGTGGTGGGTTTGAGGTTGAAAAGGCCTAGGTGCAGGCTGGAGAAGATGGCTCAGCGATTAAGAGCACTAGCTGCTCTCCCAGAAGACCCTGGGTTCAATTTCCAGGACCCACATGACAGCTCACAACTGTCTGTGTCTCCTGTTCCAGGGGATCTGACATACCCTCGAACAGACATACATGCAAAACACCAATGAATATAAAAATAAAGAAGAAAAGGTTGAGTACACATGACTCCGCCCTTGCCATCTCAGACATGGTTAACAGTGGCCTCAGGGTCTGTCAGAGCAAACTGGGTTTCTAACAGGATGTGTTGTGTAACACAACAGAAACCTACCAATTCTCTCCTATTGGGAGAATATTAGCAGCGGTGAAAGTGTACCCTGTGTCAGGCCCACAGAACAGAGGGAACGGGGCCACTGTAAGGAGAGCTTCCCAGGGCCTGAAACCCAGCAGGGAATTCACCAGAAGGCTGCCAGGGCAAGCAGGACTGGCAGGAGGAGCCAGGAGGTAGGACTGAGGAAGGACTGAGAGAAGGAACCTGGTGACCCAGTATGGGCATACCGGGGTCTCTGCAGGTGGCTCCGGGGGCCTGGACTCCTCAATCTGAGACAGGTTCTGCTGGGCTCTTCCCTGAAGGCAGCAGGAGCACCTCCAGGGGCCGCTGTGCAAGAGGCCACCAGTCACAGGCATGCAGGACAAAGCAGAGACCACGGACCCTCAGAACTGCAGGGCAGGGCAGCTTGAGGACAGTATAGCCATGCTTGTCCACAGATGGGAGACCAAGGAATGGAAGAGCCGGGTATCACAAGGGAAGTTCGGTAGGATGCGGGGTATTTACCCCTGGAGGGTGGCCCTGTCCAGAGACTCAGTGTCCCTAGCGCCTGTGCCTGCTTGTCATAGGCCTGGTCCAGTCACAGGCCCTCCCTTAGCTAGAAAGCAGCTTCCTGCTTCCATCCACAGGACACCCACATTCCTGTAGGGATGGGCCAGCAGAATTGGGGGGCCAAAGGGGAGAGATTCTGGTAGGAGAGGGCCAGAGAGACATGGTGAAACAAGGGCCATAGCCCAGGCTAGACCCACATACACTGCTGCACCCCACAGAACAGAGGTCTGTTCAGTCATTGGTGGGAGGTAAACTGTGCAGCTTTGTGGCTTCTGTGTCCCCCAACTTTCCATGGGAACGAGATTTAGGGGGGCCTTGGGGAAATGCCTGTGCCCAAAGGAGTTTGAGCTGGGAACCTGGGGTGAAAAGTACATATGGCTACCTTTGCATGGGGCCTTTGGGTCTGCTGACTTGGGGAGCCACATGGCAGGGAGGGGAGATAGGAGGAATGGCAAGAGAATCCCCCATGACTATAGCTGGTGCCCTACACCATGGCCCTCCCTGGAGGGGCCCTTACTATCCATCTGTAGAGCCAGAGGCTGCCAGACTTCTTCAAGGGCAGCGGGTGATGGGATTGGCTAGGTACCAAGCAGCAGTGGGGAGCTCTGCTCACCTAGGGATTCCCCGCAGAGGTGGGGACAGGCAAGCCAGGTGGAAGGCCCGGGGACAGCCGTCACAACAGATGAGCTCACCGCCATCGTGGCACACGGCACACTCGTCCTCATTCTTCTGACCAGGCAAAAGGGGCCCGTGCAGACCCAGAACGGAGTACAGTGCCCTCCTGAGAGACTCTCCCTGGAAGGGCTCAGCACTGGCACTCACCACCAGGGACTGACTCCCAGATTCCCTCCCTTCTCCCTTATTGGCGCCTGCCTGACCTCTGCAGACACTGGGCACGATGTCTTTGCAATACTAGTTCTCACACAGACCTAGGCTGTGTCCCTAGGTCCGAGGGTAGTTCTGGGTACCAGGAAGTCCGCTAGGTTGACCCCACCCACCTAGCAGGACAGCAAGTGGATGGACTTGTGGGGGTTTCCTGTAGGTCCCAGGGAGCTCCTGCCACTCCCCCAACTCCCCACCTTAGCTTTTGTCTGGATAGAGGTCACTGAGTCTGGAAGCTCCCCCAGAGGCTCCTGGCTGCCAGGCTCTGCTGGCCCTGCACGGTGACCATCATAGAAATACTTCCACAGACCCCACACAGCTGGGGCACTTTTGTGGATCAGGGCATAAAGTAGACCCTTCAACCCTTGATGTCCAGGGCAAGCAGAGCGCCTGGCTCTGAGGTGTTAAGATCTGTAATCAATGATGGCAGGCACAAACCATGCTAGTGGCACTGGGGTAGAGAGGGTGAGCTTGATGTCCCCAGGGACCCTTCATTCTGTAGCAACATCTCTACCCCGTCCCCCAGCTGAGATGCTTTCTGTAGTCTGGACTGAATGTGTGATTTTAAAAGGCTCGGGGAAATCTCACCTGTTCTGACTGCTTTGAAACCTTCCAATGTGTATCAACAGGAAGAACGGACAAGAAAGAGCAGAGGGTGAGGGAGAGGGAGTGGGAAGAAGGAGAGAGGAAGGAGGAGGGAGGGAGGTGCTCCTCATAGGTAGGAGCTCAAGCTTTTGTGTTCTGGGCAGCTAAATGCCCAGAACAAGGGGCAGAAGGTCCTGGCTGACTACTGGCGGGGAGGCCAGGCTTCTCTTATTGTTGGGGCTTACCTGGTGAACCTGGGGCTCGCTGGGGAGGGCTGGAGGGCCACACTGCTGGCCCACTCTCTGCTCATCTCTACCCTATGAGAGACACAGGGTCATAATGAGGTAGCCAGGGCCACGGAAGATCCATGTGGCCGCCAGTACCAGGTGCCTCTGGGAAGGATCTCGCAATCCCTAGGAGGAATTTCTAGCTATTGTGTGGGGAGGGGAGGCCCAGATCCCCAAAGATGGGCATGTTGGGTAATGCTCAGGGTAATGCTTACAGGGACAGTGACCTGGCCTCCCTTGGCTCGGACCACTGGCTTTATGCTGCCACCACCACGGGTCTTGTTTTTTGCACTGCCGCTGGGGTCTTCAAACTTGCTGGGAGTATAAAACTCCCCCCCAACCTGGATGCACTTCTTCGATCCTCCTGGGAGGGGAGACAGACGGCCTGAGCTCACACCAGGGGTGATCTGGCAGAACCTACAGTCTGCCGTTCCTCCCCACCCCTAACCACAGCCAAGTCTAAGTCCTGGGTGCTGGGTACAGGGAGGGATTCTGCTATGATAAAGTGTCTACTCCTAACCTCAGAATAGGACCTGATTGGAAGCAGGGTCTTTGGAGATATAATTGGTTAAGATGATGTCATACTAGACCCTAAATCCAATCAATGTCCTTACAAAGAAAAGAAGGTAAAAACGGAGACACATAATCAGACTGGAGAGGAATAGCCACCGCCCAGAAGCTAGAATCACAACAGCACTGGGCGCTAGCATCCCCAGAAGGGACCCTCCATAGCCTCCGGAGGGACGTGTCCCTGCCCTAACCTTGACTTTGGTTGTTATAAGCCTGGGAGTATTCGTTACGCAGCCCCCAGAACAGTCAGATAAGATTCTTGAGGCTGCACCGATGGAGACAGACCAGGGCTGGCATCAGGTCCCAGGCCATCCCGGCTGTCCATGGCACCCAAGTCCAGTGTCCAGGATGCAGGAGATGCCGTGCAGCAGACACTGCAGTGGTGAGTGACTCTGCCCTCGGCTCTGTCCTGTTCAGATGATGTCGGTGGCTGTATAAGGTGACCTGCTGGCTTACGTAGTAGGTATGCAGTTGGGGGAAGGGCCTGGCCAGGGAATGAGGGGACTGGACAGGACACAGAGGACTGAGACAGGGGCAGTGGGATGTGATGGGCTGTCCTGGGTGGGCAGTGTGAGCGCTTGAGAGAACTGAAGCACGTGGAGAAGCTGTCTAAGGATGATGTCACCTGTGACCCAACAGCACCCACTGATGTGGAGGAGGTGGGCACCCCATTCCTGAATGTGTCAATGGACCACTGGCCTGACAGAAGATCTCACCACGTAGGGGGCCTTCAGCATCATCCCCTGTGCCCCACAGCAAACAGAACCTCACGTAGCATGCTGGCTTCTCAGCCAGTCCTCAGCTATGGCCACAATTGCTTTAAAGTCACCTCCTTCCTTCCTGAGGGCCTGGGTCTCCCTGGGAGCCTGCTCCCCATCCACCTACTCCCTCCTTCCACCATGAGGGCCTGGGTCTCCCTGGCAGCCTGCTCCCCATCCACCTACTCCCTCCTTCCACCATGAGGGCCTGGGTCTCCCTAGCAACCTGCTCCTACCTGACTCAAACACCTGCTGGATGAGGATCCCTTCCACAGCCCCCCGGGTTCCTGGGACATCTCCAGAGGACACTGTCACAGCTCTCTGGACGGAAGCCGACATGGTCTGAATTCCTGGAGAAAGGTACAACCGACACATGAGGATACACATGCACACGCACGAACTCAGGTCTGTGGGGACGGCCACAGTGGTAGAGTTGAACTTGGTGATAGAATAACAAGCATTCTACCATGACATGGGACGGGGGTGGGGTAGGGTGGGGTGGGTAGCGATGGAGGGCTCCAGGTTGAGAGCACCAGAATGTGAAGAGGTCTGGGAGGAGACACCCAGGGCAGTGCGGGTGGGGTGACTGAGAACGCTTGCATCCAGAGTCCTTCCTTTCTCTGACTTGCTTAGCCAATGAGATCAACCTCCCCACGCAGCCACGCGCTCTCTTGGACTTACCGTTCCCCAGAGGGAGGCGCTGCGACTCCAAGTTGCCCTCGGGCTTCTTAGTGGGCTTGGTCTTTGGCTGGGGGCCTGTGAAGGGAAGGTGGAGGCAACCTGGCCTTCCTTTCTGGGCTCAGGTGGTGCTGGCGGGTCCAGGGTATAAAGTGAGGTGGGGGAGAGCACCTGGTAGTATCAGATCTAAGGGTTCCCTGACTCCCTGAGAATTCTTAAGCTGTACTGGGCTGTTTGTTTCTTCAACAGAAATGAAATCAAAACCACCTGCTTGCCTTGACGCCTGGGAACTCAGCTTTCAGAACAGTAAGAAGCTGAAGAGCTGTGAGCCTCCCCCCAGGGCTGGGGTCTGAGTGCTCAGGAGAGACTCCGCGGCTCTGGCAGACTGGCTCTGGGCTCCCATCAGTGGGGACAGAAGCTCCTCAGAGCCAACTGGGAAAGGACTCGGCTAGCTCCTCTCCCCAGTACCTGGGCTGGAGGTGCTCTTTGGGATCAAAGTTGCCGGGGGCGTGGCTCGAGGCTCCTCTGGAGCTTTCCTTTTGGTGGGGGGTCTGGGTGGCAGAACTGAGGCCTTGGGACCAGCAAGGGGCTTCCTCCCCTTCCGGGGTTGGCTGAGGTCCACATCTACAGCCAGGGCAGGAACAAGGACCCTGTCTTACAGTCTTATCCTCAGGGTGAGATCAGGGTCCTCTTGAGGTAGGTAGGCCAAGTCTCCTTAAAACAAGTTCCAACTCACACCCGTAGCCCCAGTGCTCCCCATAGGCTGGGGCGGCAGGCACCAGCATCTGCCCAGGCCCACCTTTTGGGAAGCAGTCCAGGATGGGACGCAGGCGGCTGTATCGCTCCAGATTATAATCCTTAAAGAGAACCCTCCAGAAGTCCAGGATGGTCCCACTGTCCTGGGTCAGGAGCCAAGACAGCAGAGCGTGGAAAGCCTGGGGACAGCCCTCCTTCTCCTTCAGCCGGAGAGTCTCCTGCAGTGACAGCATCCGGCTACCTGTGCGCGCCCTACCTCCAACCCCTGCGGCCTTTTTAGGAAGGGAGACCTGCCTATTCCTGCCAATCCCTGGACCCTGTGGAGTGGGGTGGGTGGGTGCACAGGGTGTGAGGTTAGGAGACTCACCTGAAACCTTGCCTGGAGAGGTCTCCTGAGGAGGGCTGGGGGCACTCCTTGGTTGGTGGAGAGGTATGGGTACGGGCAGGGATTGGAAGGGGTCACCTAGGTTGTGGGGAGACTGAGAGGCGTTGGGGGGGGGGTCAGGAGCCCACCTGGAACTTGTCCTCAGGGACAACGTCGTGGTCGGCCAGAGCGTGCAGCAACGGGAAGGCGCTGTCTACCGCCACTGCGATCTCGGTGCGGTGCAACCTGAGCAGGCGGCGCAGCGTCCCATCCCCGCCCGCCATGGGCTCCACATCGGCTGCGCTTCGGCGCCCCCTGCTGGCACGAGCGCGCTTGCGTTCTCTTCTCTCTTCCTAGGGTGTCTTGGTGCTACCCGCGGGAGGCACCTGTGAACATATATACCTACCAACTCCCTACCTGGGGGAAGACGACGTTTGCCTTGCTCGACGGCTCTGTTATAGGAAAGAGCGGAGGCTGCTGCTCACCCCGGAGCCAATCAGGGACCAGCTTCTGCAGGCTGAGACCAGAGACTGTCCTACCGCTGGGTTCAGGAGGCCTTACGGCCGCTGGCATTTTTCTCCTGTGGAATTCAAGGGCAGCCACCTGGGCTTGGGGTAAAGTCCTGGGCTGGGGGTAGAGTAAGCAAGGAGGTTCTCCCTCCAGTCTCCCTACAGAGAGCCCTGTTTATGGGTAAGAATCCAGGATGAGCAGGATAGATGGCTCAGTGGACAATTTGCCCTGCCGGGCAAGCCTGGGGACCTGAATTATCCCCCTGCTGGGGTGGCAGAGTCCTAAGTGTCGGTAGAGCTTACTGACCAGACAACCTAGCTTGAATGGATAAGCTCCAGATTCAGCAAGAAAGCCTGCCTCAAAAAATTAGGCGGAAAGAGTAACTTAAGAAAACAGCCTATGCTTACCTCTAGCTCCATATGGACACATATACATGTGCAAGAGTACATACATACATACACACACACACACACACACACTGAATTCAAAAAGAAAGGGGACTGGAGAGATAGCTCAGCAGTCAAGAGCACTTGCTGCTCTTGCAGAGGACCTTTGGGTTTGGTTCTCAGCACCCACACGATGGCTCACAACCATCAGTAAGCCCGTTCCAGAGAATCTGACACTCTCTTTTGGCTTCTACTGGCACTGTATGCTCATGGTTACCATGATGTGCCTTCTCAGATGTGCCTCTGAGTGGTCACAATAAGAAACCTCTGCAAAGGGCTGCTCAGGTCCTCCTAGCTGTCCCAGACCCAGGGCTGGTGAATCAGGATGGCAGACCCATGCAGGACAGAGGAGATGATCCATTCTACCTGCTGGTGGGTGTGACATGACACATGGGATAGCTCTGAGCTCAGAGGTGAGCAGCACATTGAACTGGGGGTCTGTCAGGTAGAGTCCAGCTGGAAGGGGCCAAAAGACAGAGAGCCGCTAGACCGATGGGTTGAGATCTCTTTGGGGATCGAACGACTCTTTCATCATCTAAGATCATCTGCGTATCATATATTTATATCGCGATTCATTAAAACAGCAAAATTACAGTTACGAAGTAGCAACAAAAATAACCGTGTGGTTGCGGGGGCCACCACAGCACGAGAGACTGTACTAAAGGTTATAGGGTTAGGAAGGTCGAGAGCTGACTCTGCCTTAGACAGATGCCCCCGGACCATGCAAATTCCCACTCGTTCCCCTCACAGTCCAAGTAGCATTCTCAGGAGACCTGACAGAGACCAGGGGGTAGAGCAACCTGAAGGACAGGAGTGCCAGGAGAATCAGGGAGGTGTTCTGGAGGCAGATGGAGCGGATGCAGAGGTGGATGTGAGTGGAAATGGTTGAGAGCCTACAGCTGCAAGTGGCCTGGGAAGTCGCAAGCTTTTTGGGCAAGTGCTGGGGTCAGGACTGTGCTGGGGCCCCGGCCACTATGAGTGTTCACAGCTGAATAGAAGCAGCTGCTAAGACCCGTTAGCATAGCACTGGGCTGGGACTATGGTCCGGGGGGAGGGGAGCTCAGGCTCATAGGTGTCTGGTTCAGTAAGCAGTGTCACCCAGCATTCTCATAGTGGTGGGCACTAGCGGGGGGTTGGGGGGGCTGGGAAGAAAACCATGTATAGCCAGTCCTGACCTTGGTCTCTGTTGGGTTCTCCTATCTCCTAACCCAGAGTCCCCCTGAGAGTTCTGTATGTGGTGAGATGGCTCTCCAGTGTGTGTGTGTATGTTGGGGTTAGGGGGAAACCAGACAGGAAGGTGCAGGTGATACTCCTGGTGCAGTACCAGTGCTGGTGGTAGGTGAGGTGGTCTACACGAGAACCAGGTGCCGGAGGAAGAAGACAGAGCTTCGGTGTAAAGATTGGTCACCTCGGCACCACACACTGTGGCTCCGAGATGTGCAGAGGCAGAGGATGCTCTTAAAGACTGTGTACATGCAGCAGAGCCCTCTCAGTGTGGTCGTGTGGTCCCGGGGCTCCGAGCCATGACTATAGTGTCTTTGGAAGTGGTTATGGGGCCGATGACACCGGGACTGTGCCTCCCACAGATACTGAGAGGGAAGCCCTGGGTGACGTCAAGATGGTCTTGTGCCCCCCTGAGAGGTACCAACGTCCCTCGGCTCCTAAATAGGCTGCTGCTCACTGACCTATCCTGCTGTCTCCTGCAGGTATATATTTACTATAGAAACATCAAACCCCAGTCCCCTGCAAACCCAGCACCAAACATGACTCCTGCTGTCCAGAGCACACTGAACATCCTCACTGACATGGAGGAATGGTCACAGGCCCCAGTTCCTAGCACCCTGCTCACACCTTCACAGGGTCTCAAGAACACCAAGGGCACCGATGGAGCCTCTGGCTCCACAAGCTCCAGGATACACACACTAAGCACCGGGACGCCATGGGTAGTGCGAGTACTTTTGGATGATCAGATGCTGATCCCGTGGTGGCTCAGCCAGCCCCCAGCTTTGCAGGATTACAGTCCTCCTAATGTCATGTTTACAGCTTGGGCATTTCTCCCCAGTTAGGGGCTTCTCCCTATGTAGGGGCCTCTCAGATGGGGATTCTTCTGCCACAGGCAATGGACAATGAAGAACTAAAAACTGCATCATAAGTTCAAAGTCTGCACTTTGCTTTTTAAGAACCCCGAACCCAACCCAGAGCGCCCACCATTGGCTGAGCGCTGACTGTTGTGGGCAGGCGTGCCCCCAGCCTCTTGTGGGAGATCAGCAGAAAGACTCCTGTAGAATTTTGGACTTTCCATCCTATGTGGGGGTTTCCGCCACAGTCCACACCTGCAGGTGGTCTAAGTTTAGTGGAGGTGGCCTGGGTGACCCGTGTGTACACAGGAGCCCAGTGCTTGCTTGCGGAGGGCTATGCCCGAGGCCTTTGGAGTCCCCAGTGTGCGGGCTGCATCCATGATCCTCAGTGTCCTCACCCTAAAGAGGTTGGCCAGAGTGTGGCGGGGCTGGCCCAGGGCAGCTGCTGCAGAGTTGCAGAGAACAGAGGAGAAGGTGGCCTGGGTCAGGGCTGGAAGGGGCTCTGACAGTTACAAGGAAGCTGATGGAAAGTACCAAAGCGTCCTCAGCAGAGGTGGGTTGGAGCCAGGTGCTGGCGATGTGGTTCAGGGTGGAGACCTGCGAGGGGGCTGCTCCAGACCTGCCAGATCTGTACGCCAAGTGCACTTTGACTCCCAACAGTGCCCGTGTGTTCATTTCAGGTTGAAATTGGTAAGGTAATAGAAAATATTCACAATACGAACAAAAACATCAAAAGGCCAGAAAAAGATAAAGGAATTCAATAGTTCTCACAACTGGGGAATTTCTTGTTCGTTTTTTGTTGCTGTTGTTTGATTGCTTTGTTTTGTTGTTTGTTTTGGTTTTGGTGTGTGTGTGTGTGTGTGTGTGTGTGTGTTGCTGTTGTTGTTGGGGGTCTCATATAGCCCAGGCTGGCCTGGAAATCACTATGTAGCCAAGGCTAGCCTTGAACTTCTAATGACAGGCATTCTCCACCACACCTGGTTTACACTGCACTTGGGGTTGAACCCAGGGCCAGCTGCCCGCTAGATGAAGGCATCCCCCGCTGAGCTGTATCCAAAGTCCTGGTGTCTCATATGGAATCCCACTGTGGAGTCCAGGCCAGCACGGACTCCAGGCCCCAGCACTGGCCCTGCTTCGGCTTCCCTGGTAGCTGCACTACAGGAGCTGAGCCCAGAGTCTGGCCAGAACTCTTTCCTTCACAAAGGAAGAAAGGAGCAGAAAGGTGTGCCAAAGGTGTGCCTGCATGTTGTCAAAGGACAACATGCAGGAGTTGGCTCTCTCCTTCCACCATGGGGGTTCCAGGCTCGCAGCAAGCACCTTCCACGCTGAGCCACCTTGCTTGTCTTTCTTTTTCAGAACTTGACTTCTATGTACACCATGCACAAATAAATATAGTTTAAAAAAAAAAAAAGTAATAGGGCTGTCTGTCTTAATCCACGATGTTTCTACATAAAATATCACAAGACATTAAAATACATTAACAATGCTGGGTGGATGGTTTATGCCTGTAATCCCACACCCAGTAGGCAGAGGCAGGAGGATTGCCATGAGTTTGAGGTCAGCCTAGGTTACATGAGTTATAGGCCAGCCTGGGCTACAGAGACCCACCCAGTCTTAAAAAACAAACAAGGTTCAGTGTGGTGGTGCTCTTTTACATTTTAATTCCTTTCATTCCAGAACCTGGGAAACAAAGGCAGGCAGATTTCTGTGAGGTACAGGACTGGTCTATACAATGAGACCTGTCTCAAAAAAAAAAAAAGGCATTAATAAGATGAATAAAATATTTCTAACATTTACACGAGAATGTCTTAGTATCTTTTACAAAAAGAACCATCAAATCATCAAATCAGTAAGAAAAAGACAATGGGAGGGCTGTCGACCTTTTGCATTAAAAAAAAAAGATGCTGGTGGTGGTACACGCCTTTAATCCCAGCACTCAGGAGGCAGAGGCAGGCGGATCTCTGTGAGTTGGAAGCCAGCCTGGTCTACAGAGAAAGTTCCAGAACAGCCAGGGCTACACAGAGAAACCTTGTCTGAAAAAAGGAAAATAAATACTCAAATATTAAAAATAATGAAACAGAAGTCTGGTGATGAAGCCTGCACAAGCGACAAAGCCCTGGTTCAGTCCCCAGCACTGTGTAAACTGGGTGTGGTGGCATAATCTGGAATCTCAAAGAGGTGGGGGCAGGAAGATGAGAAGATCAAGATCAACCCTGATTACATATCGAATTCTGTTGTAACCCTGGCTGTCCTGGAACTCACTCTGTAGACCAGGCTGGCCGAAAACTCGGCCCGCCTCTGCCTCCCGAGTGCCGGGATCAAAAGCGTGCACCACCACGGCCCAGATTAACTTCGGTTTATCCCGCAGCCGGCCCATGCGGGTTGGCGGCCACGATGGCGCCCTCTGCTAAGACTGAACCGTGGAAATGTGTTTCTTGTGCCAAATATCAAAACGGGTGTTTCCTCGGTTTCAGACGCGGTGTGCACCAGTGGGCGGAGAGGTGCTCCCAGGCGAGGTGTTCCCAGTCGAGGCAGTTGTGGGCGGAATGAGGGTCATTTAGCAAATTGGATAGCCTGAAGGCTCCCATTCCTGAGCAATGAGATGCAGACAAAGGGCCTGGCCGTCTCCTGCAGCCTCTGCTCATTTTCTCACCGGTTCTTCCTGTCCCGGGACTGGCCCAGTGGCCCTGGCCTGGATCACAGGTTACTTACAGTGACCTCCATTCGTTTGGTTTGGTTTGGTTTTTCCAGACAGGGTTTCCCTGTTGTGACTCTGGCTGTCCTGGAACTCACTCTGTAGACCAGGCTGGCCTCAAACTCACGGTGATCAGCCCGCCTCTGCCTCCCAAGTGCTGGGATTAAAGGAGTGCGCCACCAATGCCTGACTGTGACCCCCTCCCCCCATTCTGAACTTTGTAGTCACTGGCCTGGCCTGTGGAAGCCTGGAGACAGGAACCGTGCTCCCAGGATCTGCCCTCCACTATAACCTCTGGTGGATTAGACCAGTCACTGCGGTGTCCTGGAAGGGTCTGATGGCCATGAGGGAGTTCACCCTTTAGACCAGGCAGGAAGAATCACTCATTAAGCACTCAGCGAAACATTGGTGGGTCTTCCCTCCGGTTTCATCCGTAGGGAGAGCCCCCAGCATTGCCCTTGTGGGCCCATAAACCCTACTCGGATCCAACCTTGGCTCAATCCAAGGTTCTCCACCCCTCCCCCACCCTCCAACCTTTTTGTCGTCCTCATTCTCGGCATTGCTCCTCGGCCCTGCCCATCTTCCTCTGCACGATCAGGAACCCTACCTCCCAGCTCCCTAACCTCAATGTGTGAGGCCTAGAGCCTCCCTGCCCCCACCTCCACCTCATTTCAGCCCTGAGCCCTCCTCCTGTGGCGCTCCATAACCCTACCTCTGAACTCTCTCTCTCCCTCCCCCACCCCTGCCCTGAACCCCTCTCCCACTCACAAGGCTCCCTAAGCCCCTTCAGCCCCGCCCCCCCACCCACCCCCACACTTTCCCTGAACACCTCCCCAACACACACGTGCTGGACTCCTTAAGCCCCGCCCCTGAGTCCCTGCCCCCACACCCTCAACCCCATCATCCCAGGCCCTCATAGGCTCCCGCACTGTGCTCTTATCTCCTTATTGTCTCAATGTCCCTTTCTATCTCCCCTCTCTCCCTCCCCACAATTCCCCACCAGGCCCCAAGAGAGCCACCTGAAGACCTTACACACCCCGGTCCCGTCATCCCTCACTGAATTGCAGGGATCTGACCATCCTGCTGACACATCTCTTGAAGTCTCCAGCCACGAGCCATCCCTCGGACGCAGATCCTTCTACCAGACAACCTCCATGGGTTCCCAGGAAGCACCTTCCTCTTCCTCCAAGGCCCTTGGAACCTGGAGCCTGGAGACTTCAGACAGCTTTAACACTGACCCTACCGGCCACCCGGAAGAACAGTGTCCAAAACCCTGTGAGATCCTAAGGCTTCTTTTTCTTCTTCCTTTCCCTCTCCCCTCCTCTTCTTCCCTTACTTCCTCTTATTCGGCAGGGTCCTTAACAGGGGGTCTGGACTGTCACCAGAAAGTGGGAGTATGGGTTCTAGAGGGATCTACAGCCGGGCCCAGAGGGAGGCAGGGCCGCCTGGACGCTGGGAAGTGGCCCACCTGAGAACACAGGTGGCCACCTATCTGTGTTGGGTGGGTACTCCATAGGAAATTCTCTCCTACCAAGCACCTCAAAGCTGATGTTGCAGCTTTTCTTGCCCCTAATCGTCAGATGGGTGAGCGATGTCACCATGGCTTGGCTGCGCAAGTCCCCTGACCCTAACCCCCACCCCAACCCCGTATGGACTACAGGTAGTCGACCATTTTCTCTTCCTGCATGTATCTTGTGTACCTATGAGGCCTCCCTGTGATTACACCCTCTCCTCTAGCTCCGGGTCTGAAGGCTGAGCAAAGCTTGGATGTGGGCCTGGAAGACTCCAAGGAGCTCCTGTCTGCAGCCTCACCCCCATCAGGCAGAGGTAAGGCCCTACCCGAGTAATATATTTATCTCTTTGGATGCTGACCTCAGTCAGGCAACACGTGGGGGATGTTCCTATATTATTTAGGACTCCAATCCAGGCAAGGGTGGGTATTCAGTGGACATCAGTGGAGCGAGGGGGTCACCTCAAAAGTCAAGTTTGCCATGGATGTTCCAGTGAGGAACCAGGAGAGGGAAGGGGAAACTTGTTTTTCTCTTCCAGAGATCATCAGGTATGAAGTCACCGTGAACAAACGGAACATCGAAGGTGAGTTTACACGGTTGCCTGTGACCCACCAAAAAAAGAGTGTCGACCCCACCAGAAAGGTTTGCCTCAGTCTCATACAGTCATCCCAGAAGGTGGGGAATGGTTCTGGCATCCATGGGACTTCCTCTCCCCACTCCCCCACCCCCACCACAGCACCAGATTTGAGGCATGCAGTTGAAATTGTTTGTTTCTGGGCTGGACATGGTGTTGCATGCCTTTAATCCCAGCACTAGGGAAGCAGAGGCAGGCAGATCTCTAAATTCCTGGCCAGCCTGGTTTACAGAGCAAGTTGCAGGCCAGCCAGGGTCACATAGTGAGATACTGTCTGGAAAGAATGCGGGTGGGCGTTGGTGGCGCATGCCTTTAATCCCAGCACTCAGGAGGCAGAGGCAGGCTGATATGAGTTCAAGGCCAGCCTGGTCTACAGAGTGAGTTCCAGGACAGCCAGAGTTACAACAGTGAAACCCTGTCTCAAAAAACAAAACAAAAATGTATGTATTTACATCAGCCACTACTACAGTCTAATTTGCTTGAGACTATGCTGAGTTCTCAGTAGGGTGTCTACCCACCTTCCAGGAAGCCCTAGGCTCTATTTCCAGGACACTATAAACTGGATGTGGTGACACACTCTGAAATTCCAGCATTCAGGAGATAGCCCTGGGAGACCCAGAAGCTCAAGGTCATGCTTAGTGAATCTGAAGCCAGCCTGCAATATGTGTGACCCTGTCAGAAAGGGAAAGGGAAAAGAAGGAAATAAAAATGTATATCCGTTAATAGGCACTGGAACGCCTCGATCAGTGATCTGTTTCTCTCTGGATTGGCCGATTTGGCCAATGCGTTTCCAAAGGCATTTTGGGATCAGAACGTTGGCTCTGCAGAATGCTATCTGGGCTTCAGGGAGGGTCTGCCCTTCACTTGGGGCATCTCGTTTCCCGTTCCATTTTCCAGTCTATGATCCTGACGCAGCCTTTCTTTCTGTCATCTCTCTCTGGGTCCGTGGACTGCTTTTGCTAAGTGCCTGCTTTTCCCTTTGTGTCCTCTCCAGACATCTGCCTCTGCTGTGGAGGTCTCCAGGTGTATACGCAGCACCCCTTGTTTGAGGGGGGAATCTGTACCCCGTGTAAGGTAAGCAGGGAGGCAGCGGGACTCGCTTGACTTGGCACTGTAGGGGGAGACCACATACATGCAAGCCTTTGCTCCCGGCTCAGGACAAGTTCCTGGAGACTCTCTTCCTTTATGACGAGGATGGGCACCACAGCTACTGCTCCATCTGCTGCTCGGGGAACACCCTGTTCATCTGCGAGAGCCCCGACTGTACCAGGTGAGGCAGGTCCCAACTTCCTGCTGCTCCTCCCAAAAGAGCCACCCGGAACACGGGAAGTGCGTGCAATCGTGATGTGGTTTATCATAAGCCAAGCGGCTCCCCTGGACCTTCACGCAGTAGAAGGGTGGGTGCTTGTAGTCTGCTGGTCATGAGTCAGGGGTGTTCAGGACATGGGGAATACTCACCTATAGCTGTTATCAATCGCCATCCTGAGTTCCACCCATGGTGGTCCCCTCCCCTGCCCTGCCCCTTCTGGACATCTTTCTTTTAGCCCTGCCTTCAAGTGTCCCCTTCGCAGCTAGCTAGCTGCTCCCATATATGGTTTTTCTCAGAGCCTTTGATCTATGTGTACAGGAAAGGCTGAGGGGATTGAGGTCCCCCATTACGGGATAAACTCACCTCATATCTTCTGTTGTCGTGTCCCCTTCCCGGCCTGCAGCCAGCCCAACCCACCCAGCACTGAGAGCAAAGACAACCCCTCTTCTGATGAGCCCAGCAAAGAGATAGTTCCCTCCAGAAGAACAAGGTGCTAGCTCAAGTCCCCTGATGTGTCTTGGGTCACTGTGGTTTTCGGTTTGACTCTAGATGCTACTGTTTCGAGTGTGTGGATATCCTGGTGGGCCCCGGGACTTCAGAGCGAATCGGTGCCATGACCTGCTGGATCTGCTTCCTGTGCCTACCTTTCTCTCGGAGCGGGTTGCTGCTGAGGCGGAGGAAATGGCGCCACCAGCTGAAGGTCTTCCATGATCTGGAGGGGGTAAGGACAACCAGTGCAGGAGGTGGGGGGTTGGGGAGGCTGGATCTGCTGTCGAGTGTATAAATACCCCATTCACAAAATGAGGCTAAGGCTTTTTGCCTTAATGCTTCTTGGTGTTTTCCTGTTAAAGAACAGGTGTTTTGGTGTGATAGGTAGCCCAGGCTACCCAGGCTAGCCTCAGACTCACTATGTAGCTGAGGATGACTTTGGACTCCTGATCCTGTCTCTGCCTCAGATTTCCAAGTTCTGGGATTAAGGGCACCACATTTATAAGGACTGAACCCAAGGCTACCAGCATGCTCCACAAAGCTCTTTACCAACTGAGTTACATCCTTAGCCACCATTTTGTTTCTTACGAGCCTAGGAATGATTACTGGTCACATGTAGGACAGGAGCCCTCTCCTCGGACATAAGTGGACATAAACATTCACGGTGGCTTGAATGTTTTAGCCAACAAAGGCATCCCCTTGTACGGCCATGGCTGCTGTCTCAAGGGTAATGCCCAGAGCTGGCAAACCAGTCAAAGGTGCAGAAGGCTGAACTGTGTGTCTCCCCTCTGCAAGACATCTGTCAAGGTCACAAACCAGGGACCTGCAAACACAACCTGATTTGGAAGTGGGGTCTTTGTGGGTGTCACTTAGCTGAACTTGAGATGAGAGCAGTTTGGATTTAGTGGCCATAGCAGAGGGTGCCCTGGCAAGAGAAGCAGCTCTGGGGGATTGAGACAAAACCATACTCTGCTTCCATTTGCAGATATGTGGGGGTCCAGAAAAGAGACTGAGACCTGGGGTGTGAGTGGAGCTAGCCTCCTGGGCCAGCCAGGCTTGGCAAGCGAGTCCCAGATGGCTCCTAGTCGAGTCCTCTCCATCGAGGGAAGACAGTAGGGGTCCCTTAACTGTAACTCACCAGCTCTCGCTGTGCAAGCAGCACGAACCCCCCTTGCCTTTCTCTCTCTTTTCTTTTTTCTGGTTTCCTTTCCAGGCAAGCCCCGTGGAGATGTACGAAACGGTGTCTGTGTGGAAGAGACAGCCAGTGCGGGTGCTGAGCCTTTTTGGGAATATTGATAAAGGTGAGCGGCAGTCACATCAGATGACTCCCCAGAAGAGGGGACAGGAGGGGCCCAGGGTGTTCTGGGGTCCTCCGACCTGACTGTCAGGATATTTCTGGATATCTGAGATAGAGACCAAGGCCTGGATAATACATAGAAAACCAGTCAAACTTCTTTCTCAGACTCCTTGCGCTGAGAGAACGGAGTATCCTGGCAAAGGATGTGACAGCCAGAGAAATACCCCCAAAGGGTCAAAGAGCTGGGACCCAGATGGGGACCCAGCTTCCCAAGAGGAGGAGGAAGGAAGGGGAAGGGCAGACCTGCAAGGGTAGATGGGAACTGCTGCTGGTGAGGAGACTGGGCTCTGGCAGCCCCGCCCTACTCGGGCACAGGCTCCCCAGCCTCCCTCCCCACCTTCCTGAACCCTCTTTCTGTACCTGAGTCTCCCAACTTGGCCATGTTGTCTTCTGGGGTTCTGTCTCCCTTGGGCTGCCCTGATCCCCCTCATCCCACCCCCAGCCCCGTACCCAGCAAGCATAGAGCCTTGAAGATGCTCTGGTCTCTGACTAAATCATACTGCACTTAGGATACCAGGAGAGTGTTCAGTGACCCCCCCTCCTCCCCCAGGGGTGTGTCACAAGGGACCCATGTGGTAGCTATAACCGCTTCACTACACCTTAAGGACACCCAGCGAGGGCTCGACTTGGCCAACCTCTCTTTCTCAAGCTCTGAAGGAAACCCACCTGCTCCTGTGGGTCACCAGCCTGGTTCAAAGATGACACCAACCAGTGTAGATGCCACAGCCCCCATTGGCTGTCTAAGCCAGCAAATGAGAGCGTGGTCCAGAAGTGGCGAGTGTTGCAACAAATTGCTCGATTTTCATAAATTAACACCCAGGACGTTTGCTCTTGGGCTTCTGTCACTGAAAAGATCAAGCCGCTGCTCCACGACAGGAAAGCGGTACTGTTGTGGATTCCCAGCTCTGGGGGGACAGAACCCACATCCGCTCTCTATGTCCATCTTGTCTGCCCCCCTACCCCACCCCCCTTCCAGAGCTAAACAGTTTGGGCTTTCTGGAAAGTGGTTCTGATTCGGCGGAGGGAGGAAGGCTGAAGTATCTGGAAGATGTCACCGAGGTTGTGAGGAGAGATGTGAGTTGAAGCGGCAGTTGGTGGGGGTGGGGGAGGGGCTGCGCAGATGGGAGAGACTTTAGGGCCCCGGGAAAGGGGCAAGAAGGGAGGGAAGGGAGCCTTGGTGGGGCAGGAAGGAACATCCAGGGTGCTCTGCATTGCTGGAAGTCTCCAGACCAGCATGGGGTCCTGGGTGTGACAGGAGTCACCCCTGCTGTGTTTCACAGAGGGCGGGGTGGGAGGGGCATGCTTCTCTGACCTCTGCACAGCCCTTAGTCCTGATCAGGGCAAGCAGCCAGACATCTTGAAATCCACATGGCTGGTTTCTGCTATTTTGGAGGTATGCATACGTGGAAGAGCTCGACCCCGCCCTACCCTCTCATGGACTCAGATCTTGAGCTGAGCAGCTGACAATGGTGTGAAGACATCTTCCAAAGACAAATCTGTTGCTGGCTTGCCCCTGTTGCCGGCGGGGGGTGTGGGGGGGTGCTTCTTCTGCTCCTCCTTGGGCATTCGGGCAGGGGACCAGTTGGGTTAGGCCTCCTTATATCGATAGTTGGGGTGTTGGTCACTGATCACTGATCACTTCCTCTGGCCAGACCCCAGCCGGTCACTGCCCCTGTGGGACCCCGGATGCACACCTAAAATCAGGTAGAAGAGTTGGGGACGTAGAGCAGACAAGAGCCAAGAAGCTGGGGCCTAGTTTCAGAATCAGCCCATTACTGGGAGAAATGAGAAGATTCAAGAACGTTCTAGATTGAGGAGCTCATGTTTGGACATCTTGGGAATTTTTTCTTAAAAGAATGTCCAGGGCTAGAGAGAGCATTGGCAAAGCAGGAGGCGTTCTCTGGCCTCTGGAGAGGGGCCTTGGGGCCTTGGGCCACTTGTGCAAATGGAAGGCTCAGGGTTGGGATTGGCTGTTTCTTTCTCTTTCTACTTGGCCAGCAAGTAACCCCATCTGGTACTAAGAGGGAATTGTTTATGGCCGTCAGACAATGTCCACCCTGCTGTCTGCTCCCAGCTGCTGGCTCTCAACACAATCCACAATTTCCCAGAAGGACATGGAATCCCTTAGGCTGAAGGGGGAGCTTGTGCGCTCCCTCCAGGACTGACCCTTTTTAAAAAAGCAACAGTTAGCAGAGGAAAAATTTCATATAGAGTGTTCTCAGGCTACCACTGTTTGGGCTTATCCTGAGAGCCAGTGGTGTCTGGGTGTTTCTCCCTAAGTGGGCCCCAAGACTCAGCTGAGGGGGTGCTGTCTGGGTAACCCACAAGATACATCACTGGGGTGCAGAGCCCCTAATGCTGGCCACGAGTTGGGAAACATGTGGCTTTCAGCCATCCTCTTTTTCAAAAATAACCATGTGTGTGTTCCTTAGGTGGAGAGCTGGGGCCCCTTTGATCTCGTTTATGGCTCAACGCAGCCCCTCGGCCACTCCTGTGACCGCTGCCCTGGTACGTTTCGAAAAAAATTGGCTGTTTTTAGCTCCAGTCCCCTGAGAATACTGTCTTCAATCCTGTCACCTCTATCCTGTCCTCTCTTCTGTCTCCCCATTCCCTCATGCCACCTCAGCCCTTCAGACAGGGCAGAACTCACACACTCTGCATCTTAAAGTCAGCCTCCCTGGGCTGTCACTCACGGGTGAACATACACAGTGTGCCATCGGGTGAGTTCTAGACTAAACGGACATTCGTGTGCCCATCCCCACGGTGGGAGGTACTCAGCATCCACAGGGGTGACGTCCCGGCCCTCGCCCACTGAACCAGCCTTCTACTTGGTTCACGACAGGCTGGTACATGTTCCAGTTCCACCGGATCCTGCAATACGCACGGCCACGCCAAGGGAATCAGCAGCCCTTCTTCTGGGCGTTTGTGGACAATCTGCTGCTGACTGAGGGCGATCAAGTCACAGCTACCCGCTTCTTTCAGGTGGGTGTGTGGCTGGCCGCACCTGGGGTGGGGGCTTACCACGCCTGAGGCCTCTGCTGCCCTAGCGTGTGCAGGGCCACGAGGACATCGGGCCCCTGAGACACATACGGCAGATGTTCAGGACACCTGCACCCGTAGTGACAACCTGGATGGGCGACCCCCCTCCTCTTACGCCACTCCTGTGTATGCAAGTCATAGCCACCCAGATCCAGGTCTGCACACACGTTCCACGCATGACACCCGCGCCCGCTCCACACACTCACACATGCCTGGCTGTTCTCCTTTATCTGAACTCTGACCATCCGTGCAGCCATCTGGGCCCAGTGGACAGTTCCCTCCAGGGCTGACTTAGGCCAGTGTGTCAGAGATAGCTATGGAGGGTGAGGTCTTGGATATAGGAGATGAGGGATGACAAGGCACTGGAGGAAGAAATCAGTTATGCCCTCAACTTCCAGAAGGAGATACAACCTGGGTTGGGGAGTTTGACCTACTGTGGGAGTAGAGGGTGGGACCCATAGGCACCAAAGAGTTTCTCTGGGATTAAAGGTATGTACTACCATACCCAGCCTCGAGTCTGTGCCTGTCAAGTGCTGGGATTAAAGGTGTGTACTATCACGCCCAGCCTCTTGTGCTCCTTTTATTATTTGTTAGATGACCAGATCTTCTTCCCCTAAAGGCTATGGTGTGTAGTTAGAGCTGATGGGAATGAACGACCCTTTGCATTCCTAGGGAAACCCACCTGGCCATGATGTGTTCTTCTTTTAACAAATGGCTAAAGCCTGTGGAAATTGTTACAGTTAGGATTGTTTGAGCCAACAAGCATGCAAGGAAGTTGGTCTGTGGTTTTCTTTCTTTCTTTTGTGGGATCTTCATCAGGTTTTTGTTTCTGTGTTGAATCTGATTTGTAAAAAAATTTCATGTGGTGAAAGAATTCTATGAAATTGTATTGTGTAGTGCAGCTTCAAAAAGAGAGATCTGTGACTTGGGCATGGTGACATACACCTTTGTTTTTAGTCCTAGCAGAAGCAGGGGGATCTCTGTGAGTTTGAGACCAGCATGGGCTATATACTGAGTGCCAGGCCAGCCAGGGCTACATGGTGAGACCCTGTCTCAAAAGAAGGGAGAGAGAGAAAGAAATCTATGGAAGCCATCTATGAAGATTTTGTCTTTCCCTTCCTTCCTTCTTCTTTCCTTTTTCTCTCTTTCTCTCTCTCTTGATTTTTTGAGACAGGGTTTCTCTGTGTAACTCTGGTTACGTTTGTATCGTGCTGACCCATAGCCCTCTCCTCTCCCACAGATAGAACCCGTGACCCTCCAGGATGTCCGCAGCAGAGTCCTCCGGAATGCCGTGAGAGTGTGGACCAACATCCCAGGGATAAAGAGGTATCTCCTCAAGGCTGGGGGATGTTAAAGACAGAGAGGCCGAGGAAACCATGCTTTCTGGTGGAGCCAGGCCTACACAGTTCCAAGCTCCACCTAGCTGTGTCTTAAGCCACCTCTCATCCACCATGACCCTGGACACACTGCAGTTCAAGGTGTCCCTGTGCACTGAGGGACTTACCCCATGCTTACCCAGTACCTTCTGATCTTGCTTCAGGACCAGACAAGAGTTCCCTCACCCTGAAGAGAAAGTCCAGACTCCTTAGTCATGGGCCTCAAACTGTGCAGGCCAGTTACCCAGCCTTCTGAAGCTTGCTCTGTGCACACACATGCTCACACCCGCACACTCATTCATAAATACTGACTCAACTCCCTAACACGTTCACATGCCCACACGCAGACACCCACTTGCACGTGGGTTGAGCCAGTTTGAACTGTGTCTTCTGAGACTGCTAAGTCGTGTCTTTTCCTGCCCCACAATGAGTTTCTGGAAACTTCTTCCCACCCGCTTCCTCCATCCCAGCTTTCTTCTGGCTCCTAGCCATGATGCTAGTCAGGAACCACCGGGTTCCCTCACCTGGATGCTTTTAGGACTTGGGTTGGGGCGGCTCTAAGGTTCTTTCTCCTGCCTACGGTCCCTCCCCTACAGATACAGTATGGGATAGAGCAGAGCAGGAAATGGGCAGTGTGTCAGCTGAACCATCTGTAGAAGGAGCCAGGCTCTACTCCTGTTAGCTATGGGCCTGGCAGGCATGTCACACACAGGCCATCTATTCCTTAACAAGCAATCATGCTTTAGACGATGTAATCACATGTGGTCCAGCCAATCCTATTATACGTGGCTGCCTAACAGGCACCTGACCCCTCCTTTTGAGCTGCCCCACCACGGGGAACCTGCCAGGGTTGGGGCATGGGAGGGGACAGCTTCTCTCCTTGTGGGCTCCAGCCCCACCTGTGAAGACAGACTGGAATGTAGAGGAAGTAGGAGATAGTGCATTCGAACTTGCCATTCACGGCTCTTGCCTGCCCCAAGCAAACCGAGAGATGGTATTTCACCAGCCTATGGGGGCTGGGCACAGAGAAATGGAGTGTTAGGTGTCAGGTCTTCAAAGCTGGGGGGACTTCAGGGTGAAGCCCACCTATTTGAAGTGCCCCTGATGCTTCACGGCGCCATTTAAGTGCGCGCTGGGTTTGCTGTGTCTGGACTCCTGGGAACAGTGTGTATACTTGAAGGGTCTCGGTCACTGATCCGTCACCCCTGCTCTGTGTGGGTCACTGCCTGGGATGGCTCGCATCCATGCCTGGAGGTTTCTTGGCTCCCTCTTCACACCAAAAAAGGGCTATGCTGGGCTGGATCAAAGATCTCAGCTGGGAGTGGTGGGTGGCACATGCTTTGCTTTTAATCCCAGCAGAAGCCGGGTTCTGGGTCAGCCAGGGTCACATAGTGAGGTACTGTCAGAAAGAGAGAGAGAGAGAGACAGAGACCACAGAGATAGAGACAGGGACAGGGAGAGGAGGGAGGGAAAGAGAAAGAAGGAAAGAGAAAAGGAGAGGAGAGGGAAGGAAAGAGAAAAGGAAAGAGGGGAGGGAGGGAATGAAAGCGAAAGAGATGACAGAGACAGGAAGAGGGAGGAAATGAAAGAAAAAGAGGCGATGGAGGGAGGGAAAGAGAGAGAGAAAGGAGGAAAGAGAAAAGGAGAGGGGAGGGAGGGAATGAAAGCAAAAGAGAGAGAGGGAGAGAGAGAGAGAGAGAAATTGATTGATTAGAGGTTTGGTCTTTGAGGACCCTGCCTGTTCCCATCCATCCAGATGCAAGCAGGAGGCAGGGCCAGCCCTCTGCTTCAAGACCTCCAGACACTGGCCCGCCCTCCTGAGGGCGCTCACCCTAGAGACCGCACACAAGCAACCCTTCACCTTGTGGGGACCTTAAGTTCCCCCCAGGCCCATGCTTCATCTCTAACAGATGACTCTCTCCTCCGTAGCAAGCACTGGGCCCTGACACCAGAAGAGGAGAAATCCCTGGAAGCCCAAGTGAGGACCAGAACCAAGCTGGCCGCCCAGAAAGAGGACCCCCTGGTGAAGAGCTGCCTTCTCCCACTGAGAGAGTACTTCAAGTATTTTTCTCAGAACTCAGTTCCTCTTCACAAATGAATCACGATACAATGAAAAGGGAGGCTTTCTTAGAACCACAGCCGCCTTCCTCCTGCGGCTTTTCCCCTTCCTGTGCTTGCCTTTGCTGTTCCTCCTGCTTGGTTCCCGAGACGCAGATGCCTCCCTGCAGCTCGCCGTGAGGGTGGGAGGCGTCCGCTCGCTCTCCTGCGGATAAGATCCCGATGGCATAACCCACAGGGCACCCCCAGAAGCGTTTGTGTTCCTGTTGTGAAGTTTTTCAAATAAACCATAGGATCGTTACCGCTAGCGTTTTGGGGGTGGTGTGTGAGAGCGAGGACTTTATTCTGTACATCACAGTGTGACATCCATAGACTCTGCGCATGCCTGGACCTTTGTCACCTGACCACTCTTTGCTCTGCTGGCTGAAACCATTCAACCTCGTGTTGCTACACAGAGCAACCCCAGACCCTCGCAGAAGCTCACACCTTCTGAGCAGACCACGGGGCTTCTGGGGCTTCTGAACACAGTGGGAACTTGCAGAAGTGGGCTCCCATCAGCACCCCCCCCACACACCCCTGGCAGTTGGTGTTCCAAAGAGGCTGGATCCACCGAGAAGTGTAAACTGGCTAGTTTTGAGTTGTGTGGTTGGTGAATTCTCATTAGCCATATCCCCAACTCGATCCCCCACCCCAGCCACTAAAGAGACTCCCTCCCCCCTTCCCCGGCAGCACAGCTGGAGGTCAGGGGCCACTGGGGTCAGTGCTGGCACTCTTAATGCTTCCAGCAGAGCTCTGTGGAAGAAAGCTACGCTAACACTGGACCCTGATGGAGGAGAGGCGCTGTCTTGGATCAGTATATAGGACAGCTCAGTCTTTGCCCAGAGGTTGATGCCAAGCCAGGCCTATCCAATCAGAGAGGTCCTTGAGATTGGTGACAGGATTGTACTGCTGGGGTGGAATGGAGCTGGGGAACCTCTGGCCAGGGAAGTTGGAACACAGGGTTGTTGTGGGTGCCAGAGGCTGAGCGCGGTGTCTTCCCACCCCCAGTCCCCAGTCTTTTGGCCGCACCGACGCCCACACTCCTTTTGCGCTCTCTGGCATCTCCAAACCACCCCGCACGCTCGCACCTGTAACCGGGGCCCACGTCCCCGCCCCGCCAACAAACGGGCTTGTCCCTGCCCAGCCTGGGACTGAGCGCTCTCGGGAGCCCGTATAAGACCTTCCGCTCCCGCCTCCTCCCGCCCTGGAGGCTGTCGCGGGAGGGACCGGCCGAGGGCGGGGACCTGGGCTGTACCCATTGGCAAGGCGCGCCCCTCTAGCGACCGCAGTTACAGACGGTCTCCAGCGGCCGGAGTCTCCACAGCCCCGGATCCCTGCGCCCCAAGTCCTGGAAGCCCCAGTTGTTCGTGATCCACCCCCACCTCCAGAGCTCCGGGACTCCAGCAGCTACAGCTCTTCGCGCCCCGAAGTCTGAGTGCGCACCATGCTGCTGAAGTGAGTCCGTTCGGGGTCCCGTCCCGTCGGGGGGAGGTTCGGGGGGCGAGAGCCGCGGGCTGAGGCCGGGGAACCGCCCGAAGTGGGGCCGGGATCGCCCGACGGTAGCGCAGCGGCCGGGATCCGCACGGGTGTCCCCGGTGCCCTTTCGCTAGCGGCCTCACCTGGATCCGCCGGCATGAACGGCAGGGGGCGGCGCGGGGCCAACCTGCTGCACCCGCCATCCAGACGGGGCGCGTGGGCGGCCCGTGGGAGGAGGAAGGGCGAGAAGGGCACAAGGTGAAGAAGACTCACTCCGGCTCCTGGAACGAGCTTACCCGCCGCCGTCCCTCTCCCTGCTGATTTCCCAGAAGGAAGGGTGTGTGTTACCTCAAAGGCCAGCTGATAGCCACTGCTTGGGAACAGGGCATCTTCTTGGCTCCCCTACAGATCCAGACTCAGCATGGGGAAGTAGGGAGTGTTTTGCACTTTTTCTTTTTCTTTCTTTCTTTTTTCTTTTTTTTTGCTAAAATATTCCCTCAGGTACTTATGCAGTGGACACCCTTGGCTACTTGGTGAGGCCCCTCTGTCCACAGATGTCCTACCCGTGGATTCTCCAGGGAGAGAAAAAGGGAGGAGAATCTGCAGACTATGGAGTTGCTTGTAGCCAGAGGCTGGCTTGAGTTAGTGTGTAGGATCCCCAGGCCTGAGGCATGGCTTGCAGACTGACCATCCTGGGAGTGGGGTGAGGTGGGGTGAGGGGTGTCCCCGTGGCTCCTCAAGAGTTTCTCTTGAGACAGTCTTTTGTTTGATTTGGTTTGGTTTGGCTTTTTTGAGACGTGGGCTTGTTTCTGTGTGTAGCCCTGGGTGCCCTGGAACTTGCTCTGTAGACCAGGCTGGCCTTGAACTCAGAGATTTCCCCTATCTCTGCCTCTGTCTCCTGAATACTGGGATTAAAAGCATGTGCCATGTACCGGCTGAGAATTTCAGAATTGCTCTTGAGGGAGAGTGCAGGCTCAGATGTTGAAGGCGTTTGAACCGCTGAGAAGCATCCTGGCCCCATTGCAGGGTTCCTTGCAGGGAGTATGCACAGAACAGATGGCCTTGGGAGACTGGGCAGATGCTGGCTAACGTATCCAAGTCTGCTGCCGAGTAGGGTGAGGCCTCTTGGGTAGCTTTGTGAGAGGAGGTGGCTAGGGTGAGCCACACAGGACACGGGTTCTCTTCTCCTAAGCCTCCGAGAGTCTGGAACATGGAATCCCACCAGGTTTGGTTTCAGATGGTACTGTTCCTCATCTGAGCTTGCTTCCCTTGGGGCCACCATGTGTCCCCCAGACTTGCAGTCTTACCCCTCTCCTCAGGAAGTTTCGGGCACAGGCAGGTGTCGCGGGCCTCAGCAGTGGCTCTCAGCGCACTTTCTCATCACATCCATCAGTTGTCTTTCAGAGTTTGGGGGCTGCCAGGCCCTGGGGACTTGCAGTGGGGGCGGGGCGGGGGGAGGTGTATGGTCCTGGCTGGGTTGTCTGAGGTCTCTGCGGAAAACCAGCAGAGGGTCATCTCTTCAGGGAAGTTTACGTTTCTGACAGCTGTCAGCATCGCCTGTCTCTGGGAACCAGCCGGCCTGTTCGGAAGAAGCATCCTCTCACTTGTCTTTCTGGTGGGCTCTTTTCCAGTCCCGGCCTGCTCTTGCTACTGTTCAGCAGCCTGTACGCTGGTAAGTTGAGATGCTTCATTCTGTGTGAGACATAGACGCAGGCCATTAGAGAAGCCCTGGCCACAACCTCTCCGGCCTCCCCAGAGGCCTATTGGAGGAAGCTGGGTCCCCACACCTAGGTTGATATACAGGGTTGGAGGTCATAAAGGGAGTTGCTTTTCCAAACTCTTCTCATTGTATTGCTTGCGTGGGGTCAGGGGAATGTCCCTCTGTGCCAGGAGCTTCCTGTCCCTCCTGGTCTCTCTGCCCAGTGAACCATAAAAGCTGCCTTCGGGAAGAGCCGAGCCGGGAGTGGGTCGTTGCCAAAGCCAGAGAGGGACCAGTATTGGCACTCGGTAGAAGCTTGTACCTCACACCTGAGTGGATCCAAGGCCTCACCCACCCTCTCAATGAACCTTAGTGATAACTCCCTTTCTTGTCTTGGTGGGTGAGGGGATAGGATTCGTGTTTGAACTCTTGAGTGACGGACTGTGCCACTTCTGAATCTCCACAGAGAAGGACATCAAGGAAGTCCACGCCCTGGTGGGCAGCGATGTGCTGCTCAGTTGTGTTCACCCCAACAGGAGCCATTTCGAATTGAAGGATCTCTATGTCTATTGGCAAATTGAAACCCCAGATCCTGAGGAGGAGATCGGAGTGACTTTCTTCGTTTCTGAGAACAAGTCCACACAAGACCCATACAAGAACCGGGCCCACCTGTCGCCGGACCGCATGAAGCAGGGTGACTTCTCTCTGAACCTGCAGAATGTCACCCCCCAGGACAGGCAGGAATTCAAGTGCCGCGTATTTACATCTGCAAAGCTTGACAAGCTCTTGGACTTGACCATTAGGCTGCACGTGGCCGGTAAGACCTTCCGAGCAGAGGATTGGCTCCACCTAGCAGGATGTTCTGGAAAAGTCCCAAAGGAAACCCCAGTCTAGCCTGTCTCTGTGGTAGGCTTCTGTCCACCTGTTCAGCTCTGATCTGAGCAGACTCATAACTCAAGCCGACCTTGTTTCAGAGCATGCCCGTTTGCCATCTCTGCCTTTCAGCTGTCTAACTCGACTCAAAGTAACCCTGGAAACCGAGTTAACGGGAGTGGTACTGGCTCATCTGGTAGAGTCCTTACCATACAAACACGAGGACCTTAGTTGAACGCCAGTACCCACATAAAGTCAGGCATAGCACCGTGCATTTACAATTTAGCACTGGGGAGGCAGAGATCGGTGGATCCTTGGGGCTCCCTGGCTTGCCAGCCTAACCTACTGAGAGCTTCCAGCCAGTGAGAGATCCTGCTTCAACAGAACGAGGTGGGCAGCTCCCGTGGAACAATGCCAGAGATTATGTTCTGGCTTCCATACGCGCACTGTTACACGTGTGCACGTGCAGCCCCCCACCCCACCCCCCGTAACCCCCCCCCCCAGCACGTTGAGTAAGGAGGGCTGGAGAGCTAAAGGAAGTTGGGCTTTAGGGGAAAGCTTAGTTTCGCCAAGGATTTGAGGGTACTTCGTGGGGAGGCAGATGTGTGTCCGGTGAGGAAAACAATGCCCGCACAGAGGGACCAGGAATTTGGTGTGGGAGCCATCGCTCTCTACCGTGCTCAGTGTCCCGTTTGTCCTGTGCACCCCTCCCCCGCCCCCATTGGCTGTCTGCATCATTTGCTTTTGCAGCTCTATGACCGAAATACCCGACACGGACAACGAAGGGACGGGGATGTCCCATCGTTTCAGGCTTCAGACCACTCTGGAGGGGGAGGCAGGCCAGAGTAGATGATAGCCGGAGAATGTGGCAGACACTGTTCTGAACATAGCAGACCAGAATGCAGAGAAAGGGGCAGGCTGGCTCTCTGCTCTCTTTCTCTTCCTTTACAAAATGTATTTATGCGTGTGGGTGTTTTGTCTGCATGTGTGTCTGTATACCATCCATGTTCCTGGTGGCCACAGAGGAAATCAAAGCTCCTGGGACTGGAGGTACAGATGGTTGGTTGTGAGCTTCCGTGTAGGTCCTGGGAAAACAAACCCAAGTCCTCTGGAAGAGCAGCCTGTGCTGTTAACCCCGGAACCATCTCTCTTCTCATCCATTCTCCCAGTGCATGATGGGAGTTACTTCAGTTAATCCTCTGCCCCCTCCCCCTGTCATAGACACGCCTAAGGATGCATGTAAGAACAGACAGACGGGTTTCAGATCAGTCAAATTGGCAGTGAAGATTTAGCCACCTATATCTGTGGGGCATTTGGCCCTACAGGCTACAATGAGTCTCTTCGACTTTGCTTTGGTCAGCCCAGCCCCCCTCATTGGTCTGAGCCTCCCTCACCACTGCCTCTTTGCTCTACAGCAAACTTTAGCACCCCTGTCATCAAGAGCACCTCTGGTAGTCCCACCCAAGGCCAGGAATTCACCTGCATGTCCACGAATGGATTCCCAAAGCCCAAGCTGTATTGGATCAACAGAACAGACAACACCCTGATAGACGAGGCTCTGCAGAATAACACCTTCTACTTGAACGAGCGGGGCCTGTATGATGTGGTCAGCATCTTGAGGGTCCCGTGGACGGCCCGTGTGAACGTTAGCTGCTGTGTAGAGAACGTGCTTCTCCACCAGAACCTCACCAGCATCAGCCAGGCAGGTAAGGCCCAGGCTGGGGCACAGGGACTTAAGGGAACATCCACCCTTTTGGGAGAGGAGAGGCCCAGAGTCGTGAACAGACTCCTTATGGCTGATTCCCTATCAGAAATGGCAACGTTTCTAACAACCCAGGCCTGTCTAGGCAAATGATTAGCATGGCTGTCACCCACAGCAGCTGTTTCTTGGCCTCTTTAACCAGTGAGGGCTGGGGCTCTGGAGGGCCCAGTGTACTGCAGGAGACACATGGCCAGGATAGAGAGCCATACCAGGGTGCTCCCCCACATTCCCCCCTTCACATATGTGTCCCCCCTCGAGGAATTCAGCTAGACTTGGCTGCTGGCTCTATAGATCACAGGCTATGACCCTCCCCAGAGGCCATAGCTGTCCCAGTCCAGATATGGAACCAAGCCAGTCACCAGACACGAGGAGTGTGATTCTCTTCATAGGAAATGTCCTCAATGAGGAGAGGCCTGGAGTTGGAGTGTAGTGGGGGGGGGGGGGTAGTGACATCCTTTGGGGATGGCATTGGTATTGATGGTGATGGTACTCCGTGCTACTGAATCCCTCCACGGTGGGCCCCTGTATGTTGTGCAGACATCAAATAGCATCAGTCCCAGACGAGCCTGTATTTCTTACCCAGGCCTCCAAGTCTCACAGTAGGGCAGCCTCACCTAAGAGAGCACCCCTATACCAGCCTGAGATTTTTACACCCTCTCCCCATCAAGATCCTTTGGTCTTGGGCATTTCCCCATCTCCTTTCTTTAGACAGGATCTGACATAGCCCAGGCTGGCCTCAAACTCACTGGGTAGCCAAGGTGACCTTGAACTCCTGATCCTCCCTGCCTCCCCTTCTGGAGTGCTGGGATTACTGGTGTGTTCTGCCATGTCCAGTTCATGTGGTGGTGCCTGGATTGAACCCAGGACTTAGGGTATGTTAAGCAAGCAGTGTGCCTACTGAGCCATGTCCCCGGCCCCATTTCCTCCTTCCTACAGAAAATTCTACTGGAAACATAGACAAGATCACAGAGTACCCACAGAACAACCAGGATAGCCAGACGAAAAACGTGGTCCTTTTCATCACCCTGGCCGTGCTGCTGGTGGCAGCGGGGGCCGTTTCCAGCTGGGTTTGCAGGAGCAGGTGTCCTCGCAGAAGCTATACAGGTTTGTATGAGACTCACTGACTGTTTTCTCTGTAGCTGCGAATGCTTCGTTTTTATTTATTATTTATTTACTTTAAATGGGTTTTGTAACTCTGGCTGTCCTGGAACTCACTCACTCTGTAGATCAGGATGGCCTCGAATTCACAGAGATCTGCCCCCCACCCCCACCCCACCCCAACCCAAGTATTGGACTGGGATTAAAGGCGTGCACCACCGCCCACTTTTTTTTTTAATGCTTCGATTACGATTTTTATAGCTTCTTATACTCTTAAAGAAGAGTTCATTTATGATCCACTTTTAAAAACATAAGCACGCTTAGCAACAGAGCCTGAAGCCTCCTGGAAGAGGCTTCGACTCTCTGTTCCTCATAGAACTAAGCTAGTGGCAAGATGCTCACATCCCAGGCACAAGGGGGTAGAGGTGGGGCAGATGGGCTGGAGAGCGTTCAGCCTTTAAAGGTTCGGGCTCACACAGCCTCTAAGGAACACAAGTTCAGTTCCCAGAGATGGGATATAGTTCATTTCTGTGGAAGCTAACTGATGCTGCTCTAAGTCATGGGCAAGGCCATGTGCCTGGAGTTTTGTGTACTCCAAGGACAGGCCCGGAAAGTGGGCAAATTACCGCATCCTGCACATGGGCCACAGCGCGGGGCCTATGGCCAGGAAGCCTAGAAATGCTTCTGGGAGGACTCACGAAGTAGATGAAACTAAATGAAGCCCTGTGCCAGGTCACAGTCTGGCCCAGCACCTGACAGCCCCTCAGTCTCTTTCCCATGAGCCACCCTTGTGTCCCCAGTTTGTGTCCATTATCAGTGGTATCTGAGCTGCTCTCCCTAGCCTATGGCCTCCTGCTGATCTGGCTAGGCTGTGCCAGGGCCCCTGATCTGGGGACACAAGCAACTTTAAAAATATATATATATTTATTTTATTTTACTTGTACGTGCGTGTGCCTGAGTGTGTCTATATGTACCATCTGTGTGTGGAAGCCCACGGGGGTCAGAAGAGACCATTGAATCCCCTGAAACTAGAGATTCGAGTGGTTGTGAGCCACCGCATGGGTGCCAGGAACTGAACCCAGGTCCTCTGCAAGAGCAGCAAGTGTTCTTAACTACTGAGCCATCTCTCCAGCCCGGATGCAAAGCATCTTAAATGCTACTGCACACTTGCTCCTTAAAATCTGTCTTCTCTTAAAAGCAAGGTTGTCTGGGGAAGGGGGTCCCATGGGAACCCTCTCCTGCCTGGAACAGAAGCCCTGGGGAGACAGTGCACGGAACGGGGGGGGGAATGCTACTGTGAGCCCACCCTCCAACAGAGCCGCCACCTCTCTGCTTTGACCCGCAGGTCCCCGGGCTGTGGAGCAGGAACTCACAGGTGAGTGTGCCTTGGGGACGAGGCAGGCTGACTGAGTGGCATGGCCTCTCACACCTTTAGCTGGTGGTTTTAAATACCTGATGGTTCCAGAGATGCAGAAACCCTGTCCTGTGGTGGAAATTTCTAGACCCCGCACAGCAGAGAGCCTCCCACAGGTCCCTGGGCACCTTCCTGCCTCTGCTTTGCTGGATCCATGGACTCTGTGAACTCTTACAGCCCAGTGTCCCTTGGTGAAGGTCTGCATCCTATATTTGAGAACAGCAGCAGGTGGACCTTTAATTAGTCTCCAGAGGTGTGGATCCATGCCATGATTTGGGGGGAAAAAAAATCCTCACGAGGTGTTCGTTGACCACCAGGAAATGGCTCTACCTTTAAGGACCTTTGCCACCTCAAAGTGACAGTACCTTCCTGAACCTGGCTTTTCCATCTTAGAGGTGGCAGAGTGTGTGGTCCCCTCAGTACAGTGGGGACTGTTTGCTTATCTAGGGAAGTAGGCTTCATTGGCTCTCTCTCTCTCTCTCTCTCTCTCTCACACACACACACACACACACACACACACACACACACACACACACAGGCTGTGCCAGCTAGTGTCAGACCATTTTGGAGCAGACTTGAAGAGCTCCCGACCGTCTCGTCCTTACCCAGTCATGTGGCTACAGTCAGTTTGTTTCCAGGTGTTAGCCCTCTTCCCCTGACCAGCCAGAGTCCTAGGAACAAATTGTGCCATTGTCTCCAAAATTAAAACGCTGAGGGTGGCTCAGTAGCCAGTGCTTGCCTGGCAGGCAGGAGGAGGAGGGATCTGCCTTCACCTTCCTCTCTCTTCTTCTCTCCAAGACCACGCCTGACAGAACCCTTCCCGGGATGTGGACAGGACTTATGAGATGCCAGCATTGGTTGTCGGATGCAGCTTCAGGACGGACTCCCATAGGCCTGGTGGCAGAGGAGGACAATGAGCTGTCTGCTTATGTGCTGCGCTAGAAGAATAGGATTCCCCGGCCATGAGAGGCACAGAGGGCTGGTCCCAGAAACATCCCAGTGGGCAGCAACAGCATCAGCATATGGAGTCCCCAGTGGGAGCATATGGAGCTCCCACCCAGCTGTCAGCACGGAGAGGAGGAACTTGTGGAGAGGTCCTTCCCCAGCAGGAGCCCCAGAGCGTGTGACTCAGTCCCAGGTTCTTTGAAAAAGAAGGGCATTTGATCCACGTCGAAAGCGCCTGCAAAATCCACTAGCGGCTGTTTCTCTGCAGGACCTTCCGTGGGGAGGAAGCCTGACCTTGTTTTATTTTGGTCTCAAGCTACTTGGGCCTCCTCGAGGAGACGTGGGACTTCTGTCTACAGAAAACATGCCGAAGTTTGATAATGGCTAGCTCAGAGGTTTGGGGCCCTTGGCTTTGGAATATCCGAGGGAGATGCCACAAAAACAAAACGTGTCCCATGGGCCCCACACGGGTGCTTCTCCGTCATCATCAGAGGGCCTCGAGCCTGACCGTCTTGTGGATACAGAAGCTTCCTGCCGGCCCTGACCTCTTTCAGACTGAGCATAGAGCTGGGGGAGGACCCACGCACCCCTACCCACCCCCAGCAGCCCACAAAGGCATTGACTCCTGCTGTTCTTGCAGCCACCAGACCCACCTGGTGGCCACGGGGCCTCCCTGGTCTCTATGTTGTTGGCCAGAATGGAGCTAGCTGTTTCATTTCTAGGTGATTATGCAAACCGCCTAGAACCCAGGTAACCCAGGTATGCGCGTGCTCCAGCAAGGTGCAGTAAGGTCATGGACTCCCCAGTAGGGCACAGTGTCTGACTGTAGTTGTGGGCAAGTACCTTTCCTCCTGCCTACCCAGAGGCCTGGAAGTCCTGGACAGTCGAGGCCTGCTTGCTGGATGGTCACTGCTCTCTGCTGATGGACGGGTTAGAGCCACACATTTCAGGACTGGATGGAGCAGGGATGAGGAGGGAGAGCCCTGGGGAGAGGCTGAAGGGGACCGATCTTAGGAAGACCTGTCCGTTTTTTTCTGCCCACTGAGTCTTCACAATGACCTATTTATTAAACGAGTGTAAAAAGAGAGCCACTTAACTTCTTCCTGCAAAGCATTAGGTGTCTATAAAATGGCAGTTGTCATTATGGGTCTTAAGTTGGCAGCTACGGCAGAGAAGCGCAAGAAACCGCTGGGGAGCACGACACTGGGGTGCAGTGCCCCCCCAGGACAGATGTTTGGGAATTAGCGTCTCCCCAGAGCCCCCAGTTCCAGGACACAGCCATGCCCAGGAGTCTCAGGAACCCAGGTGGGTCTGTGGCAGTCCAGCAGGTAGATCCAGTCTACACTTTCAGTTTTCTGGTGAGAGAGAGGTCAACCTTGCAGCCCAGCTGCCTGGGGTACCAGGCACACTGTTCCCACAGCTTATAAGGGTGTTGGGAACCCTCACCAACTGTGCCTCTCTGGGCTCGGCCTAGAGCCTGGGTTCTACAGTCTATTACCTGCTGATTCCAGCAAGTCTACAGCTTTCCATGGACCCCTGGGAGCACAACCCCCCCCCCTCCAGCCCCCAGTGCATCAGCATTCAGGAGACCCGCTGTAACCTCTGCCTCCTTCGGCCCAGAATCCTGCTGTCGCTCCATCTGGGTTGTAGACAGGCTGAATTTCAATGTTCTCATTGTCATTTCCAGAAACCTAACGAGGGAATGAATACGAGATGTGCTCTCTCCCCTGTGTCTTGGTGGCTTTTGTCAGTGTGGTGGGTCTGGCTCCATCAGTCCAGCTGTATACCAGTGGCTCTGTTCCTCAGGGTACATGGGCAGCCATGCTTGGGGCTTGTTACAGCCCTGATGCAGAACCCAGAGGTACCTCTCAGCATCCCGCAGAGCCCAGAAGTGTCCTGTGACAGCCAAGGGGGAAAGCCCTGACCTCAGTGGTCACCTTCTGATAGGTAGACAGGGCAGGTGGCCCCCATCTTGAGCTCATCGCATTGTTTCCTGTGCCCCAGTTTCCTCTGTGAAGTGAGGTACCTGGAGATGGAGTCTTGTCTACTGGTCTGTTCGGTTCGGACATTCCCGATAGAGACCCCATCCTGGAGGACAGTTGTGGCTATGGAATGGCCAACCTCGAGAGAGGGTGGTCTCTTCTGCTGCTGCCTGGTCTGCTCTGCAGGGATCTGAGGATGCTTCAGCTTGCTCTAGTTACAGGGTCCCCGTCCCTGCCAGGGTCCAACACACCAGCTTGGCTGCTGTATCTCCTTCCCAGCCCAACCTTTCAAACAGAGGACAAGCCCACACATCTACTGAGGAGGAAGCAGCTTTTTGCCCCACCCACAGCTCAGAGGATGCCAGGAGCCCAAGGAGGTGTCCATTTGTTGAGGCTCTGGCTTCCTTGCCCACCCTGAGGCTCCCAAAGCTAGAAACTTCCAAAGCCCTCACCCGTGGCTGATCATCAGTAGGGAGTCCCTTCTGCCCCCAGCAAGAAGAGAAGAGGCCTTCATATTGACCCCTTTCTAGACAGTCCCCTCCCTTAGGTCCCAAACTCTCCCATCAGACATTCCCACGAAGTCCTACTGGGGACTGGTGGATTGTTGGCTTAAAAACAGCACAGCCCAAGCCAAGAATGGAGCTGGCTCCTGACTTCATCACGTCTCTCCCTTCCTCGTTCCAGCAGCCCGTTAGTCACATGTGGCCACCAGGCACTGCCTGTTCCCACCTCCCCTTGACAAGCAGAGGCTAAACAATCACTCCCCACCCCTTTTCTTGATCTCCCTTTCCAGGCCCCTGACCTTGGAGCTCTTCCCAAGGCCCCCACCCTTCCTCTGAGGCTGTGATTCTAGTATGCTGTGTAGTCAGAGGGCCTGTTCCATCTAAGTGAGCTGCTTTGGATAGGAAGCAGGCTATGGGAATTGGTTTCCCAAAGACCTGGGGTCTCCCCCACCCCGGCATCCCCCAAAATGCTCTGAAGCCCCAGGCCGGGATGAGGACATAAGAAAACTCCACTTGCCGGGTGGTGTTCGCGTGTGCCTTTCAGATCTCTGTAAATTACAGGCCAGCCTGATCTACACACAGAGCAAGTTCCAGGACAGCCAGGGCTACAAGGAGAAACCCTGTCTCAATAAAAACAAAACAAAACAAAAAGAAAACAAAGGAAACTCCACTTTTATTTAGCAATGGGTCTGATAGTCACTTATGTATACCAGACCCCAATGCTCAGTGATGCACCCATTATCACTCCCAGCCTCTCTCAGTGCTGCACACAGCACGGGGCTACCAGCTCCATTACCCAGCTGCCCTGCACTCAGTCCCTGTGTTCATCTGTACTGTGGTACCCTCTTCGCCTGTCCCTAGCGCCACGGTATAAATGTGATCTCGAGGAATACACACTGGGTCAGACTCCTTCAAGGTTTATTCAGCAGCCTCATCTACAGATGGACACTGGAGACACGGTCAGGCCCCCACAGCCCCAATAAAGGTGCAACATATGTCCTCAGGGAGGATGGGCATGGCCACTAAGGTTCAGGGACTTCCCCCAAGACCCTAGGGAAAAGACAACCCTTTGCAGAGAGTGCAGACTCTGGGAGCTGTTTGTGATGCCAGGGTATGACGCAGGAGATGCATGTGGTGGGGTGGGGATGACACGTGTTATCATGATCTCCCAGAGCTCAGAGGGAAAATTAGCCAATTCAGACTGTAGACGCGGAAGCCAAGACAATCCACCACCCCACATCTAGAATTCAGAGGCAGGAAAAGTTACTTTGAAAAAGATCACTTTGTAACCATGCTGCTGATCCTGTAAGGGGTAGCTGGACCCGACCAGACGCAGGTTCGAACTGAATGTCTGGGAAAGACAGATGATGAGTGGCAAGTAATAAAGTAACAGCTTTATCCCTTTGAAATGGGAGGAGCCCTGAGACTGGGAGTCCGCTAAATAGGTTCTGCCAGGGGCTTGGGTGTTTTATAAAGCCCCAAGGTCCTCCCCTTCCCCCTCTATTGGTTCTGTTCGGATCCATACCCCTGTGCCTTCCCTCTGATTCTCCTAATGTCTTCTAGAAACAAGAAGCCACCACATCAGAGAGCCCACTCTTGGTTTCCCTGTCTACCTCTATCTCACCTTCAGTTCCCCCCTCTCTCAGAGATAGATACCAGCAACAGGGGGGGATAGGGTGACAGCTGCTCTAGCTGCTTCATGTTGAGAGGGAGCAGAGTCTGAGGAGGGCTGTCCGTCCAAGAGAGAGGGAACTCTTACAAGGTGGGTTCCTGGGGCCAGCCCAGGGGACTACAGTCCCAGATCTTGAAGGCTATCCTGAGGTCTTCCACTGAGTTCGTTCAGACCTTAGGTTATGGCTTTCTCCCCGAGTCTCATCCCTAAGTATGTGACTCAAGATTGGCATGGAGTGGCTAGAATCACACTGTGAGATCCCGGCCAGATGGGATCTGGCTCCCTGCCATGAAAAGAACTGGCTCAGACCTTTGTAACTTGAAGTTTTCTGGCTTTTTTTTTTAATTCTTGAAAAACACCCAGCCCCAGGGTGGGAGACATCAACAGGCAGCAAACCTAGTGATAATCTTTTGCAAGTCGGCACAGCTGACGTGATGGCAGTTTGGCCTGGAAGACAGTGTTGTGTGATGCTCGCTCCCCTTAATAAAAGAATGTTGAAGCCGGTGGTAATGGTGGTGGTGGCTCATGCCTTTAATCCCAGAACTCGGGAGGCAGAGGTAGGTGAATCGTATGAGGCCAGGTCTAAAGAGTGAGTTCCAGGATAGCCAGGGCTACACAGAAAATCCCTGCCTTGAAAAACCTAAAATAATGTTGAATCCAAACTACACACACAATAAACACTACCCTGTGTATATACTATTCAATGAAAGAGCTGACCGTTTCTTCCTTCTCCCTTCCCCATGTTGCAGAATCAGGAGCCAACCTGGCTCAGGAAAAGGGGCTTTGTGGGGGGGGGGCCATTTGGAGACAAGCATGCTAAGGTTCTGCCTCAACCTGGGGCCCCCATCCATCCACCAATTCAGAAATTCTCCCCGTGTTAGTCATTTGCAGACATCCCAGAGAAACAATTAGAATTTAGAATCATCAGCCCAGCTGATAATTATCATGCACAGCTGACAGGCAGGCTTGGCCTTCCCCCAAAGCTCCCCATCCCTATCTGGTTCTCAGATTAACAGGCTGCCTTTTAACAGAGGCCTTTTGGGGAGACAATCCTGGTTATACAGGCTTTATGCCTGTGACTTGGCCCTGGGCCAGCTGAGACCCCGCTGCCGTTTAGGCTGCCAGGTTTCAGACTCTCGGGCTTGTATTCAGACCACTGATACTGGATACCACTGATAACACTCTGCCTGGTTTTTTTTTTTTTTCAGTAGGAACTGGCTATTCATCTCCACCTGCCCTGTGGTCGGTTTGAACTCATTAATGCCAAACTCTGAGTCACCGGCAATGTATCGGTATGACATTAAGGAAACCATCAAAGAACTTCCCTTTGGTGTCATTTAACCAAGAGCAGAGTCCAGATTTGAATTCTCTACTCCATTCTTACTTGCCTCTTACTTACATCCTCGGTCCGCCTGTTGTGTGATCTGAATCCGTGCCTCGTGAGTCTGTCTCTGTGGCTGTCTTTGTAAACAGCACGGAAAGCACCACACAGAGAAGGCATTGTGATACTTTACAGATACCTAACAGAATTTTACAAGGGAGTAAGTCCCTGGCTCCAACTGACCCCGACTGACCCAGACAACAAACAGTACTGCAGAGATCACTTTTGGTCAACCAGTATCCAAATGTTGTGTGCAACATCTACGGTGAATGGTCATTTTATAAGATTGCTTTCAATCTCTGTTTTCGCTGCTTTCAGCAAATGGTACACACACACTCACACACACACACACACACACACACACACACACAGTTCTCTGAATCAGGGTCATTGAGGGGTACATAGTTTAAGATTATAGGTATGCAATAGCTCAGGTTGTTAAGTAAATTACACGGGAAACCATAAGCAAGTAAGGTTGGTTGTTACATTCTCTCTATTCTCTTAAAAAGTTAATCTTCTGACTAAGTACACAGTGACAGAGCCTTCTTAAGTGACCTCAAGGTATATTATTAACTCCAGCTGTGAGGTCCAGCAAATATTCCAGTCTCTTAATAAATAAGAGACATTTTTATCAGTGCATTGCCGCTCTGACCTATTGCATGTCATTATGCAACCACAGGGCCAAAGTTTAAGGTAGAAAGCAGTCAGAGAGAAGGTTGATCCTCAACAAAGCAGTACAGCCATCCCTGATGAGGAAAGGGTATCTATTGGGAAGATCCCTCGGGACATGAGGAATTGAGTTAGGCTACATTGAGTGATAGACCCAAGTCATGAAGAATTGCTTAACCGTAGCTTGACTGTTCAGATTAAAAAAGAAAAAAAAAAACACAATATGCCCAGTATCAAAAACAACTCATGCTCCCAGTCAAACACACACACACACACACACACAACAGCTGTAACTTCTTAGCAGCTACCTGTGTATATATACATGTCCCTCAGCCCCACTAAGCGCTCAGCCTTCATCCCGCCAAAAGATCGTGAGCCCTTGTTGCATAACTGGTCTTAGCCTGTTGAGATGGAGAGTCTGTCTCTGCTTGGCCTCACTTTTCCTACAGGGATCACCAGGGTGGAAGGGTCCACGGCATAGAGACATCCACAAGGACTCTCTTGGCCCTAGGACGACAGTGTCTTCTGACCTGTGGCAGTCCCCTGACCACACTGGCCAAGCCAGGGGCAGGCTAAGGGCGTGGTATCTGAGGCCGTAAAATAGCACTGAAAACAGGGTAATGAAACTCTTTCCCTATTAGCCACGGGAAGCTAGAATCTAGAGGGAGAATCACCCCAGGTGCTCTGAACATGGCAGTCTGACTTCAGAGTCCCAGGGTGAAACCCTTACTTATTCTCCTGACCCCGCAGGAGTGAGTGGCTTCTGCTACACTTAGTATGCCACTCTGTCACGTCCAGAGACTTCCCTGGAGGGGCTTTCTTTATTGTTGACACTTTGCAGACACTGTGCTTAGGAAACACAGGGGACCTGTGACTGACTCTTAAGCTTCACCCAGCAAGAAACCGGTCCATCGAGCTCTCAGCTTACCCCAGGATCTGCTCAGAGCTGCAGAGACATTCTATCCTGCTGGTTTTACACACTGATATTTTCCACTGAAGGCCACTTTTTTTTTTTTTTTTTTTTTTTTGGTTTTTTGAGACATGGTTTCCCTGCAGTAACTCTGGCTATCCTGGAACTCACTCTGTAGACCAGGATGGCCTCAAACTCACAGAGATCCTCCTGCCTCTACCTCTGCCTCTGCCTCTGGAGCGCTGGGATTAAAGACATGCACCACCACTGCCACCTGGCAAAGGCCACCTTTCAAATCCACCAGTTTATATACAGGCCAGACCCGTGTACAGAAGGATATCAAGGATTCCTTTCTTAAAGGCCGAAGAGATAGATCCCAGTGAGTAAGGATAGAGTCTGGAGGAGTCTCTGCGTTGACTGCCCTTCTGTAAGACAAAAGCAATATCGGAACGTCTTCCAGGGCTGTTTCCCTGGAAGAGCATCCTCCGGAGACTTAGTCACATCTTTACTGACATGAGAACTTGCTTCTTCTCCATCCTCATTAATGGGCATGAAAGAAGGGATGTCTGGTTGGATTGTCTGAAGTCTTCAATACCCTGTGACTTTATAAATCCCTAAATCTTATAAGATCCACCTTTCAAAAAAAAAAAAAAATCTCTGGAGTAAATGTTCCCATTGATCCCCAGTGTGTGCCAGCGCCCCAGGAAGCTATCCTGTATGGAGACAGACATTTCCCTCCCAATGGCCTCGATTTAAATTTCAGGCTTAGGATGACGTTTTCTTTCACAACTATGACGTGTTTTGACCACCTGCTGGAATAGAACGGCTCAAGAAATGAGAGACAGCTGACTAAGTTTCCCCACCCACCAGGTGCCCACATTTAGCTAATCAGAGCTTAAGGGCCCAGGCGTGGGAGAGAAGGGAAGAAGAGAGAGAGCAGAGTGACTTCTCTGTGTATTGAGTGGGGATACCTGCCCTCCCGCCTCCTTCCTTCCCAGGTGATGATTGGTTCTCTGGGGTCTGGTTTGCCACGTCTCTCCGTTCAGACGTGGCCCCGTAAACAAGCCACTGGTCTGGTTCTCACAAGAGAGTCTCCACCCAGCCATAAGAGATGGAAGCATCTCACCCCATCAGACCCTGAGCCCCCACTCTCCTTACCCTCAGTGGGGGTGGGTACTGGTTGGGGGTTTCACGATAACGGGGTGGGGGGCTCCTCGGGTCGGGGGTCCCCTCTCTGAGAAGGGGCCTTTGGAACGCCGGAAGGGCACAGCCACTCCCAAGCGAAGTGATTTCTCAGTCAGGCTGTACAAACTTGAGTAGAAGTCTTCCCAAGTCCCAGGTGACAGTCCGCAAGAAATACAACAGGGGTGCTGGTGTCACCTAGCGGATCGGAGCTTGTTCCCTGGGATGCAAAGGGATTTGACCCCATCCCCACCCCCAGCCCCCAGGAAAGACCAAAGACCTCTAACCTGGAGCATAAACAGCTTCATCCCCCTGGGATGGAAGGAGCCCAGGAACCCGCTAAATGAACACTGGCCTGGGAGTTTTTATAGGGCCCTGGGTCCTGCCCCTCCTCCTCTTGGTTCACAATGTCCTCAGAGAATAAAGAGGCGCCATGTCGGGGAGCCCGTGTTAGCTTTCCATGTCTACCTATGTCTCTAACTCTCCTTCAGCTTCCTAATGGCGACATACAATAGTTGACTCTTGAGGCCTTAGGTTTAAAGTTTAACCAGTTCCTTCTGTGTCTTGACACCGAAGCAGAACCAGGCCAGGAAAGTATAGCAACTGGGTGTTGGAGGGCTCTGGGGACCATGGGCAGTTGTACTGAGACCTTCAGGCAGTGCAGCCAGGGACAAGGGCACCCCAAGCTTTGAGACACCTCCCACACGATGAGGAACTGGGTTGAGGGAGGCTTCTGTGACAGTCTCACGGGGGCCCAGATTGGATGGCAGCCCTGATATTAACTCCCGGGGCCGGACTGGCACCAGCGAACTGTGAGCCACCTCCTGACTCCACACCAGACGCCGCAGTCACCACCACGAGGCAGGATCCCAGAGGTGCTGACTCTGCCGGCCTGGGTTGTGGGTCAAAAGGCTCCAGGTTGGCTGCTGGTGCCCTGGGAGATGGTTCTCAGAGTTGCTGAGCTGTGGCCTGTAAACCATGGTCGTCGGAGACCTGGAGGGACTTTCCGAGCCGTTGAATGGTGGAGAGACCCTGTTGCTGTAGGAGCTCAGCACCTTATGCTTTCAGAGAGGGTTCAGTTTAGACCTGGGTGCCTGTCCGATCAGGTTCTGCTTTTGTTTTGATAACTGGTTGGCTTGGCTTCTCCATTCATATACTAATTTGAAAGAAAGAAATAAAGCTTCCTTTTTTTTTTTTGAGTCAGTGTGACCTGTTCCGGAAGGCTTCGTGTCACACCCGTCACTTTAATCTGTGCTCTGCAGTGACCAGGAGGGAGCAGTCAGCCTGGGCTCCTGCAGGCTGGGATGGTCCAAGCACACCTCTTGGGATGAGCCAAGTCAGGCATCTCTCCTCCAGAGCCCATTACACACTAAGGTCTCTAGCAAAGACAAGGAGTATAAGACAGTTATAGCACACCAAAGAACTAGTGTGCACAGAATCCTGGGTAAAGCCTTGGGCTTCAGGTCAGAGGGCAGCCCCTTCAAACTGTGGAAGGGGATAGCTGGGATTGTTTTCTTCCTTGAAAAATCAGGACAAAGCCAGGAGGTGGTGGCACACGCCTTTAATCCCAGCACTAGGAAGGCAGAGGCAGGCGGATCTCTGTGAGTTCGAGGCCAGCCTGGTCTACGGAGTGAGTTTCAGGACAGCCAGAGTTACAACAGAGAAACCCTATCTTGATGAAACCAGAGAGGGGAAAAGAGAAAAGAAAATCAGGACAAGAGAGCAGAACCAGCAAGCTTGGGCTGCACAAGGCACCTCACGAGGGACTTCACTTAGGAGGTGTGTGTATGTGTGTGTGTGTGTGTGTGTGTGTGTGTGTGTGTGTGTGTGTGCTGAGCTTGTCACTCAGGAGTGCACACAATAAATGTTGAGTTCCTGTCTGCTGCTAAGGCCTAAAAGAGGAAGTGGAACTTTCACTGACCCGGGATCTACGTAGGACAGGATCTTTCGACGTAGGTCTCAAAGCCTGCCCATTTTGATTTTGCTAGAGAATAGGGCCATTTCTCGAGTTTCCACTTTCTGCAGAAATCTGTTGCTCTGAATTCAGCAACAGACTGGGCATAGCAAAAGACAAGCCCTTTGTGAGCAAGCGGGTGCTGCCCGTTTGCCTGGCTGAAGGTTCCCTGTAAGGGTGATTGGAAAGTGAACGAATGCTCGGTTTGCTCAGATCACTGGCGGTAATGCTCATTCTCTGTGGGAAGATGTGAGGAAACGTTTACAGACACGGGATGTAAATTATCTCTCCTGGATGAGAGCAGCAAGTTATCCTCTGCTACCTGGGCTGGGATAAGCTAGCCTCCAACCTTGGTACCTGCTGCCCTGGGGCCCTGGGGAAGGTCTACAGAGTAGAAATCCCCTGAGGGTCCTGGAAACAAAGGTACCTGATGCCAGCAGGGACCAGCTCCACCCCACAGAGCTCAAGGTGAGTCTTGGAGAAGTTCTGAAAGTGTCTGGCATGTGGAGATGGATGAACAAGGGTTTTTTGCCATATGCCATTTCTGTGTCCACTGAACGGAGCACCTCAGATGGCAGAAAAAAAAAAAAAGTGGCAAGATGTCCATCTTGAATGTGAGAGACATAGATCAGGAGAACACCCAAGCTCTCCCAACCCTTGCAGAGCCCTGCAGAGCACAGGTGCTGGGAGCCAAAAGCCACTGTCCAGAGCATCCAGCGGTGCTCTGAAATAGAACACACCATGCCTTGGGTTTAGGTGTGGGCTCACCCAGTAGCACACTATTAGAAGGCTAGAAGCTAGTCGGGCAGTGGTGACACACGCCTTTAATCCAGGCAGGCAGATCTCGGTGAGTTTGAGGCCAGTCTGGTCTACAGAGTGAGTTCCAGGATGGTATCATATAGCTATTCCATTCCCTGGCCGTAACAGGAGGTCTTGGGTTGGACAAGGCATTAAAATGAAGCTTCTCATGAATAAATCCAGTCCAGGCCAGGTATCCGCCCAGGATCCCACATCATGCTGGGCCCTTCAAGTCTCCAAGGACAGTGACAGCACAGGCTAGCTTTTCATTAGTGGTCCCACCTTGATGTTACAGAGCCGTGGGTGAGTTGTTTGACCAAATTTATAATCACAAGCGAGTACCCAGGCAGAAGTCAGCAGGGCTGAGTTTGGGGAACCTTGACTTTAAACTTGACCCTAATGCAGATGCTTCTGTTCATACCTAGGATACAATTGGAAACCAAGGACCTAGTCACAGGACACCGCTTCCCAGGAGAGCAGTCCTTACCTGGGCTGAGGAGAAGGCAGACTAGCGGCACCTAGGGCACAGCACAGTGATGCTCAGGATCCCTGAACCAGCCTGACCTGCCTCCTCAGCCCACCCCATGCCCAGCCTCTCATGGCAACAGTGACTACATGACTTAGGGCCTGGCTGGCAGCTCCCAGGTGCCACCAGGAATGTGCCAAGCTCTTCCACAACAACCGGCTGACACAGCAAACCAGGCTGTGTTCTCTTTAGTCCGGTTTGGAGAGCAGATTTCCCAGCTCACCTTGCTCCCTAGTCTCTGGGGGTCATCAGGGCCCAGGAACTTCTCCCAACTATGCATGTAGGTTCTGATATTTCCCATTGACTCTCTTGACTGTCAAGTCCCCTGTACAACCGGCCAGGGCATCTTCCTAAGTCACGACCCTCTATTTGGGGCTGTAGGTTAAGTCCATGGACGAATTTCTAACAGAGCAGTTCAGTCCAAAAGCTCCCATCTGCCCTGAACGCCATGCCTGTGTTCTCTTGCAAGGGTCCGCTTGCTTGGATGAAGCCCCAAACCCTATTGTTTTCTCAGGAAACGGCCCTGGAGGATAGCATCTCACTTGATAAAGAGTTTTTTTTTATCAGTTTGGTTAAAAAAAGAAACTTTTTGTGGGGCTGGAGAGATGGCTCAGCAGCTAAGAGAACTGGCTGTTCTTTCAGAGGATCTGGGTTTGATTCCCAGAATACATAAAATAAAATAATTAAAAAAGGCTGGGCGGTGGCGGCGCACGCCCTGATCCCAGCACTCGGGAGGCAGAAGCGGGCGGATCTCTGTGAGTTCAAGGCCAGCCTGGTCTACAGAGTGGTTTCCAGGACAGCCAGGGTTACAACAGAGAAGCCCCGACTGGAAAAACAAAACTAAACAGAATGAATGAATAAAACAAACAAACAAACCCAACCCTTTTCGGTTTTGACCATGTCCATAGACACTCCCGAGTCTGTTCCTGCGAGCCCAAGATCCAGGATACTTCTCTTCTCTCCATTCCTGTATTCATCCCTCCAGCACTGAGGAACATCATCACACTCGTTAGTCAGTCGCTAATCCACTCAGCAGTCCTTCATTCATCTGATACTCATCCACATCCCACCCATTCATCGTTCACCACACCAATTCCTTTGTCATTCAGTACTCTTCCATTCACATCGTTCATTCAGCATTCTTCCATGTCCAACCATCCATCCATCCATCCATCCATTCATTCATGTTCATTAGTCCCTCCCTCAAGAATGACAAGCAGGTGGTAAGAACTGTTCTGGGTAATGTTCTTACCCAGAACACCGTTCTTATCTTACAAATGTCAGGCCGGTCAGAAAATACCAGGTAAGACCTCAGGGCAACACCAGCTCTAGAAAACAGAGTAGGTGACAGGCCAAGTGGAAGCATTCCTTTTTTTTTCTGAGGGGTTTTCTGAGAGATGATGTTGGTCCAAACTTCATTCATCAGCTCCTGTCCTGGGGATGAGAACTGCTAAGTCTGACATCCGTACCCTCTGCTTTGCAGGGATGCCTGGCTAGAGGCCTGGGAAGAGACTCACCAACAGACAGACTCCCAGAGGGCTGTCAGGGATGATGGAAAGGCTGGAGCAGGAGTTCTTGCAGCGGGCTGGGGAGATGTGCTGGGGTTGGGCAGGGCTACCTGGGCTGAAGCCTTGGCCGTGGGGTTGGATCTGCTCCATCGACCACACCCCAGCTTGTCATGCGGCTCTCCTTCTGCTGGGGGGTTACTGTAGAATGCCTACTATTCCTAACTTGATGGAGATGTCTACCCACTAAGGACTTCTTGCTCTTTGCCTGTCTGTGTTCCTGGATCAGGTGGTATTTTGCTGGCTCCTCAGCCACAGTGGTGTGAGATTCTTGATTGTGGGTATATGTACCTGCTTCCTTCCTTTAGTGACTGATGGTTCCCCATGGTTTTGCTGCCCACATGGGCTCCAGATTCCTAAACATTCTGGAATGGGCTCTATGTCCTGGCAGGGCATTGGCAAGGTACTGGAATTACTGTGGGCAGCAGCCCCTGGGTTCCTTTCTGAAGTACCACACCCAGCTGATGGAAAGTCCAAAGTCTCAGATTACTCGTAATCTAAGGTCTACCCACCTGAGGGCTGTACTGAACCACAACCATGGTGGGTGCTGGTGGGCTCTAAGCCAACCACTGTTTTCCCCTGGAGATCGGGTTGGCGACCAGAGCCTCCAACTCTGGGGTCCCTGGGAATTTTCCCAAATCTCCTGACTCTTGATGATCTGATAAGGCTTGGAAACTACCAGCTGGTGCCTCAGGTCTGAGATTGTGTGCCTGAGCGGGTGGGCATCCTGCCGGTGTGCATCCACGTAAGTGGGCATCCTATCCTGTAGGTAGAAGACTGTGTACACGGGCAGCGTGCAGGTGGGTATCTGTATGGAGTAAGCATCCTGCAGGTGAGCGATGGTATACGTGGTTACATTGCAGGTGGGCATCTGTGAGCATCCTGCAGTTGGAGGAGACCTGTGAGGCGAGCATCCCTGCAGCTGGACATCTGTACAGGTGTGGAAGTAGGAATTCTGCAGGAGGGTGTGTCTACAAGCAGGCTTTCTTCGTGGGCCCGCCCTTGTACCAGACAGCCCTGCCTTGAGGATCCACATTTCCTGTCTGCCATTGCCACCGCCCCTGGATGAGGTCCTCGCATCCTGCCCTAGCCAAGCTCCCATCCTAAATGCACGGTGCTAACCCAGTCCCCTGTAGGGCAAAGCCAGCCTGCCAGCACCCATCGTTCCTTCCCTTGCCCTCCGGAAAGCCCTCTCCTTAACCTAGGTGTCCCTTCCCTTCACCCACCCTGAGACCCCTTCTGGTAAGGACCCACCTGACTCACTCAGATCTGAGGGTCCCTGGGAAAACTTCCCTGTGGCTCCAGCTGCACTACACAGAGAGCGAGGTGACAGATCTCTCTTGCTGGAGGCTCAGGCCCAGTGAGTCACCCAGGCCTGGTATTCTTCAAGGCCTTAGTGGAGAGATGCTAGTCAACATAGAGCTGGGACAGCTGGCCCTGTGGACATGGTATTTTATGATCTCAAGTTTGGCCTTCTGTCCCTGGAGCAAGCCCGATCGAGCTTCTGGAGAAAGACAGGAAGGTGCGGGTGGGGCAGGCGGCAAAGAGCTACTGCTTCCTCCCCTGGTCTTAGTCCCGCTGCAGGTTGTGGCTGTTCTCTGTGGGCCAGCTGCCCTGGCTGCCCTGAAGCCCAGATGGTGTTGGGGTGAAAATGTGAATGAAAGAAGGTATGAGTGATGGGTGTCCCCGGACGGCAGGTTCCTTGAGGACAAAGGCTGAGGCCCTTGCGGTGCAGGAGCCACCAAGCACTCAAGATGAAACAGAAAGCAACCATGGAGCATCTGTGCGTGGGTGGACACGGGGGCAACCTCCCAAGGGATGCTCACAGCCCAAACAGTGGGACAGTGGGGTAGCCAGTCCATTTCCGCCCAGGGCGCTAGGAGAACTGATGGAAAGACTTGACCCTCTCAGAGTGTGTCTGTGGAGGTGAGGAGACACAGCGAGTTGGAAGGCCTGGAACAGCGTGAGCCTCCCGAGAGGCAGGGCCGGGTTCTGAACATTCCAGATCTGTCAGGCATCCGTGAACATGCAGCAAAGGGCTACTGTGAGGAACGCAGTGGTCAGAGCCTCTGCTGGTCACTGTCCAGGGCCAGCAGCCAATTGGGAAGCCCAGGCAGAGTGTGGTGAACAGGTTACCTTTAGGGACACAGACCCATCCACATTAAGAGTGACCCTGTCTGTCCAAGCTGATACCGGGTCATGCATGTCACCGCTGTTTCCTGAGGCTGCTCGTGCATGTCTCCTCCAAGGCCACACATCCGGGGGCTTCCCCAGACCTGAACCAGCTTGTTCACAGGACCGTATCTCTTTCAGTTTGAATGCTGATGTGTCCCCTGGGAGCCACAGCTCCCATGAGCACACTGGTTTCGCTCTGATACCATGAGGTCAGGGATGGGTGAAGTATTAGTTACCTTTTAATGGATGTCACAACAGAACTGGCAAAAGCAATGTAAGGAAGAGATTGTAGTTACGCTGCTGTGGCGGCTCAGCAAGGAGACACGGAGGCATTTTCATAGGTGCAAGCCCTGCCAGTCCTCAGCAGAGGGAATCGCCATCCTGGTTAGTGCCATACTGGACAGTGGAACCCTGAATGTCTGAGCTCAGGTGTTTTTATTGATTCGGAACTCCTCAGATGGTCTACTGATAGCACGTGCAGATCATTAACAATCAAACATCCCTCCCATAAATCTAACACCTGCAAACAATACAGCCCCTCCCCCAACAGTGCACAAAAACAAAATAAACTTCCACAACAGGAGAAGGCTTTTTTTTTTTTTTTTTGGTTTACAGTTCAAGTTTGTGGCAGAGAAGGAACGAATGGTGGCCAGGGTGTGAGGCAGATGATCAGTTGCATCCAGTCAGGAAGCAGAGAGAGATGAAGAGTGGTGCTCAGCTCACCTTCTCCTTTTTATGTAGTCCAGGACCCCAGCCCACCTGCATTCAGGGTGTATCTTCCCATCTTGATTACCCTGATCTAGAAAGTCCTGATAGACATGCTCAGAGGTTTGTCTCTTAGGAGCTTCTAGATACTGTCAAGTTTCTGCCTTCTGCCTCAGCTGGGAAGGCTTCTGGATCTCTGGGGCACTCCCACCCACAGGGTCCTGTGCTTGCTGGGACTCTGTCCTCTTTACTCTGCAGGTCTACAATGTGTTGATGCATGGGCCCCTCTGCCCGAATACCACTGCACCTCTGAAGGCAGGCCTACAGGTCTCACCTCTGTGAGGCTAGACCGTTTTTATGGACCTGTGGATGAGGGTGTCTAGTGCCCAGAGCCAGCCCTTCCCTCTCACATCTGATGGAAGGCTAACGAACGAAGAGAAGGGAATGAAGCAGGCCCCATGCTTGTGTGGCTCAAAGTGGAAGAGGCCTGGGAGAGAATCTGGACAGGAAGTGCAGTGCGGTTGAGAGAGAGCTGGGAGAAGAGACAGTTAGCACGGGTGGGGTGGGATGGAGTGTGGTGGGGTGGGCAGTGCTGCAGCAGCTACTAGGCAGTCACGGGCAGCTGGGCTGGGTCGGCCCAGGGGCTCTGCGATGGGTTTTGCTGATTCTCACTTGACAGATGAGGTGAGAGGCTCTGGGCATGTCTGTGAGGGAGGTTCTAGGTTAAGTTAATTGAGGAAGACCCACCTTAACTGTGGGCAGCACCATTCTGTAGGGGTAGGGGTGAGGGTGGGGGTGGGGGTTGGTTCTCAACTTCATAAAAAGGAGAAAGCAAGCTGAGAACCAACATTTATCTCTCTCTGCTCCCTGAATGCAGCTGAAATGTGACTAGTGGCCTTAAGTTCCTGCCCTCCATGATGGACTGTATCCCTTGAACTGTGAGCCAGAATCAAACCTTCCTCCTTTAAGTCGCTCCGTGTCAGATATTCTGTCACAGCAATGAGAAAAGCAACTAATACAGGCTCATCTGTCCCGTAAGGCCATAGAAACCACAGTCCACTCTCAGCAGCCACTCTGCAGGCAATGCAGGTGAGCGACAGCTCTTGGGGGCTGGGGACTCCTGACTGCAGCTGGCCTAAATCAGAAGTATCACCTCTCCCAGGCTCAGTGGATAGCAGGTGGACTCTGGATCCCTTCTCGAGGACCCTACCTCCAGCTCCACCCCTTTGTTGTAGTCAAGGGCTCAGCAGAGTCTGGGAAGCATAGGCCTGACCCCAGGTGGTGGGTGGCTTTAATTGGCATCAGAGTCTGCAGGCTAAAGTGGGTCACAAGCTCAGAGGACTCCCAGGATTGTGAGGTCTGTGAGAGCAAGTGACTTTCCCTAATCTCAGAAGCCCTTGTACTGGAGCCAAGGATTTGTTCCCCAGAAAAAGACATTCCAAGTTTGCACTCTTGATTTTTCTGATCATTTAGTCATGTGTCCATGGCTCCCAACAAAGAAGACAGAGAACCCTTCCCCCGACCCACACAGCTTGGCTCCCACCCAGCCTAAAACTCCCCACGCAGAGGTCCTAACTGCTTTGGACATCCAGCCACACATATTTGCTGAGCGTCTACTACAGGCTAGGCAAGGAGACCAAGTTTATACTCTCTGGTTCAGGGAGGCTATGAGTAGCCCAGAATCCTGAAAGAAGTTCCCCTGCCAATAGAAGCAGAGAAAGTCCCAGCACCCCAGGCTGCAGGACAGCGGTCCCAGAAGCCCAGCGGGACAGCTAGTGTCATTGCCTTCATTGAGGACTCATTTGCATCTGTTGTTACACGCAAGGGCCAGAGGGCCTGAGAGCAGGGCTCCAAGGCTCTGCTCCCTAGGGGAGACCAGCAGCCTGTTAGTGGAAAGGGGTAGACCAGGGAGGGAGGCCAGTGGCCCAGACTGGAGCAGGAGAGATCAGGCTGGGGCACAGCAAGGACAGTGAGAAGGGAGTGTGGGAGGAAGTAGTTCTGTCAAGACCATAGAGAGAAGAGAGAGAGTGGGGTTTCTCTACCCTCACAATGGCCACAGTGTCCCTGTGCATCCTGCCTTGTGTGAATTGTTTTGAAAGGGTGCGTAGCTGTTTTCTGCCATTTGGGTCTGGGCTTTTAAAGGCTGCAGCCATTCCTAAGTGCTGTATCTAAGCTTTGAAGCCTTTGTAACTGTTACTTTTTCACTGGCAACTGGATTCCTAACAGAACTCCACACCCCTTCCAGTTCCTCTTCTCCAAGCACAGCAGTTACTGAGAAAGATCTAACTTGTAACCTTTTAAAACTCCTTTAGGTTCAAAGGGCTAGGAAAGGGAAGGAAAGAAAGGGAAGGGAAGGGAAGGGAAGGGAAGGGAAGGGAAGGGAAGGGAAGGGAAGAAAAAAGAAAGACAAACCTTTTACAGTGCTTTCTGGTTGTCTTAATCTGTCTGTAAGGCTTCCCAGCAACTGCCTACCTTCATTCTTATTCTCTAGAACTATCTGTCTTTATCTGAGTCTCGTTTCTGCCCGCTTTCCCTATCATCAGCTTTTGTGCTCGCTCTTCCCCTGTCTCTACCCTAACTTTGTGCTCACTCTTCCCCAGTCTCAGTTACCCACCTGCTGCCTCATCCTGAGTGTCCTAGAGTCCTGACGTCTCCAACTGTGATGACAAGGGATTGGAGGGACTAGAGCTCTAGGTGGATCTTGGTACAGCCTCTGTTAACAGGTGCAGTGAAGCACCGACAGGCCTGCTAATCACACAAGGAGAGGCTGTCTGAACACCCCTGACGCCATCTCGCCACATTCAAGGCTGAAGGCATAGAGACAAGGGGATCTGAGCCCATTACTGTTACAGTCAATGTCCCACTCCAGATCTTTCGAAGGCACCCGAGAGTCTCCAGGCGTCGTCCCTAGCTGAGTGATACCTCACAGGGACTGAGAACCTGTTGGAGCCTCAGGCAGTCATGCATTCTCAGAATCTCCTTGTAGAGATAGATGGTGATCAAGCCAACCACACAGGACTGAGGCATCTCTGGCCCCTTCCCCAACCATCCCTCTGTAAAACACATAGTTTATGTGGTACCTGAAGTCTTAAAAAAAAAAAAAAAAAAAAGCAAGGCTGAGGTGTATGGCGGTCTCCGCTTCTGACAGAACCATGTTGGTTAAAACCCTCTCCTGCCTTCTCACGGTTACTCTTGTTTGCTTCCTTTGGAGCTGGTGGTGGGACCTGATGCTTTGGAAGCCCCAGCATCAAGTGCTGGCCCAAGACTCTGGTTACCTCCACCCGCATCAGGGTCTCCATTCCTAGATCTCTGCTCTGCTAGGCTCCGAAGGTTGCTGAAGAGGTGACAGTCCTGGCCCGCCACAGGGGTCTCAGTCCACGCAGAGTGGGACACGAACATCCCTGTTGTTCGGTTTCCTCGCTTCTATGAAACTCTTCTCTTTTCCGTTGATGAACCAAGGGGAGGAGCTTGCTCAGTTAAGAGTGCTTGTTGCTTTTCTAGAGGCCTGGAGTTTGGTCCCTACATTCGTGTTGGCTCAGAACCACCTGTAACTCTAGCTCCAGGAGATCCAGGGTCCTCTTCTGGCCTCCAAGACTAACAGCCACCATCCCAGTGACCACCAGCCCAGGACACCAACCACTATCGCAGTGACCAGCCAAGGTCACCAGCCACCATCGCAGTGACATGCCCAGGATATCCCCAGGGAACCATTGATGGTTTGGTCAATACAGGCTTGACTCTCAACTAGCCAGTCTAGCTCGCCCTGTCTGCTCCAGGAAGCATCTGAGACTCTAGGCTCCACCCTCTAGAGCAGCTGTTCTCAATTTGTGGGTCTCTACCCCTTTGGGGGGGGGTTGAACAACCCTTTCAAAGGGGTCACCTAAGACCATCTGCATGTCAGATATTTACATTAAGGTTCATAACGGTAGCAAAATTACAGCTATGAAGCAGCAACGAAAATAATTTTATGGTTGGGGGTCACCACAACATGAGGAACTGTATTAAAGGGTCACAGCGTTAGGGAGGTTGAGACCCACTGCTTTAAATCCTCAGTTTTCCACCCAGACAAGGAGGATGTGGGTTTCCAGGCCCGGGGTTCCACCTTTCATCTCTGTCCCTCCTTATGCCAGTGGTCTGCACTCCGCATTCGTGTTCATTGCTGTAAGGGATGGAGGGGTGCTGTAAGGGATGGAGGGGTGCTGTAAGCGATGGAGGGGCGCTGTAAGGGATGGAGGGGTGCTGTAAGGGATGGAGGGGCGCTGTAAGGGGAGGGGCGCTGGGGAGGAGGGGCGCTGTAAGCGATGGAGGGGCGCTGTAAGCGATGGAGGGGCGCTGTAAGGGATGGAGGGGCGCTGTAAGGGATGGGGGCGCTGTAAGGGATGGAGGGGCGCTGTAAGCGATGGAGGGGCGCTGTAAGGGATGGAGGGGCGCTGTAAGGGATGGAGGGACGCTGTAAGGGATGGAGGGGCGCTGTAAGGGATGGAGGGACGCTGTAAGGGATGGAGGGACGCTGTAAGGGATGGAGGGACGCTGTAAGGGATGGGGGACGCTGTAAGGGATGGAGGGGGATGCTGTAAGGGATGGAGGGACGCTGTAAGGGATGGAGGGACGCTGTAAGGGATGGAGGGACGCTGTAAAGGATGGAGGGGCGCTGTAAGGGATGGAGGGGCGCTGTAAGGGATGTATGGGCACTGTAAGGGATGGAGGGGTGCTGTAAGGGATGCTGTAAGGGATGGAGGGGTGCTGTAAGGGATGGAGGGATGCTGCTGTAAGGGATGGAGGGGCGCTGTAAGGGATGGAGGGGCGCTGTAAGGGATGGAGGGGTGCTGTAAGGATGGAGGGGTGCTGTAAGGGATGGAGGGATGCTGTAAGGGATGGAGGGATGCTGTAAGGGATGGAGGGACGCTGTAAGGGATGGAGGGGTGCTGTAAAGGATGGAGGGGTGGTGTAAGGGACACTAATGGGCGCAGAGGTCCATGCATGCCTGGCTCCTCTCCTGGACAGGAACCATGAAGACGCACTTACAGACATGACAATAGAGACCTAAGATTACCATGGTGGCAGCACGGGATATACTGACAGTGTTGCTAGCTGTCTAAATAGGGATGAGAGTCTGAGGCCAGGCAGAAGGAGACAGCTGGCTTAAGACTTCTAAGAATGGGTGGAATTTACAAAAGGCAATGAAGGCCAAACTGGTGAAGTCCCCCCATTTTTCTAATCTTTATTAGTATGGTAGGAGCTGAGAAGACAGCAGCAGGCCAGATAATGACCATCTGGTTTGGATTTTTATCGCTTCTGGCATGCATCCACCAAGTGCTCAGGCTGTCTCCAAGTGAGATGACTTGCAAATCCAAGACAAGCTCAGACAAATGGACTCCAAACACTCCAAACACTGTCCCCAGAGTTTGCAGAAACTCACAACCAGGGACAAAAAAAAAAAAAAACAAAAACGAAAACACAGAGAGTCTCTGAGGGGAAGGCTGGGGTTGGGGGACATGCTAACTCTGCAGCTTGAAAGCCCTTTGGTGTATTCAGAGGCAAAGGAATAGAACCCACATCACACCACACACAGAAAGAAAGACAAATGGACCTAAGTCCTCAGTATGGACTGAAGGTGTACAACTCTTAGATGGAGGGCTGGGATATATAGCTCATTGCTTTCCTAGCAAGCACAAGGCTCTGAGTTCAAACCCCAGCAACACATACATTGAGCACAGTACCACACACCAGGAACTCTAACACTCAGGAGGTAGAAGCAGAAGAATCAGCGTAAGGTTATCCTTGGCTACACAGAGAATCGGAGCCAGCCTGGGGTACATGAGACCAAGTGTGAAAAGCCAAAACCTGAAAAACCAAAACAACATCCCTACCCCTACACAAAACAGAACAACAAAAGCCTTTTTAATGGAGGAGAAGGGAGGAGGGGAATTGTGCAGGAAAAGCTTCACCCAGTTGGACGTGGCAGTGATTCTAGGATAAGATACAAAAGAACAGGTGGCACTGGAGATAAACTGGACTCCAGTGAAGTTAAAGAGTCCTGTTCATCAGAGAATGCACTGGCAGCCAAACAGCATCTTATAGAATGGAGGAAATGCTTGTGAATCACATCTGTGATTAGGAGTTAACACATAGAGTATAATTTTAAAAATCGGTGGAGGATTGAGTGGGAATGGCTCCAGAGGTGATAGACACATGGCCAACAACAGCGGGAAATGAACCACGTCGGGATGTGCACATCGGAAACGCACCACGGCTCCGCGTCGGTAGTCATTAGGGAAATGCAAATCAAAGCCACAGTGGGTGTGGCTACACACCATCAGGATGGTGATTAGTAAACCCAGAACCAGAGCAAGCGTTGGCAGGGAAGCTCCATTCCCCGTGGAAGTGCGAGGGGGCCCAGGCACTGTGAGAGGCAGAGAGTTCCTCAAAAAATAAAAATGGACCCACGTGACCCAGAGCTTCCAGTTCTGTGTACGTACCCGGAAAATTTGAAAGCAGGGGCTCAAACGCATGCGTGCAGCCCTCACTCACAACGACGACGCTGTTCACAATCGCCGAAGGCAGCAGGGAGCCCGGGTATCGCGCTGGGTGAATGAGCAGAGGCGATGCGGAACAGACACAGGCTGAATGCTACCCGGTCCGGTCCGTAAAGGAAGGGAATTCCGACACGCCACGGCATAGATTAAACCCTCTTAAGTCAGGCACGAAAGGATAAATGTTCTGTGACTACACTTACACGGATCCAGACCCTGTAACTAGGGCATTCCGGGGTGGGGGCAGCTGCCAGGATTGAGGGGCTGGGGGGCTGGATATAAACCTGCTTTGAAGGGAGAGGCTTCAGGTGAAAATGAAGTTTTGGAGCACAGTGGTGCAGGTGGTGTATTTGATGCTACTGAACTGAGCACTTTGAGATGGTGAATTTTCTGATATCCATATTTTAACACAATTAAAAATGGCCTACTAAACTTTGTATTATTTTCATTATAAAATGTTAAACTCTCATGGGTGGAGCTGGAGAAATTGCTCAGCGGTTAAGAGCACTGGCTGTTCTTCCACAAGGTCCAGGGTCGATTCCCATACCAACATGGCTGCTCACAACTTGTCAGTAACTCCAGTTCCAGGGGAATCCAGGCTCCTCTTTTGGCCTCTGCAGGCACCAGACACACACTTGGTGCCCACATACAGAGATAACATATGCACAGTAATAAATACAATCTTAATACATAAATAACAAAATGAAATTTAAAAAACTAAACCTTAGCAAAATGAAATAAATCTTAACAAAATTAAAAAAAAAAAAGGAAACCTTAACAAAAAAATTCTCACAAAGTTTGCAGCACCACACAAAGAAACAGGTGATTTTGCCTCACCTTGATCACGTGATCTCGCACAAGCCAAACCTTCTGCACGACCTTAAAGCGAAGTTGAGGAACTATCTACAGTTTCTATTACTGTTGTGGCTTTGAGCTGAAGGGGGCTAAATAATCTACGTTTGTAAGGCAGCATTAGGAGTCAGAGTGAACCTGAAATGGCTTACAATGTTTCCTGTTGGCTATTTGGAATTCTTGAAAAAATTAATGTGTAAGAGAATTTAAAACATTACGGGAGAGTTAGTTTCCGTTATAGTCTACTGGCAAGAAGTATGCAGAAAGGCAAACAGTCCGTGCCCAGAGTCTCTGAGATAACTGCCCTGAACTTGACTGACTGGCTGAGCTTGTCCCAATCAAGAAGATGGGGAACATTCCAGAACACATGTGTGGGTGGTGGTGAGGACCCATAACTTCCCTGACTGCTGTATGGGTCATAACAAGGTGTGTGACAGAGCCATCAGCAGTGAGGGCTGGGGACATGACTCAGTTGGCCTAGCTCGACAGGCCCTGGACTCTATTCCCAGGTCCATGTAAACCAGCTAGCACCTGCCTGTAATCCTAGCCCTCAGGAGGAGGATCAGACACTTGAGATCATTCTTGGCCACATAGCAAGTTCCAGGCCAGCCTGGGCTATACAACACTCTGTCAAAATAAAAAGAAGAAAGGAGCCAGGCGGTGGTGGTGCATGTCTTTAATCCCAGCACTGGGGAGGCAGAGGCAGGCGGATCTCTGTGAGTTGGAGGCCAGCCTGGTCTACAGAGTGAATTCCAGGACAGCCAGAGCTACAACAGAGAAACCCTGTCCCCAAAAAAACTAAAACAAAGCAAACGGCACCAAGATCAAGTAATCGATGAAGACAATGCAGAGCCGGAGTGTACCTCAGAGCTGCTTAGCCTGGGGAGGTGTAGTTTCAACCTGATACAAGTGTAGCAGAACACTGCTGTGTAGGCTCACCAAGGAGACTGCTAAGAGGCAGACATCTCTCCTAAAGACTGGGTTGTAGTAGAATACAGGACAAGGAGGCATATTCATAGATGTAAACACTTCCAGACCTCATTAGAGGCACCCACTGTCATGGCCAGTGCCATACTCACAGTGGAACCCCGGGCATCTGAGCTCAAGTCTTTTGATTGATTCAGAACTTCTTAGGTGCTCTACTGATGCCATGTGCCGATCATAAGCAATCAAATGTCCTTCACAGAAAGCCAGCATCTGCAAACAATACAGAAGGCCAAGCCCCATGCATCCCTTTTTCCAACAGTGCATAAAAACAATTATTTTAAACACAACTAAAAATAAACTTCCAACACTGGGTGCTGTCTTTCACAAGGCGGAAGTATTTTGCAGGGTTTGGATCTTATCACATCCTTAGCTAGAGGGCTGGAATGGGCCTGAGCCTGTTGGGGCTTAGCATACACTCCAGGAGTCCTATCTGATGCATCTGGCAGGTTGAAAGACAAGGCTGAGGGTTAAGAGTTATTATAAAGACTGGAGATAGCCCAAGATAACTTGGCTTTAAAAAAAATACTCTTTTTTTTTTTTTTTGTCTTGATACGGGGCCTCACTGTGTGGTCTTGGCTGGCTTCAAACTTGTGATCCACCTGCCTCAGCCTCCTGAGTGCCTAGAGAACTTGGACTTCTGGCTCTGAAGCACTCCAGCTCTCTAGTCCAACGGCTCCGATCGGCTCACCCAGCTCCTACAGCTTCTTAGGTGCCCTTCGGTACACATTCTAGCTGCAAACACTCTAAATGAAGCAGTAGAAAGGTTCTCCCAGTGTCGAGGCTGCTTCACAGACCACCACCCTGGAGGGGTGTACTAGGAACGCAGAGCGGTCCGGGAGTAAGATCCCAAAGGGGAAATCAGTGAACGAGATGGAGACGACCCAGCAGCGCTATTCAAGAAACCCTTACACATACGGCTGGTGTGAGGATCCGTGGAGGGGTCCTGACCATGAGATGACCACCAGGGCATGCCCTCATGATGGGCGGGCCCTGACCTAGGCTCTTTGGGAATCCCTGGTAATTCTCGGAAAGCCCCCAAACCAGCTGCTAGCCAATGAGAGCTTTCTGCAGGTCTCTCGTGTACTCTACTTTCCGGAAAACCTCCTCACTTCCCTGCCAGATGTAATGAGCCAATCCAATAAGGACCCGTGCTCAGGTCCTGACCAATCGGAGAGATTCCCCCTAGAGACTGAACCCACATTGGGGGCTGCCATGTTTTTTATTGGTTAGCCTTGGCACGTCAGTATGGATCCCATGGGAAATAAACTGCTTTGACTTTAAAATGGCCACATGTTTCTCTCAGTGTCTACTTGAGCTATGTCTCGGACCCAACACCCAGAGGGTAAGAGTGACCAGGAGCACAGAGCCTGGGGGGGCCTCAGAGTAGAGTTTCTCCGCCCTTCAGTGCTGCTGCCATCATGGCATGCCCCAAAGGCTCGGAGGCAGCTCCTTGGTGTGAAAGTCCTGGGTGGCAGAATGTTCTGGAAGCATAGAGAGGTGGGAGAAGGGCATGCTCTTAACCAGGTCATGTGGACTGAGGGGTGATAGTTACCCCTCAAACATGAGGTGTAGTCATGGTAATCTATGTCCCCAGCTCAGATAAAGACTACTGGGCAGTAGACAAGTCCCCATCTAGTGTCTGCTGACCCCCCCCAGTCTCGTCCAGGGCTGGATTCCACCCCTCTTACCCTCCTTGACCTAGTCCCCAGAGCAGGGACTGAGGCAGACTGATTCTAGTATGAGGACCCTTGGGGATGCTGGCTCACTGGGAACCGTGCTTGACATCTTCTGGACCTGTCTCTTTTCAAAGGCCTCCAAAACACAAGCTGATCCCATCTGGCCACTGGTGCCGTGGGTTTCCTCAGGGAAATGAGGAGTGGCCAAAGAGGAGAGTCCCAGGCTGGGATGGAGTTTCAGCAGCCTCAGCAGTGCACGTGGTGGGGAAGAGGGCAGAATAATGGCCAGCTGGCCATGCAACCAGTTAAGGGCTTCCTCTGCTGGCTAGTGACCACCTCTGGAAACACAGGCATAAATCTGTGGATGCAGAAGCTGCCCAAAGAAGCAAGACTGAAGTCCAGGAGGGCCTGTGCCCTTGAGGATGGAGGGAACAGCAGAGCCTGGCCAGACCAATGCCTCTCTTCACAGAGAAAACACCAGTTCCTGGTGGAATTTCCCGACCTTCTCCCCCAGTTCCTCCAGGCAGCTCCAAACCAAACTGGCCAATGCCATCTGCAGACAGTTGGGGATTTGACCTCCTGTAGTGGTTTGAATAAGAATGCCACCCCCACCCAATAGGCTCATACGTTGAAATGCTTAGTCACCAGGGAATGGCACTATTTGAAAGGATTAAAAGGATTAGGAGGTGTGGCCTTGGAGGAAGCATGTCATTGGGGTTGGGCTTTGAAGTTTCAAAAGCCTGTGCCAAATGAAGTGTCTTTGCCTGCTGTCTGGGGATCCCTATGTAGAACTCTCAACTACTTCTCCAGCAACATGTCTGCCTGCATGCCATCATCCCCAACCCACCATGATAATGGACCAAATCTCGGAAAACGTAAACAAAGCCCAACTAAATGCTCTCTTTCATAAGAGTTGCCATGGTCATGGTGGCTCCTCACAGCAATAGAACACTGACTAAGAGACCACCATAGGGTGAGTATGGGTAAAACTACAGAGGGCAAAAGGCCAGTACGAGAGGGTCAGCTCTGCGGAAGCCCAGAAGACGACTGGCCACCAGCAGTGAGTCTTGAAGCAGTAAGTAACAAATCCAGGCTGCCATTTTCCCAACTCTATAATGGGCAAATGCTGTACCAAGTACACAAAACACCCCTCAAACAGCCACCCGTACCCCCCCACTGTCAGTAAGCTTCAAGAGGCAGACACCCGAGAAGCTGCCCGCTCAGAGTCTCATGACTTTCCATGCTGATGAAGTCGTTCATAAAAAACTAGAATTTCTAATGCGTTCTGGACACTCACCTTCTGAAACATGATGGTTTCTGAAAACCATCAGTGACCACGCCAGACCTATCCCAGGTGGTGGTGAGGGAAGCTCACGCCAATTACCCTACAGAAAGGGCTTGTTTGAGACAGGGTTCCCCTGTGCAGCCCTTGGCTGTCCCTGAACTCACTCTGTAGATCAGGCTGGCCTCGAACTCACATAGATCCGCCTGCCGCTGCCTCCCGAGTGCAGGGATCAAAGGCGTGCGCCGCCACCACCACCTGTTTCAGAAATGAACTTTGTTAAGAGCACTTTGCAGCTCAGATGGCTACTTTTGATTGTCAGTTGGGTACCCCAGTGATGGATTTTTTTTTTCATAATTAAAAGATTAAGGAGGGGAAGATTCACTTTTAATTTGGATCTTGGGAGGTGGAAAGATACACCTTGGATCCAGATCTTTTGAGGTGGGGAGATCCACCTTCAATCCCGTATAAAGGATACAGAAGGAGGAAGCTTGCTTTCTTCACCTCCTTGCTCTCGCTGGCAAGTTCATTCCTTTGCTGGCGTTAAAGCCAAGTAGGGAACCAGCTGAGACATCCAGCCTCGTAGGCTGAACAACTACCGGCTTCTCGGACTTCAGCTGGTAGATGGCCATTGTTGAATTAACTGGACCACAGCCTGTAAAGCCATTCTAATAAACCCACCCCTCCGCACACACACATACATAGATACACATTTCAGACTGTAAGTCCTGTTCCTCTAGACCCTAGAGTCTAGAGAACCCTAAATACAGCGACAGTGGCTGGGAGCCAGGCGTGGTTAGGTCTTGAGGTAGGACAGAACTACAAGCATGGTGACCATTATGACAGGCAGCCTGAAGAAAAAGAGTAGGTCACTTTGTCATCTACCATGACAAAGTGTTTTGTTTTGTTTTTTTTTTGTGTGTGTGTGTGGGGGGTACTTTCAGAGATCCCCTAACAAAGGGATATTCTGCTTTTTATATGTTTTGGTGACTAGGCATGTTTCCCCCGCCACTCCTCTAGAAATCTGGGTGTTCTCAGCAGGGATGGTCAGTCCTTTTTTGTCTCAGGGGCCACAGTGCTGAAGAGTGTGGCTGAATCTGGTGGTCTCTTAGAGTGAGCAGCATCTTAAAGTGGCAGGCCTATTGTTGGGTGCGAAATTTGCCCCCCCCCTCAACCAGCGAGGCCATGTATGTAAAAAAGCAAAGGCACTTTTATTCTGCGGAGAAAAACCGGCATGCCGGGGTCAGACACCATGGAGTTGACCGACCCCCGAACAGAGAATTACAGCTCCTTTTATTGACAGAAAAGGGTTTTCCACATAGGTGAGGGAACCTGGTTTTTAACTAATAGGCACAGATCCGGTTCACAAGTGTCGGTTCACAAGTGTCGGTGTGGTTACATTTTTGGGCAGTGCCTGGCAAGCTAGTCATTAGAATCAGGCATCTGGTTTTATGGCCTTCGGGGCTATCTGGTCCCGTGAGATAGCTTAATGGCCTCTAGCCTTCAGGGTTACCTGGCTGATTACTCTTAGCATGGCTATCTGGCCAGACAGGGCTAATTACCCTTAATGTAGTCTTCAGGACTACCTGGCTGGATGAGATAATTTTCCTTAGAATGGGGAGTTAGCAAGGTCAAGCTTAGGTCGAGGCCTGGGACACGGACACAAAATAGGGTCTCTAAGCATATACACAAAATAGGGTCTGTCTATGGGGTCTCTGAATAGGGGTGCTGTTTTCTACACTATTTTGTTGTGTGACGAAAGTTTTCCAGGGGAGAAGCAACACACATGTTGCTTTGCATCAGACAGGGATCCCACAACAGACCAGAGTTCCAATACCACTAAAGCCCACCTTGGTGAAGTTTTATTGGGGTCACTTATAGGAGCAGAAAGGACTCAAAGATGCATCACCAAAGCCCACCTCAGCACGGGTGACAGCTCACAGAGCTGGGGACCTGGAGCACACTGCACAGCCTTCAGGCAGCTCAACAGGCTGGAGAGTGACCTTTCCACGTGACTGGTCTAAACCTTCCTTTCCCAGGCAGCTCCCATGGTTTCTTCTTCTTCCAGGCAGCTGGTCTGGTCTCAGTGTTCTTTGAGGCTCAGCTTCCATCTGTCTGAGACAGACTCTGAGCTTTTATTGCTCACTCTGACAGACAGGGGCCTAGTGAATCCGATCAGGGACTTCCTGAAGCTCCTTTTGAGTTGTTTATCTTCCTGCTTAAGGAGCTTCCTGCAGGATGGAATGTTTTAATCTCAGAGGAAACTGTTACACAACGTGGTCTCACAATGCACCTGATGTGTAAGCAGGTCCCACATGCGTGGCAGTCTTCCTTATACAGAGCTGTTAGGTTATTAACAGACCGCAGCCCACACAGACATTCACACACAAGTCCCTGATTTGGTTCAGACCCGAATGAAAGTAACAAGAAACACAGTGTTAAATTCTGGTGTTTTAAAGTTGAGCCTTTCCTGTTTTGCTAAAAGCATTTCTGATACAGTCCAGGGGTCCTGATAGGATTTGTTTTCTCTGACAGTTAAAGAATTAAAAGGCAGAGGAAATTGTAGGGGAACAAACCGGGGGCAGAGAAACTTGTGGCACCACAGACTGAATCAGATGAAGAAAGGTATTTGTTGGGCGGGAGGGAACATACACATGCAGCTGTCAGTGCCAGGGGTGGTGGATGGGGCTGGGTGGAGTGGGCTGGGTTGTTTTTTTTTTTTTTTTTTTTTTTTTTTAAGCGTCTGTATAGTTTTCCTTCCCTAATTTAGAGTTGATCAGTTTGAAGAAAGCTAGGGTGGTTAATTAGCCCAGAATTGTTGTGTGTCATACCCTGGTATAGCCTTGAGCTTGTTGAACCAGTCCATCAGCAGGGGTGGGGTGAGGAGGGGGGGTAGACCGCAGGACACAGGGATGGAATTCTACAAAGCCTTTGTTTTAAGCCGCCAGACTTTTGTTTCAAGTCAGGAGGGTAAGGAAGATAGACTCCAGCCATCATGGAAATTCACCACCTTTAATATCTAGCCGTGGCCCCTCTCCCTATCTGTGTGCCTATCGGGGTGTCTAACTCCTTGTCTCTCATACCAACATCCTCAGATTTGAAGATAAAGCATAAAAGCCAAAGTCCCTGCTTCCCCCACCCAAGCCCCATTCCCCAGGACCCTAAACTTCCAGGCTATTCCGGTTCACAGGATCCCCTCCCCTTACCCTGTGGATTTCCTTCCTTCCTCCCTCCCTTCCTTTCTAGACAGGATTTCTAGAACTCACAGAGACCCGCTTGCCTCTGCCTCCTGAGTGCTGGGATTAAAGGCGTGTACCACCATCCATGGTTGTTTTTTCTTTATACCCCACATTCCCACCACCCATGGACAGGTCAATTCAGCAGCTTCTCTGCACCCTTGCTTACAACGTGGAGGACACTTACAGACGTAATCGTTGTACATCCATCAAGAACATACCTGGGAAATAAAACGAAATGACACTTCTAGCGGTCTTCATTGTGCTGAGTCACACAGACTGTAGAACGATTTGTTACAGACTGTTAATGGGGAGCCCACCCGAGATGACTGTTGGGGAAGTTCATTTTTAGTTCTCTATAATTGTTTTTGTGCACTGCTGGAAAAAGGGATGCATAGGCCTTGGCATGTCGTACTGTCCGCAGGTGTTGGGTCTCTGTGGGGGACGTTTGATTGCTCATGATCCGCACGTGCTGTCAAGTAGGACACCTGAGGAGTTCCGAATCAATAAAACGCCCGGGCACAGGTGCTTGGGGTTCCACCCTCCTTATAACCTAGCTATTCTATTTTTAGCTCTTGCTCTTCTCACTATGCTCTCTCTATTCTCTATCCCTGCTATTCTCTCTTCTCTCACACATGGTCCTGACCGTGTCCAGTCTGCTGCCGTGTTCAGTCTACTCTCTCTCATGTCTACAGTAAAAACTTTCCCCTCACCCATACCATGGAGCGGTTGGTCGTGTTGTCAAGTCTGTTCGGCTGGGTCTTTAGTGAAGTCTTGTTAAACTGGTTCTCTTTCAGGCTCATCGTGAAATTCTTTAATTTCCTATATTTTACCTAACCACTTTTTCAAATGTAGTTTGAAAAATGAAGTTGGAGGCAGTGGCTGCTGGATACTAATGCAGCCGAAACTAACCACCCTCCACACACCCGTGTCGCACACACAGATTTCTAATGAGCAATGTCCGAAACGAGTGCGAGGTTCAGGCATAAATGCAAAATCAAGATGGCCGTCGGTTTGTTCCCAGCTGTTCTCGGGAGCTCCAGGTGCAGATGAACTCTACCCTGTGCTGCTTCAGATGCTCTTCTGACTTGACCAAAAGATGTTCGGCTAGGGTTTTTCTCTTGGGGCACCAAAGGCACCAAGAGAGTCGTCACAGTATTCCTCACGGTTACGGAAATCACAGCAGACATCGCACCCATGCTCATTGCCCAGCGGTAGGTACCCCAAGGGCTCAAAGTCACGCAACGCCTTCCAAACTGACAAGACCCGTCACACCATGGGATAGCTCTGTTGAGTCCAGATGACTCGACAGAACTCAAAGGATGGCTGAGCAGGAACTCTGAAAGACAAGCCAAACGGCTCAAAAAGAATGCAAACAGTTCAGAGTGGTACTGGACTCAGGCTACCCCCCCAAGCCGTGCTCTGCCACGGCCCTAGATAAGCCAATTGAACGCACTGAATTAATCACGAGAAGCCCCAACCCAACGGGTGGGCAAACCTGGCAGTGTGCTGACTGAGGACTCCCCAAGAGTCGGGAACGAAGTCCGAATTCTCATGAAGCAGAGAGTGGGGAGCTGGGAGAAGTCCTCGGGGCTGTGTGGGACGCCTCAACCTTTCCTCTCTACCTGGAACCGACTCGCTGACAGAATGAGTCTTTCCTCCCGACCATGAGTGGTCCAGTTGTTATCCGACTCGTTAGGGTCACAGACCCTAATAAACGAGCCTTGGCCGCTCAATCAACAGGTCGGTGAAGGAGACAAATTCAGTGAGAAGCAGAAAAAAAGAGGTTTGATCAGTGTGGCCACGTTGAGAAAAGGAACAGGGAGGTTCCGCGACCCTCCCCCACCCTCGGGATCCAGACACGATGGTTAGGTTTACACAGAAGGTGGCACAGCTAAGCAGTCCTGGCCAAGATGTGGTCCTGCCCACCTGCATCATCATTGGCTGGACTCCAGCCTCTCCTGTAAGGCTCTCTGAGTTGTTGCCAACTGGGAGTGAAAGCTTTTCCTGGTAGACAAACTCCCTGCTGGCTGGCACCAGGCTCCCTCAGTCCTTTCCTCCCCCCAGCATGAGATTCCTGGGGAAAACCCAGTGTCCTGGGGTCTTTGTCTCAATGTCTGATGACCGGAGGGGTACAGCATCTCTTCAAAACATCTCCATGTCTGCCAACACGGGTCACTCTTGTGAACCCACAGGATCCCCTGAGGAGCAGAGCTGGCTGTGGGGCCGAGGGTCTCCCCTGCCAGGTACAAATCTTATTTTGGTTCTACCATTTCATACGATGCCCCCCCCAAAGTCTTGTCTTTTGCAATGAGAATATTTATTCTGCATCATGGAATATGGAAGTCTGTAACTTTTTAAAAAATATTGTATTTACTTCTAAGTACATTGGTATTTTGCTTGCATGTATGTCTGTATGAGGGCATTGGGTCCCCTGAACAGGAGTTGCAGACAGTTGTGAGCTGCCATGTGGGTGCTGGGAATTGAACCCGAGTCCTATAAGAAGAGCAGCCAGTGTTCCTATTTTTCTTCCTTTCTTTCTTTTTTTGTTTTTTGAGACAGGATTTCTCTGTTGTAACTCTGGCTGGCCTATCCTGAGTATGGATGATGCCATTCCACGGGCTAGGGTTCTGGACTGATTAAAAAAAGAGAAAGTGAGCTGAACACCAGCATTTCTCTCTCCACTCCCTGACTCAAGGAAACATGACTGTGTTGTAGAAGTTTATTTTTAGTTATGTATAAAATAATTGTTTTGTGCACTGTTGGGTGAGGGGCTGCCTGGGCCTTGGCATTTCATATTGTCTACAGGTGTTGGGTTTATTCGGGGGACGTTTGATTGCTCGTGATCTGCATGTGCTATCAGAACACCTGAGAGTTCTGGATCAATTGAAAACACCTGAGCTCAGACGCTCAGGGTTCCACTGGCCAGTGTGGCACTTGCCATGACGTTGGATCCTTCCGCTGAGGTCTGGAAGGGTTTCCACCTATGAAAAATGCCTCCCTGTCTTCATTGTGGACTGACACAGCAGCTTACTATACATGACAGGCCACCCCCGCCCTTGCTAGCAAGCCTTCCCCACCACAAGAGGTACGCCCTCAGAACCAGCAATATAAACCCTTCCCTTAAGTTGCTTTTATAGGCATTTGTCACCGTAATGAGACAAGCAATTAACACAGCCTGCGATAGTGTTTCTGGGGATGAACTGTGACAGCTTCCACAGGGCTGGACAGAGGTTCCGCACAAGCCAAACCTCTGGTCCTGGAGGGCCGACGTGTTATGATTGTCAAGGCAACAGAAAAAAAAACAACACATTTGGCTTTGTGACCCATCAGACTCTGAACTTTCCTTCCTGAGGGAATAACTCTTTGGGCTGAGATGACTCAGAACAAGGACCGGGAAGGAAGGGTGGGTGGCTCTGCCGGGATTGGTGAGCACAGGGTGGACCTGCCGGGGTTGGTGAGCACAGAGTGGACCCTTAGGACTGACTCCGCAGAGGAATGGTCGGCAGAATGACGGCTTTCTCTGCCTTGCTGGCAACTGTGCTCTGTGGGCTCCCACGCCGGGGCCAAGCTGGTCCCAGAGTTAGGGTTCTGCTCTCCGTTTACAGTTAGTACACCGGGGTGGGGAGATAGCAGTTGGCACGAGGTCCTGAACCCAGGCCTGGTGGCACAGGCTTGTGTTTCAGTGCCGGACAAGTGAAGACTGGTAACCTGGCTAGCTCCCTGGGGCTCAAAAGCCAGCCAGTCAGCTTAGCCTACCTGGCAGGTTTCAGACCCATGAGAGTCTCCATCTCAAAAAAAAAAAAAAAAAGGTGGGGGGGGGGAGTGTTACATGAAGACTGACACATGAGGTAGTCCTGCTTCTACATGTGTGCGTGCACATGCTTGTGCACCTGTGTGAACTTACATAGACTCAAAACTAAGCTACTGCATTGCAATGCAGCAAGATGATGAGCGGGAGGGGGGAGGGAGAGGGGAAGGAGAGAAGGAACAGAGGGAGGGGGAGGGAGGGGGGAGGGAGGGAGGGAGGGGTTCTTTTCAAAAGAAAATGACTGCATGATCAGATAAGCAGCTATGCTTAGGACTGCCTGAGCCCTTCTGAGCCCTCCCGGTTCCCCTCCTACTCTGCCAGCTGAGAACCCTTTCTCCCACAAGCCTGGCTGGGTCTCTCCTTCCCCACCTCCCTCTCCTGGCCACCTGGTCTGGGGCTTTCCTCCTGGCTCTGGCGCTCTGGGGTTTCCAGACCACCAACCCTTGAGTGATTTCCACTGTGGCCTAGTCAAGAAATTGGCAAAGAAATCCAAGCCAACCTGGTCTACAAAGTGAGTTCCGGGACAGCCAGGGCTACATAGAGGCACCTGTCTCAAACCAAACAAAACGACAGTTACCCCCCCCCCCCTCCTTGAAGGTCCCAACAACAAAGCAAAGTACGATTCCACCAAAAGTCACCCCGGGGAAATCAATGAGTTTTGGGGGTGTACTTACAGAACATGGGTGACCCCCCCCAAACATCACTTGACTTCATAGATAGCTCCCTTCCAATAACCTCTGGGACTTGAACCTCCCAAGGCCACACACAATTAGGGCAACATTGCGTACAAATGGCTGGGGCTGGATCTCAGTGAGTGTCGAAAGCCCCTCCTCACCACCCCCTTCTATGTCAGTCAACAGGTCCTCCTAAGATGGGCGCTTGCACACGGGCACAGGTGATGGATGGTGGTGGCTGATTTGCTCTGGAGGACTCATTCTACAACGCCACAGGACTCTGAGGGGGAGGGATGCAGGGCTGTTTGAGGAGTGAAAGTTTACAGAAACCTGACTCAGAGGGCTGGCCAGGGACCTGGAGGGGCAGGGAGAGAGGGCCCTTTTCTTGTATCTCAGGCCAGGCAGGCTCTGCTCCAGCAGGCAGACATACCGCTTGTCCTTACAGGTGTGGGAGAAGGCAGGGCCTGGCCGTGGGGAAGCCAGCAGGAGAGCACCCCCCACCCTCGTGTGCCAGCTGAGAGGTGCTCCAGGGCTGGGATGGTGACTGTTTGGAAACAGGGCTTTCAATGGGATGAGCTAAGAGTCACCACAAAGTCCTCCTGAAGAAGCTGGGGACCCCATGCCCACACTCAGGCCCTACAAAGTGGGGACTCGGGGCATAGGGACAATGGCTGGTCATGTACAAAGCTCGGGGAACTGGAGGAAGGCTGGGAATACCAGCATCTATGAGCTGCACAAGAGGAGCAGGAAGGAGAGGCATCGGGGCCCACCACCACTATGATTCAGACTGTACAGCCAAGGGCCTCTCCATTGCTCAGACCCCAGGCTAGGATGTGGTGATCTGGGCTGTGGGGGTGGGATGGCAAGGGGGGGCATTCTCCTGAAGGATGAGCTAGTGGGAAGGGCTTTAGGACTCCCTCAAGAGTCTCCACCAGCTCCATAGCCTCTCCCTACACTGCAGTTTCCTCCTGGCAATCCTGGACTGACTTCCTCCCCACTGCGGGGTGTGGGGGGGTGGGTGCTGCACGGGCCTGGGGAACCGATTGCAGGGACACATTGCACCTTAGGATTGACTACCAAAGAGAAATGGGGGAGGGGTGACCTTTCCATGTCCCCACTGGTCCTGGGCCGGGCATCTGGTAAGATGCCACCTTCCCCATTCCTGACCCAGGACATCAAGGCGAAGGAAGGCCTCCTGCCTAAGCACTGGGTTGGGAGTCATAGCTGGTATCCACTCTGCAAATTCGCCAGGTCGACAATTCGCTCCTGACCTGTCCCTGGATGGGAGACCGGTGCTGACAGGGTCCCACATACAAACTCCACACGGGGGCTGCTCTGTAGCAGTACGTTACAGTCTTTTACCCTCAGTTTAGGGAAGGAGAAAGGAAAGAGAAATCTTCACCGCTTTTACAAGCGGCCTTAATACAGAAAGAGAGAAAGGTAGAAATCTTCACAGCCTCTTTTAGGCTGTCCTAAGCTCGAATCTCTCCAACCTTTGTTCTCTTAGGAATTATCTCACTAACTAACGACAGCAACCCACCCAACCAACTAACCAACAACCACACCGACTTTCCGGGCTTCGGACCTTTTATGCTCTAAGCCAAAAGTTCCCATAAACCCACGTGGCACGCAATCCCAAAGACAAGCTACAGGTGCCAGAACGACTGCACCTAACCAGATTGTCGCCAGCTGCGTCATGCATTCCAACTCGTAAACAACTCTACCACAGCTGGGGTGGGAACACGGACCTCTAGTGACTAGTCAGTTAAACCGAAAAGCTTTCCTTAACATAAAAATTCCAAGTGTTCCTCTACACCGCCCCCCCAACACACGCATTTAGTCATGTGTGGCATTTGTGAGCTGGGACACATGGGGCTATGGTACAGCCTCCCGCCTGACTCCGAAAACTCAGCATCGAGGTGAGGATGAAGAAGAGCCTCCCCGGGTCCAGAAGGCAGGAGCTTGTCAGGTGGGACTCCAAACACCCCACCACACCAGAATGGGTGAGGTTTCAATTCCTCCTGACCTCTGTGGAAGCTCTTGTCTGGAACCTTCTTTCAACCCAACAGAGTCACTGGAAATGCCACAGTCTAAGTCCTCCGCCCCTCCCTCATCTGCCAGCCTCTATTTCCTCATGTGTGACGTGGACCGCAGGCCCAGGTGCCGAGGTCTGGTATCGTGTTCGTGAGAGCTGGAGGCGGCCCGCAGAGTGGCTGCCAGCCATCAGTGAGGACTCTGGGAAAGTCATCCGTCACTGTCGCACCCTGGAAGGGGGCTGTGAGAATTAGGAGAAAGATGCCTGTGTCCTGATAGGACAGGGTCACGTGAGCAGGCGTGCGTGCAGCTCTGAGGTCTTGTCCGGGAGACACACGGGGTCCTGCTCACACCTCCACCGCTGCCACGCTAAACACACCCAAACTGTCCCGCAGAAACTGCAAAGTGCTCGGGAAACATTGAGAAGGCACCCAACTCATCAACCTTCCCAGGTTAAAAAGAAGTTCTATAAACCGGGTGGTAGTGGTGCACGCCTTTAATCCCCGCACTTGGGAGGCAGAGGCAGGTGGGTCTCTGTGAGTTCGAGGCCAGCCTGGTCTACAGAGGGAGTTACAAGACAGCCAGAGTTACGACAGAGAAACTCCTGTCTCAAAAACCAAAAACTAAAACAAGACAAAACAAAAAAAACAAAAAGATTGATCTTCACAGCTTAAACCATATGGTTTGGGTAACATCTGGGTCAAACTAAAACAAACATACAAACTTCTGCCAATCAAGTAACTTGTTTTCAGCTTATGTAAGACAATTTCTTTTCGTAAGTGACATTTTAGTTGGGTAGGAGGAGGTCCTTTGAGTGAGAACTTGATCCACGTTACCACCTAGACCGGTGGTTCTCAACCTTCCTGACGCGGAGACCCTTTAATACAGTTCCTCATGCTGTGGTGAGCCCCAGCCATACAATTATTTTGGTTGTTACTTCATAGATGTAATTTTGCTACCGTTATGAATCATGATGGGAATATCTGATGTGCAGACAGTCTTAGCTGACCCCTGTGAAAGGGTTGTTTGACCGCCAGATGGGCTGCGACCCACAGGTTGAGAACCACTGACCAGGATGGATTTTTTTTTTTTCTTCCCCTTACAGCCTAGAAACGAACAGAAGCTGTTTGCAGGAAGGACTGCTGCTCCGAGGTGAACAGCTCAGGGGAGAAGCCGTCTGGCCAGGCTTGCTGCGTTTGTGCTCTGCCCAGACAGAGGAACGGCAGCTTCAGGCTGCTCAGTGTGCAGGGATGGGAGAGCTGCTGAATCATCCATCGGTCTGGCCTACAGCTGGGAATGCACCGTGTGTCCTGGGCACGAGCAGGCAAGAGTTTGCTGCTATGGAGACACTGCATCTGAGCCAGCCGGCTTAAGCCGGTATCACGCCATGATCCTTTTGGAACTTACAGAAAAAAAAAAAAAGAGACAGATATGACACTAGAGCTATATATATATATATATATATATATATATATATACAAATATTTTATGACCAGGACAGGAAAAATCTAGGCATGGCAGGCCAAGGCACTGTGGAGAGCCAGGGCGGGGCTGGTCAAACCCTAGTGAGGCCTACCCTTTCTTTGCGCCACCTCAGGCACACAGAGAACCTCCCAGATTGCTCTAGATGTTTAGGTGTGTCACCTCCCCACATGGATGTCATAGAGAATCAAGCCTGACACTCTAGCCCTGCAGAAACGATGCTGAAGAGGCCGGTTGACTCCACTCCCTCACTGGAGAACCGCAGGAGCCCTGGTCAGGGATGCCTTTTTGACTGTGATGTCCCAAGACGTGTCAGTCCCTCGTCTAACTTCCTCCTTGTCTGAGGCAGGAGGATCCTGTGTGCCTCTGGTGCTTGGGGAGCTGGGGGTGTGACTCGCATATACCACAAGAGACAGACCGACCAGCCTGTGGGCGGGGGTGACGACGGCCGGCATGGTAGACTTTATCTACCTGAGCTTGGAGTCACCACAGCAGTTCTGGGCTGCAGGCTCCCCTAGCATCCTCAGTGAGAGGCCAAGGAAACTGAGACCAGTCAGGCAGGAGGTTTGCCCCACCCCCACCCCCAAGAAGGAGCAGAGATAGACCTGGGTTGAGCCCTGGGCTCTGGTGCCAGCCCCACCTCCCAGCCTTGCAGTAGGAAGCCTAGGTGTGGTCTGTATTCCTCTACCAGTATCTTCGGGGGCTCCCCCGCACCCCCTAACACACACGGGGTGGGGGTGGCTGTCATCAGCGCTGCAGTTAGTTCTCTACTGGATTCCACAGAGGCTGGCTGTCCCCTCTCCCCGCACTGGGGCTATGGTCAATGCCCAGTTACTTTGCTGGACTCTCTCCCCTACCAGACTAGGGTGCCACGGAAGCCCTGCAGCAACGGTTACTTCCTCCCTGGCCTTGTCCTCAGGGCTCAAGCTCCAATCTAGAGAAATAAAAGTCAGGCAAGTCCCTGCCGCTTCCCAGGGAAGTCCCAGCAAAGTCCCCATTCCTGACCAATGTGGGTAGTGTGGGTAATTTTAGCCCACGTGGGAAAGGGGTTTTCTTTACCCTGAGAGCCTGTAGGGCACACTGTGTCCATCACATATCCTCGGCAGGCGCTCTGGCTGTTGTCCAAGAACTGTGCAGCCACACCTCTAGGCAGCGGGAAGGTTTAGCTGAGAGTCCACAAATGCCTACGGTGCAGTGTGTGTGTGTGTGTGTGTGTGTGTGTGTGTGTGTGTGTGTATGTGCAGCAGCTAGCCATCCCCTCAGCTAGCACCCCACGATTAGGTGGCACTCGGGGAGAATGGTGGTTTACACCCACAATCCCGGCACTCCAGAGGCTGAGGCAGAAGAATAAATCTGGGCCACATGCCGACTTCCGGGTCAACCTGAACTATGAACCCCACTTATCTCTAGCCAGCTTGCCACTGGGCCTCTACCCCACTGGGTGTCACATGAGCTGTCTTGAGGACACTAGAGCAGGGCCAGCACCCTTCCAGCCACCAGCACCTTTAACAGAAAGGCAAAGCCAGGAACAAGCCGTTTGGGGAGACAAAACATGGCATGAGACTTCCTGGGATCCTGGCCATAACAAGGACTCAGCTGGTGGACCCCTGGTGTTGGACAGCAGCAATGAGGAGCTTGGACATATCCACAGGCGATGTTGAAGATCACACTATCTCCCAGGGCTCAGCATCCGTCATCAAGGCCATGGAAGTGAGCCAGGAAGGAGCCTGCTTCTCCCTCCTCGGATCTGAGACCCTCCACACGGCATCTTCTGCTGCCCTGCAGGTCCCGTCCCTCCATTTCTGCTCTGCCTCTCCAACCCTGAGAGCCCTGGCTGTCAGGTGCGCAGAAAGCATGTCCCTAAGTCCCGGAGCATCTAAGACAGACAAGGGAAGACCCATCGAGCCATGAATACGGGGACTCTGACAAACCAAGTGTGGTAGAAAGAGGGAAGGGGTAGCAGAGAGACCCCAAGTAGAGCTCTCCTCCACACCAGAGGAGGATGGGAAGAAGTTGCCTGCATTGCACCTCAGAAAGGACCCTTTGTGGCACTGGTTTAAAGGCCCTGGGGCAGAGCTGTTCAGACCCAGAGTGACTTAGGTCAGAACTCCAGGGCCAAGGAGAGCTAGGGACAACATCCTCTTGGACTTTGACCTGTGCTGGGTGTTAGGCGGTGCTGCCCCCATGCAGACGAAGCTTCTGACATGGGCAGAGCACCAGGCCTGCCAAGCCAGCGCCGGCCCGCTGTCCCGTGCCTCCCGGCTGACCTGGAGACTCCACTTTCACACTCGGGGTTTCCCCAGGGCTCTCTCTGTGACAAGGAGTGTGTCTAGGAAAGTCCCTAGAGCCAAGAGGCAACAAGGAAAAGTTCAGGCAAGGTCTGTGATCAGCCAGACTGTGTGCTGCTAGCCTTGAGCTAGTCGCTGGTCCTGCCTAGGTGCACCAGGATGGCCCGTGGTTGCCAGATGTTATGCTTCTCCTCGGGGACACAGGACTCCCAGGATAACACATCTCCCACATAACCTCACCGGTCCCAGAAGCCTTCTAAGATCCTTCCCTCTAACCGACTGGGGAGGGGTGTGGTCCCCAGCTGAAGGGCCAGAGGCAGGGGCTCCCTGGGACCTGGAACGATGCAAAGGGAAGCAGATACATGGCAGAGTAGGGTGTACCCTAATTGTCCTTCAGAAGCCGGGGGAGGGGCTTCCAGGGCAACTGAGAGTCAGGAGCACGGACTCCGAAGCAGGGGATACAGCTAGAGCCCATGAGGCAGAAGAGGAGGTGAGGCCCCCTATTCCATGGGAGGGGGTCTTACCTATAACCTCAGCTAGAAGACAGCGTAGTGACAGCCTCCAGCCCATTCCTCAGTGACCTTCAACCTCTATGGCGGTCCCACATGGCAGAAGCTATTCCCCACCCCTTCTCTGTTGGACCATGAAGTCAGAATGAACAGGAGTGGACAGGGCTGAGCCAGGAAGAGCGGGTCAGGTGTGGCTAAGGTGAAGGAGGGCCGCAGGGATGGTGACTGAGGGCAGAGGGGGCAAGGGATAAAAATGAAAATAACCCCCCAACTCTCAGACGGTCAGGCTGTGACTGCTCAGAGCCCCACCCAGTAACCGCAATGTCTCATATGGAAAATTAAGACTAACCCCTAATAGCCTTGGCGTCTGATCCCAAATGGCCAAGACTTACTACATTAGGACAGTGAGCACCCTCTTGACCTCTGACCTCTGATGCCACAGATATGGCCCAGGAAGTGAGAACAGAAAGCTCCTAGCTACTGTAGAAGGACCCCATTCCCCCTCGGTGGGGCAATCTCCCTCTCTCTCCCTTTCCCTCTCTCTCTCTTTTTCCTCCTCTCTCTCATACACACACTTCTCTTTCTATGTTTTTGTCATAATGGCTATACTTGACCAATATTTTAAAATCTATTCTGGTCTGGTGAATACTTTTACCCCCTTGTCTTGGATCTGTCACCTCAGCAAGACAGACACCAGGAACCCGAGGCCACACACAAACTCAGGATCCCTCCCACAGTCCCCCCTCCCCCACGCTAGCCAGGCCCAAGAGACTGTGGGAAGCAGGACTGCACCGAGGGCCTGAAGGGAGAAGCTGTGTCTGGGGTGGGGGTGGGGTACACTGGAATTGGAGTGTGCCCAGGAGCAAGGTAGAGGTGCAAGGATGGTCCCCCTTGGCTGTTTTCATTATGTATCTGAGCATGCTCCTCTTTATAGACTGGCCAGGGGTCCACAGCGCATCAGGGAGCATGCTCCCTGAGGCAGAGGCAGGACAGGAGTCCCCAGCAGGCACAGGCCCTTGCTGACACTGCTTGGGTTGGGGGTACAGGTTCAAGACCAGACGCTGCCGCACCCAGCTCCACTCAAGACTGAACTTGCTGAGGTCCCCAGAGACAACTTTGAACACAGGAAGTGGAACAGTAGTACAGGGGGAGGGACTCGGGACTTCTCTATGGGGAGATTAGAAAGTTCTGGAATGGCTGCCCAGCCATGCTGATGTCTCAACATCACCAAACTGCTACCCCAAAACAGTTATGTTGCACACATATGCTGTCACGTGATATGTTGTAGTAGTACACTGCTGTGTTGGGTCAGCGAGGAAGACAGGAGGCATATTTCATATGTGCAGACCCTTCCAGACCTCAGCAGAGGGGACCACCATCCTGGAGAGGGCCATACTCAAGCGACAGTGGAACCCTGAGCTCTCAGCTCAGGTGTTTTTACTGATTCAGAAACTCCTCAGGTAGGTCTACCGACAGCACGTGCAGATCATTAGCAATCAACATACCTCACCTAAATCCGCTCCAGCTGCAAACAATACAGAACACCCTAGACCTAGGCTAGCCCCTCCCTCACCTAACAGTGCATAGAAACAATTTCAAGCATAACTAAAAATAAACTTCCCCAACTATATATTTCGTCACAATTTAAAAGAATACTGGTTTGAAGAACGATTTTTTTTTTTCCAGTATAATATGGGGTCCAACATTAGGAGCCATGGGATCCAGTCTCAGCGCTTGCGTCTCCCTCCTATAGACTTTGCTTATTATGTGGATGCCTGAGGAGCTGTTGGGGGCTCCCGGGAAAGAGGAAGTACTTTTGTCCTGGGTCACTGGCCAGATAGTTTTTACTGCTACCCAGTCATCCTGAAATTCACACCCACACTCTGGCACTCAACACTTCCTAAATAGTCCTGAGACCAGAGAACCAGACTTCCAGTGACGGGTGACACTTAGCCAAGAACCCAAGAGCCACATCCTACTGTCTGGGTGTTCCGGGGTTTTCTCTCCACTGCTTTCCTGGGGCAGCTGCCGCATCTACCTGCATCTCCATGGGTTCTGTCTGCGTTCATCTTGGGCCCCGTAGGAGCGTGGCTAGTCAGGGAACACGGTCACTTGGTACCTCTGCCCATCTAGCCAAGTGGGACCCCATCTTGGCATAGCTCCCTGGAAGGGGGTCTTTGGACAGAATGGAGCGTTCCCCCACAGCATCTCTCCAAATATACCCTCTGCTCATCTCTGATAGTGAGGAGACCAGGGTCCCTCTTGCAGTCTCAGGTCTATAATAATGGTGCTGTGGAGAAGCCTACAGCTGAGTTTGGGTGTTGGTTGACACCGGTTCACTCCTGCACAGGTTGGCTCTGTCACCAAAAGCCTGGCCTCACCCGGCCCTCTAGCGGGTGCCCAATAGCAGGTTAACAGGAAGACATGGCTTAGATTGAGCTGTGGGTTGTCCTCAGGAAGACACAGCCCTGAATCACTGTTGAGAAGGCTGGATTTCCAGGACTTCAGGCATGCTGCAAGTCCTTGTATCTACCATCTGGTTTTTCCCCTGGGGAATTCACCTTGTTGCTGAGAGATGGAGAAACTGAGGCACGCACAGATTGCCCTGATAGCCACACAGCGGTCCCTTACTCGAGCTCTCTGGCCCTATTACCAGGACAGATGGGGTGCTGGGCAGCCTCTGCTGGGAGTGGAGGCAGCAGCTGGTTTCCCTCTGAGGTGAACATTGTGACAAGCCTGCAGATATTCTAGAGCCCCATATGGGAAGGCACTTCTTGGGTGTGCCAAGGATGCCTAGAGAATCTTCCAGAAGCTCCTGTGAGTGGGCCTCGCAAAGGAGGGCTGGAATTTCTGGGCAGGCTCAGGCAGCTGTGATCTGTTTCACAACAATAGCAAGTGTGTGGTCCAAGTTCAACACACACTCATCATCAAAGATGCTTCTCTTTGCAGCAGATGGAGACCATTACAATAAAATAAACAAACCCGCAACTGATCAAAACGCAGAGATTAACTGATCACGAGGTGCCCAGCCCCAATAGATACATCTACATACAAGCGCTGCACCTAATGCTCAGGAGACACGGCTGAAGAGAGGCAGAAAGGTTGAAAAAGGCAGAGAACCAGGAAATCTGCTGTGAGATTGTGCCTCCTGGAAATGACAGGGAAGCCAGGCATGAGACTGCAGTAGTTAGTATGCAGCTGTGGCGGCTCACCATGAGAGACAAGGAGGCGCATTCATATCTGCAAACCCTGCCAGACCTCAGCAGAGGGGACCACCGTCATGGCAAGCTCCACCTTGACAGTGGAACCCTGAGCATCTGAGCTCAGGTGTTTTTAGTGAGTCAGCACTCCTCAGGCGCAGATCATAAGCAATCAAACGTCCCTCACAGAGATCCAACGCCTGCAGACGATACGGAATGCCAAGGCCAGTGAATCCCTTTTCCCAACAGTGCACAAAAACAATTACTTTAAACCCAACTAAAAGTAAACTTCCCCAACATGAAACAAAACCCGAACAAGGACAACGCCAACAGCCATGCTGTTGAGGGAAGAGGGAAAGCTCACGTGACCCCACAAAAAAACCACAGGCAACTAACAAATGCTGAGAGTGGGAGAATTCATTTTCCCCGGGGATTAACCCCTTACCTGGCTATCCAATATCAACTGGTCTGCCCTGAACTAATACATACATGCAACACTAAATGGAACCACAGGTTGTATTTATACATTTATGCGTACACACACACACACACACACACACACACACACCCCAATAACAATTAAAGAAAACGAGGCCATTAATTTGAGGGGAGGGAATGGGAGAGGTTGGAAGGAGGAAAGGGAAGGGGAGAGATGATATAATTACATTTTTATTTAAAAGAATAGCTAGGCAGTGGCAGCACACAGCTTTAATCCCAGCACTTGGGAGGCAGAGGCAGATGAATCTCTGTGAGTTCAAAGCCAGCCTTGTCTACAGAATAAGTTCTGGACAGCCAGGGCTACACAGAGAAACCCTGTCTCAAAAAGAAAAATAAAAAATCAAAAAGAGGAGGTAAGGTGGCAGCAACTACCTAGGTCTCAGAGGGAAGCCACAAGGGTACCCCAAGCTCTGAGCCAACACCCCAAGAGAAATGCACTATGTGGAAGTCTGGAGCAAAGAACAGTGTGTAGGGGGCTAGTCAGGCCCTGCCTGTGCACACCTATCTAGAAAGAAACCAATCCAATCCTCCCTAACCCCCGGGTCCTAGCACCTGTGTATCCAGAGCCCAACTGACCTCAGACATTCTAGAAAGTGTCCCTGCTTCCCTGACAACAGAGAAAGGAGGAGGTCCTCTGTTAGGGCCAGGTGACCTCTGCTGCATGGTGGATTTCTGCCGCGGGGGGAGAGGACCTGGTGTAGAGGTGACTCACTATAATGAGCTCTGCAGACCCCTGGGGAGGCTGTGGGACATTCTTGCCTAGATCCAGGCCAGCCAGGCTCCCTGCGTCGGGCCCAGAGGGAGGATCCCACTCTGACTAGACTCCTCGTGCTGTGATGCCCGTGCGTAGGTGGCTCCATCCTCCAGAATAATCGCTGTGGGACTTTATGCCCTTGATTGTAACTTCTTCATTTCTCAGAAAACACCCCGAGGAGAAAGTCTTCAAGGCCAAAATGTCCTCCTCAGCTCCGTCTTCACTGGGGAAGTTGCACACTGCCCTAACATCAGCTGTGGTAACAGGAGCCTTGAAGGGAGGTGGTAGGAATGGCCGTGGTCTCGAAGGTACTTTGAGGGGTCACTGGGTCGCTCACATCACCAAAAGCAGGCAAGCAGCCACAGCGCGTCCTGTGCTGCAGCCCTGTACGCAAGGGTGAGCACATATCACCCCAAGACATCCCAGCCTCCTGGGAAGGTCCAGAGGAAGCTGTCAGCCCCTCTTGGAAGGAGGTCTTGTGGTCAGGACTTCACCAGGAGAACAGGGGAGAGGTCTGCAAGGCGCTCAGGCCCCCCTCACTGGAGCTGGTGGGGTGCGAGGCAGAGATATACTGAAGTTTTGGGTTCAGTGCTCCGAGGGTACACTAGTCGGACTGTCCTTTTGGTTGAGAGATGCATTATGAGTTAGTGACGTCACTGTAAGACAGCATGGCAGGAGTTCTGAAGAGTTTGGGGGCAGAGACAGGGTCTCTTCTTAGAGGTTTTAGAGGAAGGGGAGGTTATGTACCAAATGATTGATGAATAGCCCACAGGGCATGCTTGTAGTCGGGTGTCTAAGTCTCACAAAGCATCGAGGGAGAGTCTCACGGTTTGGGGAAGGAACGTGACTCCAGGGTACAGGGGAACAGGGGAGGAGGTGTCCGTTTAGTTCATGTATGTCTATCTTAGGGGGTGTGTCACCAGTAGCCCCCAATACCTGGGAATAAGGTAGCCTAGCAGCTGCAAGCGGAATCAGTGTAACGGAGAATGCAGCTGCAGATGGCCTTCACGCTGTGCCTTCTCCTGGAGCCACATGCTCTGGCTGCAGCACCAGTCCAGCAGGATGCAGAGATCAGGCTGCACCCTGCACAAAGCCACTACACAGTGAATGGTACGGTGGCTTTCTGGCTGTCTCGTCCTGGGAGAGCCAATGCGCCCTGGCAGCCGCAGAGGTGGGCTGGATACCGAGACACTACCCATCCGGCACCACCTGTGAGACAGAGAAGTGGTACCACTGGGGCTGGTAAGGTGGCTCCGTCAGTGAGGTGCTTCCTGTGCGAATGCCAAGGATCCACCATGTAAGAGCTGGCTGTTGTCAGTGTGTACCTGTAATCCCTGTGCGGGGGAGGTGGAGAGCGCGGGGAGAGGTGGAGGCAGGTCCTAGGGCTCGCTGGTGTGTCGGTCTAGCCCAAACAGTGAGCGCCTGGTTCAGAGACCCTGCCTCAAAAACCAAGGTGGAGAAACAGCTATTGCTGATGACACCTGATACTGACCTCCTCTGGACTCCACACCCCCCCCCACACGTAAACATTTTTAAGTATGCACGTACACGTGTGCGTGCGCACAGAATACCACCTGCAAGCTTATAAAAGCAGGTTGGGAACATATACGCACATGGATGTATTCAAAACCTATCAGGAGGAGGGGTGCAAACAGCTTCCCCTGGATCCCATAAGGAAGACACTCAACACTGAAGAAGACGGTGTGTCAGAGAGGGATATGGAGAGCGTTCCTGACTGTCCCTGGGGCATCCTCTCAGCCTGGCCCTCACCGTCACGGTCTATTTGAAGTGCCTCTGTCCATCTGCTTCAGTTTTCTCATTTTATTTTATGGGTGTTTTGCCCGTGTGTGTGTCCGTCCGCGCACCACATGTGTGCCGTGTCCTCAAAGGACAGAGAAGGCATTGGGTGCCCTGGGGCTGGAGTTACAGGTGGTTGTCGGCAGGCACATAGATGATACTGGGACTCGAACCCAGATCCTGTGGAAGATCAGCTTTTGTAACGAATCTCACCCACGTGCGTCCCTGTCTGTGACTTTCCTTGCCCCTCGTGAAGCAGCCACCGCTGGCCTGAGGCTGGCTGCCTCCAGGCGGAAAGCCGCGTGGGAACACAGGCCATGTGGCTTCACTGTGGATCCGTCCTGTCTTGATCGGAGGAGCACCAGCGAGCTGACGAGCACAGGAACTCGGGAGACAGCTGTCGGAGGGGCGATCTCTCTTTATTGCAGGGGTTAGGCTGTATTTATAGGGTGCAGGCAGGAGAGGGTCATTGGTCCTAAGGATGGGATCCATTGGTAAAACAAGGATTCTGGAAGTAGCCTTATCTGCATGTGGCTTCAGACCTAAACACCAAGGTCTTGCAATCAGCCAGCACCCTCTCTCCAGTCCTCTTGTCTATCCGTTTGGCCAGTGGACCTGGTCCTGTACATTGATACCAAGGTTCTACTACCCTGAGGTTTAGTCCAACCCAGTGACCCTGTGGCCACTCCTCACCCAGATTGCTAATTCGGTGTCTAACTGCCATGACTCTATCTGCCTCTACCTCCATGAAACCTCTCGAATCGCCTTCAAGTCAGCTGCTACTGTTTTAACCCATTGCAGCCTGTGAGCCACGTATCTGTATGCAGGCAGATAGAATCACAGAGTGATTCGTAATTACGATCCAAAATTTAGCAGAAGTGACCGACATCAAAATGAAAAAACTCCACTGGCCAACAGCCATCAAAAAAAAAAAAAAAATTCAGGTCTACTTGGCAAACTTCACTAATAAAGCCAATCTCGCTTCCACGATAAATTTTGATAAATTCTGACATTGCAGAAAGACACAAATGGGTCCTTCAGTATTTCTGGAATAGCCGTCTACCGTGTGGGGATCTGGTCAGTGTGCTCTGCCTGCTCACTGTCAACCGTGTCTCTCTCTCTGGTGACTCATTTGATAAAGAATTAGTCTTTCACTCTTGTCCCCAATAGAAAGAGCCCCAGGCTGGGAATCCCCTGAAAAGAGCAACTTCCTCCCCAGACAGACTGTGACTGTCTCCCTGTCACCTGCTCTGTGGTCAAGCAGCACCTGCCCTGTGCCAGCTCCTTCAGAGGAACTTCTTGGTCAGTTGAGGGGGTCCGGGACCATGAGAGGCTACAGAAAGCAAAGGGTTTTGCCCTATCGCAGTCTAAGTGTCCGAGCAAAGCCACACACAACCTGGCCTCCCCGTGGGCAGCCACCCTGCTATCCCACTGCAGAAGTTACTGGGAGAGTGACTTCCCCTCCCAGGAACCTTTTACTTTCCTGCCCCTGGCTTGTTACCCCTTTGCTCTCATCTCACTTCCAGCAGGCAACACGAGGCCACCAGGGCTTCCTTGTCCCCTCGTACTCCCGTTCTCCAGGACTGTGGGTGCCATGGAGATGGGGCCCCTACCCACCCGAGCTTACCTGAGGTCCCCTTTGGGATCAGTCCTGGCCAAGCTTGCCTGTCTCGTCCTTCGCACTCCCCTCTGCTCTGCCCATCTTTCATCTGTAGTCCTGCCACGTGCACCTGGAATCCCTCACCTCTCTCGCCTTCTGAAGAGTGGGTGCAGAGCAGCCCGTAGGGCCGACACCCTGCCTGGGATCAAGGTTCAAATGAAGGAATCCCCATGGCCACCTGGGGACCTCACAGAGGTGACTGTGCCCAGGGGACAGTGACACCCTTAGGAAGTACCAAGACTGTCCTGAGCATGCCCATACCTCTGGTTTCCTGATTGCCCCCATGAGTACCTCAGAGGAGCAAAGGGAAGCAGGCCCAGCCACACAGAGTGTGTGCAGAGCTGGGCGTGAGGCCTGGACACCTTGATTGGTGGGAGGGCGGTAAATGGTATGGATGAAGTCCCAGTGTGTGAGCTTCACTATGGCAGTGAGGCAAATTCATCCAGAGCCCTAATCCAGACAAATCAACAGTCATCCACGCCATTTTTTTTTTTCCAGTTCAAACAGGTTCAGTGGTGTCCCCAGGTACTATCTGGAGTCCAGGGGCACCCACAGAGGCCAGAACAGAGGCCTTCTGTGACAGACCTCTAGAACTTCCTGTTTGGGGCCATGTCAGAAACACCAAAAGATGCTTAATGTGAAATATTTTTGTACTTCTGCTATTTGGCCCAAACAGCCGGAAGTTCAGGGATGCATGAACACAAGACAAAAAAACATTAAAGGAACATTTAAAAAGCGCTGAAGAGAGGCTGCGGTATGAAGGCAGTTCGTGGAATTCTCCTCCCTGTCTGGAACACTAGCACCTTTCTCTCTCAGACCCAGGAGCTAAGGGCATACAGGGGTGCTCAGGTCTCTAGGGAAGCGGCAAGCAGAGTCGAAGACAGAGGGGGCCAATGGTGGTCGCTCTGTGGTCATTTCCTTCAGGAAGCGCTGGTCCTGTCACAGAGCTGGGGCTTGGCCGCAGTCAATGGGGAGTGCTGTTAAGTCATCTGGTGAATCTCTCCGTAGCTCTTTCTATACGAGGGGCTCCAGCAGCTCCTGAGAAACTAAAATCGAGGCTGTGACCCAGCACCGAGGGTCTTGGCAGTTGTCTGTCCCGTGAACCACTATTCTGGGCCAAAGGAATAATTGAGCACCAGGCAGAAGCCGGGACCCAGCTCTGCCTGTGTGGATCCCTCCTGTGAGCCATTGTGCCTCTGACATGCACAGGCCATGAGGAGACAGACTGTGAGGAAATGGAGACCACAGTCTGGACAGTGCTACTCCACACTACCGGATACCCAAGATGCCCTGCGATCGCCGGGACGGCCTGGGATGGGTTCTCCACGGAGCCTTGGAAGGAGCTAGCCCCTCTGACGTCTCATTTAGGAGAAGCAATGCATAATATTTTAGGACCCTAGGGTGCCAACACGCTCGTTTTGCAGGTACGCAGAGACCAAACGAGTTTCCTGCGAGCAGTGTGGAACTGGAAGGTTACAGAGCCCAAAGGATCAGATAAGCATGTGAGCTAAGCCCTAAGAGCAACCGAGGAACCAAGGACAGACCTGGGAGCTGGGGTGTGGGAGCTGGGAACTGGCCCAGAGGGCCCCAGATGGGGGACCCCAAATTTCCACCCAGCCCCCAACACCTTCCTCTGACATGCTCACACCACTTGCATCCGGAGCCAACGCTGGGATTTGAAGCTGACAGGTTAGGGACAGGCAGGGTGCGTCATTTCTAGAGCACCGCTTGTGTGTGATCTCCCTTGACCCTCATAGAAATCTAGAAGTGGGTTCTGTGGTTGACGCCCAGCCCCTGGACTCCGCTTTCCCCAAATACCTCACGCGTGTTCAGATGATAACCCACAGAAGCCGGACACGATCCCTCCCACATGACTGTTCAGAAGACAAATGTGGAAAGGGGCTGAACGGCAGGTTCTCTGTGGGCATACCCCAGAGGCAAACAGCACCCTCTTTGGGAGACATGCCATCACTTACGAACGGGTGTCCAAGCTGCCACACCCACTTGCTTCAGCTCAGGCCAGGAAGGGCCTCAGAAGCAGAAGTCTCCCCACCCTCACCCCCACTTGAGACCCAGGGCCCAGCGGGTCCTCCGTCTGGATAGCAGGATGTCCTTCCTGTGTGTCTTAGTTTGCTTTCTGTTGCTGTGATAAACATCACGACCCAAAATAACCAGGCAAAATAAGAAAGGCTATCTTGTTGACCACTTCAGGTAACAGTTCATCACTGGGGGAAGTCAGGGCATGAACTGAATGGAGCAGAGACTGTGGAGAGATGCTGCTTACTGGACTGTTCCCAGGCTCATGTTTGGCTACCTTCATACACAGCCCAGGACCAGGACCACCGGCCCAGTGATAGCCACAGGGGGCTGGGCCCTCCTACACCAATTAGCAATCAAGATAACACCCCACAGACCGGCCTGGGTCACTCAGCTGAAGTTCCCTCTTCTCGGGTGTGTCGAGTTGACAACCAAGATTAGCTATCACACCCCAGATCTCCCAAGGGTTGTGGCCAAAATGTGTGTGTTTTCCAGAGCTCAGCCAATACTCGGGGGCCCAATCTTCCCCCACCCCTCCTAGATCACAAGTGCCAGTGGTAATCACTAAGAATGCTGCGTTCATCGGCTGCTGGGTTCTGACAAGCTGCCGCTGCTACCGGAGCTGGAGACCTATCCCCGTCGTGACCTTGGGCCCCACCGCAGCTCCCGGGGCACTGGGAGGACTGGTCTGCTCTGACTGAAAAGTCATCCCTAGGAGGCACAGGCCTGCCCAGCAGCTGTGACCCTGTCCTGTCTTGCTCCCCATCCCCCATGCACGCAGCAGGACACCCTCTTGCTGCTCTAACCGACAGACTATGGTCTGGATCTTACACCATGCTTGTGTGTGATGCACCACGACCCGTAACATCGTTGGGCCTCACGCCACAGCCCACCCCAACTCTCTTCCTGTGGCTTCATGCTCACATATCGTGTAGTCCTGGGGTTTAGTTCAAGGTCTTGCACAGGGCACTGCTCAGTGAAGAAGTGGCCCCTACTCCATAACCCGACTCTAGCCAGGAGCCCCTTTGCTGGCTTCTTCTCCCTTCCCCTGGCCCTTCATCTGATCTTCCCTCCTCCTGAACCTCAGCAACCAACCTTGGGCAAGAATGAAGTAGCGGTGCGATGGGGGGGAGGGGGGCTGCCAGCAGTATGCCCTGGCTCACCTGGGTATCTGAAGTTCCCAGGGCTCTTCACAGCCTGAGACCTTTGCATACCATCCCACCACCCCATCCCCCTCCCTTCCATCACCATCCTGGACGGGCAGGTGTCTGGGGACTGGTTGACATTCCCCATGGAGCATTTGGAACAAGTACCTCATACACCTTCAGTTGCAGGCTGAATGTGACATGCTGTGCTGGGACGCAAGACCGAGGAGCAGGGATGGAGCCTGGGGAGCCCCATCTTGTGGGGACAGGCAGAGACACAGACCTAGAACCAGCAGAGTGAAGGAACCCGAGAGGCTGTCTAGGTTGCCTCCTGGTATGTGACGTGCTCCTCCCAAATTTGGTGGCTTCAAGTTGCTATCCTTCCTCTGTCTGTGATGCTACATGTCAGCGAGGTGCTGACATTCTCCAGCCACCAAGTCACTCTGTCTGCTCTGCAGCAGCGATACACTCTAGCTTATGGTCACAGAGGGGCCTTGGGGTCCCAGTGCCTTGTCTCTAAAGCAGCCAGCAGGTCATAGGGTCAGGGCTAGGATGAAGGAGAGTGAACACATGGCTGAGACTGCCTAGGGAGACTTGGGTCTGCCTCACCCTACAGATCGTCCCTTGACTTCCTACCCCTCTTTCCAACCCAGGGCTGGTGGCCACAGGAGAGCAGCGCAAGCCCAGGAGGGACCCCAGGAGACAGTGGAGCCCAAGAGGGGGCCTCTGTTTTGTAGCCCTGAGGCAGTTCCAGGCAGCAAAGGCTCAAGGCCCTATCAGAGAACCGACAGAACTGGCCTGAGCTCAGCACAGGTTAAGAGCAGTTTCAAGCCGGGAGGTGGTGGAGCACGCCTTTAATCCCAGCACTCTGGAGACAGAGGCAAGCTGATCTCTGTGAGTTCGAGGCCAGCCTGGTCTACAGAGTGAGTTTCGGGACAGCTGGAGTTAAAATCAGCTGGAAGGCCCTCAAAATCCTCCCAGGGCACAGTGTCGGGGAACACATCAAGTGTGGGGAAGCAGTACCAGCCTATGCTCCTCAGGCGGCAAAGTCAGCCCTCAACACCAGGAAGACATACCGCCGGAGAAACAAAAGCCGAGAAGACTCATTATCAATAAAGCTGTCCTGCAGAAGGCGGTAGAGATTCTGCCGAGGCGGGAAAGCGTGCTTTCCTCGCTCTTAACTGACCCTGACAGAACAGGGTTGTTCAAAATGACAACAAGCAGCATCGAGCCTGATGACTCACAGCTCTCCTCGGGTACACACTTACTTGTGTTCATGCGCAGGTGACACAGATGATGCCCGCAGTGGTTAAAGAGACTGGAGGGGAATTGGGAATGCGTTGTTTTGAAAGTACTTCGTGTCACCCACAAACTGGCAGTTCCTGGAAAGTAGATTAGAATTAGTTGTAAATATAGACCAAAAACTCTAAGGTAACCACTAAAAAAATAAATAAAAAAGTAGTACAACTGATATACCCAGAGAGAGCTCAATGAAGACCATGAGGTGGCTGAGGGAGAGCTCAGTGCAGGGCATGCATTTGAGCCCCAGTACCAAGAAAACAGACACACACACACACACACACACACACACACACACACACACATACACCACACACACAGAGGCAAAGAACAAAGGCAGCAGACAGCAGCCCCACAGCAATGGTCTAATGCACGTGTTAAATACTTACATCCGAAGACAAGACTCACCAGGCATGGTGGCCCATGCCTTTAATCCCAGCACTTGGGAAGCAGAGGGAGGTGGGCCTCTTTAAATTCAAGGTCAACTTGGTCTACAGAGTACATTTCAGACTAGCTAGAGAGACATAGTGAGACCCTGTCTCGAAAAACAAAACAAACCCTCCCCAAAACAGATCATCCAATTATATGCCAAAAATATAAGAAGCCAACTTTAAATACAGAGACACACAGAGATTCGAACTAGAGACATGCCACAATTCAGTCATCAAAAGAAAGTGGGGGTCACTAAGATAGCCTGCTGCCAAACCCGACAAGCAGAGTTCTAGCCCCTGGATCCACACAGCGAGAGGTGCAGCTGTACACCTACCATGGTGGCTCAGCAAATAAGACACAGAAGCATATTCATAGGCACAAACCCTGCCAGACCTCAGCAGAGGGAGCCACTACCATGGCAAGTGCTGTACTGGACAGCGGAACCCTGAGCGTCTCATCTCGGGTTTTTATTGATGCCTAAGCTCCTCAGGTGTTCTACTGATAGCACGTGCAGATCATGAGCAATCAGACATCTTTTACATAAAGCCAACACCTGCAGACAATAAAATGCCAAGGCCTGGGCAGCCCTTCACCCACCAACGCACAAAATAACCATTTCAAACATAACTAAAAATAAACTTCTGCATCAGAAAGGAGAGAACCAGTGTCTACAAGTTGTCCTCTGGCCTTCATATGCTCACGGTAACACATGTGCCCTCTCCTCCTGTGGCCCTGTTAATTAATTCAGACAGAGCCAGCATCAGAGCCAGGAAGTATCATGGACAAAGAGGAGCCTTCCATCATGAAAAAGGGTTGGGGTGAAGTCGGTCCCACAAAGATACAGCAATTCTTATACATGCCAGAATGATGGCCACGTGCCTCACAGTGTCAAGAAGCAGATACACCCACGATTACAGACAAGAATTCAGCACCTCTCCAGCAGAAAGGAAGTCAGCAAGGACAATGCTGAAGTCAGCAACGCCACCGGCCGTGATGGACAGCTCTGGGGGCGGCAACGCCACCGACCGTGATGGACAGCTCTGGAGGCGGCAACGCCACCGACCGTGATGGACAGCTCTGGAGGCGGTGCCCAGCAGGAGCAGAACACACATTTTCCTCCACCTCTCAAGGACCATCCGTCAGTACAGACCGCATTCTGGGCCATGAACATCCCTGAATTAAAGGAATAGAGATCATACGTGGTACGACCTCGAATGACCACAGTGGAATTAAATTCCATAGCTGGAAAATCCCCAAAACACTTGCAGATTAAATAACACACTTAGAAACAACACATAGGTCAAAGAATCTGGAGAGAATTTTTTAAAAAAATATTTTGTACTAAATGAAAATGAAAATACAACTTAATAACACTTGTAGGATGCAGGGAAAATTGTGGCTGGGGGAAATTTCTACCCTGGAATGTGCAGAACCGAGAAGACAGAACCCAAGCCAATACCTCAGGACACCAGACAAAGAAGAATAAATTAAATCTAAAATGGGAGAAGAAATCAAGAAAACTGAAAGGAGGGGATCAATAAAACTGAAAGCTGGTTCTCTGAAAAGATCAATGCACTTGATCAGTGTCTAGCCAAGCTAACGACAAGATCAGGAATGGGTCAGGGGTCCATCGTGACAAATGCCAGAGCTTCCACAGAGGAGACAGTCTGGAAAGGTTCCACCCGTCTATCTGCGTGTCTATCTATCTAGGTTTCTATCTCTCTGCAACACTGACGTTACAATCGATCTTGCAAACTGAAAGAACCAGGTCCACAGGCCCGGAGGCTCACGGGCTGATTCTACCCGCCGCTTATGAAAGACGTTATGCAACTTTCAACTCTCTTTCAGAAGACAAAAGCAGAAGGGATGTGTCCTTGCTCATCCACGAGGCTCGCTCACATTTCCCTAACGCCAAAACCAGAGAGAAATTACAGGGGAAAGAAACCACAGATCGCCATCTCTCATGAAAATAGATGGCGAAGATCCTCGGCAGTGTTAGCAGATCCGAGTCAGCAATGCATGAAAGGGATCACACGCGTCACGACCAAGCGAGACCGTCAAGACAGAAAAAGCCGCTTTGACACCAGGAATTCAACACTGGCACGTATCATCCACGTGAGAGGCTAACGAAGAAAAATATATTGGTTCAAGTACAAGAGGGGGAGTTTCTGCAACTCAGTAAAGACATCTACAGAGAGCGTGAACAGCTAATACCACGTAATGGTGAGAAACCAGGCAAGGATGCGCCCCTGGTCACCCCTCTTCAATAGCACACTGGAAGTCCTAGCAAGTGCAAGGAGACAAGAAAAAAAAAAAAAAACCAAACCAAAACAACAACAACAGAAAACCACAGATTGGGAACTCTCTGTTTGCAGACGAAATGATTGTCTATGTAGAAAATCCAAAAGAAAAGGCACACATGCACGTGCGCACCACATGTAAACACACACACACACACACACACACACACACATACACACTCCCATCTCCCCTGGAACTAATAAATAATTACAGGGAGGTTACAGAATACAGTGCCAATCATCTTTCTACAGGCCAGCAACCAACAATCAGAATTTGAAATTTAAAATACAGTGGCACTGACACTAGTACTTACAAAATAAAACACTTGGGTATAAATCTAACAAAAAAGTGTGTACAGGATCTATGAAAAAAAAAACCCACAAAACTTTGGCGGGGGAAAAAAAAACCAGAAACCAAAGATCTAAGGAAATAAAGGCTGCATTGTAGAAGTGAGTGTTCTGCAGAGTCATCTGCGGACGAGGTACAATCCCACCTGAAATCCCAGCAGGCTTTTTATTTATTTATTTATTTTTTTGAGACAGGGTTTCTCTGTTGTAACTCTGGCTGTCCTGGAACTCACTCTGTAGACCAGGCTGGCCTCAGACTCACTGTGCAGCAGAGGATGCTGGGATTTCTGGTTCTCCGGACTGCCTCCGAGTGCTGGTCTTTTTAGGCATACACCTCACCTGGTGCATACGAAGCTACAAGTGTGATGTCAAGTGGTGTGCAGGACGGAGGGCAAAGGAGGGCTCGATGGGAAAAGGGCCTGCAGCGAACAGAGGAATGTGTATTGTTAGCATGGGCACGGCCATGTCAAGGATGCCAAAACCTTACCCAGGTGAGGCTCAAGAGGGTTGGCAAAGCTCTCCTGGAAGCCCAAACATGAGTGATGATGAGTGGATGAGCGGCAAATACAGCTTCCTCCTCCCGGGCGTTTGCTGCCTGAGGCTGACTCCCCACCTACAGAGACCTCCTACCCCCGTAGGTTGGTAGCTAACCCCTCCCCGATGCTGTATATAACTAACATGACAAGGTTCTTGCTGGCCATAGTAGATGCCCTCCATTAGACTGTGGTGTATGTGCACACGCACGCGCGTGCACACACACACACACAACTCCAGCTTTTCTCTATGTGCATCTGCCCCTTCTTCCCTGCTTTGCCACCCCTAGTCAGGGTTCCAGGACCCAAGTTGCAAGGCTCCTTGAAAGGGGTAGAGGGAGAGAGGAAGAGGGCGGTGCTCAGGGTGGCCGGGCCAGGTAGGGGTGAGGATGAGAGGACCATTTGCCGCAGGAGCCCTGGGAACTCAGCACGCCCTTATCTTGAGGCTTGCTGGCTTAGATGGAGGCGCCCGTGAAGTAGACCTGGGAGGCAGGGGCCGTGGGGGTCCCGGGAGGGCTTCTGAAGATGGTAAGGTGTTGGGTGTAGGCAGGGGAGCTGTTCAGCAGGCCCCTTGGCTTTGTTCAGCTCTGGGAACCTGCAGGGGGCTCCAAGGCTGGCCCACTGTGCCCCCTGGTGGTGGCACATAAAATCGCAGTCTTGTTAATGGGCTGTGAAGACTTGGGTTCCTGCATCTCTACAGAAAGGACTTGATCCAAGAATCTGACCCTCAGAGGCACATCCTCTCCTTCCCTGGTTGGCCTCTGACCCTTTCCCTGACCTCCCTGTCCATGTGTCCACTCACACGCTTCAGGCTGTCTGCCAACAAGCTCATACTAGCTCTATGAGGGTGGGGATCACCATCTCGTCACGTGGACCATGTTGGGCATACAGTGGTGACTCAACCATTTCTAGGAGTCAACAGCCAACTTCCCACTCCAGACCCTGCCAAGGGCTTTCCAGCAAGGTTCCACCTGGCCTCAGCCAAGCGTGCCTGTGGTTCCCACCGCCTGTGACACAGGGATCTGAGTTAAGCTGGTGAGGCCCTGGGAGGGTCACTTCTGTGGCGGTGTCGCTCTGAACCAACAGCAGGCCTGCACATCGGAGCACAGGAGCAGAAACAGGGACCCGGCACAAGTAGCAGACAGCACCGGCCTTTCCCTTCGGGGTCCCTCATGAGTTCGCTTCCCTCAGTTATCTGTGGTGTGTAGCAGACATGAGAAAGGACAAAATCCAGGCAGCAGGTCACTCCCAAGCCTGGGCTCCATTTGTGGGCATTTTACATTCTCACAACATCTAAGAACACCCAGGCCACATGGGAGGGCTGGAAGTGGGTACAGGTTCTGGGGGGTCCCATCAAGCTGTGGGGTGCTCAGGGGCCACTGTAGCTGGCATAGCACAGAAAGTGAATGAGCAGCTGCCGGTCTGAACGTGGAGGGGACAGGACACGGATTTGTGATGGACCAGAGCGGGCCTGCCCACCAGACACCCAAGGAGAGTGGGTGGCGGGTAGGAAGCCCGTGGAAGCTGCTTACCCAATGAAGGATTTGAAAATAGATTGTAGAAAAAGGCAGACAACTGGGACAGTGACATCAACAGACACTCCGCCCAGGGGATGCCCATAAGACCAGGATGTCAGCAAACACCTTGGGAGACACCACCTTCCCCAGCATTGAGATCCTGACAGCCCAGGAAAATGCAGCACGGCGTACCCACAAGTTGCTGGCGGGAGAATTACTGAGCATACTCTGGAGATGAACTACTGAAGACAGCCCAGAAGCCTCCAGACAGACGTGGTGCTCAGGGCACTGGAGAGCTATGAGGATGGTCAGTGTTTACACCAGCCGACCCAGGACAACCAGGGGCCTGACAGAAGGCTGAAGCAAAAATATTCAGGGAGGTGGGTGGGGAAGGCTGCGCTGTCAGAGGCAGCAGAGCAACACACATCACAGGGCAGGGGCTGTCACTATGGATGGCTTGGGGTACACTGGAGCAGGCAGAAAGCAGGGGCTTGGTGGGGGGCGGGGGGACTGTGCTGGCTCTGTAGTTTCACCATGGAGATTCACGTTGTATATATGCACGAGGCTTCAACAGGAATTCTGAGGAATGAGGAGGGAAGACCCAGGCTTGGCCTCCCCACTTTGGTCAGGGGCAGGCAGGTACCCCAGAAGGGCTACCTGGCCAGTAGTGCAGGTACCATGGGTGCATGCCACAGATCCTGGTAAGAGGCCTAGAGCTGCAGACCACCAAGAATCAGAGGCCCTGGAGAAATTAGTTCAAGAAGCAGCAGGGGCCAATCTCTGCATGGACTGCAGGCCAGATTCTCTACCGTGGTAGTATGAGTGGCGGACGGCACTGGGAAATGGCAGACATGCTGTGTGGTGGCTCCCCGCCTGGCCTCACCCTGCTTCTGCCAGTATCTGACCTTACCGTGGAGCCGCTGTCACCGAGGCCAAGGGACCCCCAGGCTGCCTGGCCCTCCAGAAGAGATGTTCTGGAACAGATGGAGTATGCTCAGAGCTCCATCAGACCAGTCTGACGCTTGTCCATAAGGAGACAACAGTAGAAGGGACCAGCAGGGCACAGTGTCTTTTATTTCTTTAACTGGGTCACACAATTCCAGCCTATGGCAACCTCCCATTCCTAACCAGCAGGCTATACAGAGTGATTTCCCCCTTCCTAGAGAACTGAGACTCATCGAAACCTCAGGTTATGGGGTACCATTCACTAGCCGAAAGTAGTTTCCAACGTGGAAAGGAATTTATTCTGCGGCTACCGGGGCCGCCTGCTACAGAAATTCCCCGCCTTTCGTTGGCTTGTGTTTACTTTAGATCAGAGAACTTTTCTTTATGCATTAACAAGGTATCTCAGGTTATCAGATGACTTACAACCTAAAATGTGTTCTTCTTTTAAAACGTAAGTACCCTGATCCATCAGATCTCATACTGTAGACCGTAAGTGCTTCAACCAGGCTCTGGAAAAGGTGCTCCTATGGGGACAGTGAAGCGAGCCCCCTCCTCCGGAGCTCCTGCTGCTCCTTGGGGCCCAAGGAGGGGCTCTGCACTTCTTGTTGGTAGAAGGAGCTGGGCCAAGCCCAGGATGGACGGTAAAGCTCCTTCTTCAGGCAGAAAGTATCTATGCTTCTAACAGAAAAGTAACTCCTGTGTCCGGATGAATGGAGCCCAGGCAGGCTAAGCCTGCCGTAGCGGTGGAGGCCCAGGCAGCGTTACTTTCCGGTGAGTTCCAGTACCTTCTTTACCATGGCTCCAATCCCATCGTGGATGTGGTGGAGCGCGGTCTCACACATGAAGGCCGGGGTTGTGACCACCTTGTTTTTCTGATCTACATGAGCTTCGTGCATAGATGTTAGGGAAAAACCCAGCACCGGACGGAACCACAGGGAATCCCATGGGAAAAGCCTTGTCCACCCTCAGTCTAGCTGCCCGACAACTTCACACTGACAAGTCTGCGCTGGCTGTATGGCTGTCACCCAATTAAACAGGAGGTTTAAACTCAGAGGTACTCAGGAGGGAGAAATGCGACATCCTGGGGTAGTGCAGTGTCTGACGACAGCCTGCATGCTGGCCCCACACGGAGACGGGGGGCGGTAAAACTCACCCAGCCAGGCCCCTGCCAGCTCTAGTCATAGAAACTGAGGTGGCCTCCGAGTCCTCCAGGCCCCGTAGTCCTGCCCTAGCCTGCAGGCTCACAGGTCCTCACCCATCCTTGTGGGAATCAGGCATCCCAGCCATGTGCTCCAGGCTGAGGATTCAGGACTGAGTGGTCTCGGTAGGATGCTCCCTGGCCAAGTGTGGAGCCAGCCTTCCACCAGGTACGCCTATGGCATACCAAGCTAGCTGCACCCCACGACACTGGCTGGCCGTCCTCCTGCCCAGGGGTTCCCTTGAAGCAAGACCGGCACATGTAGTTCCTGTAGAGAAGGCTCTCTGCCATGGATACCCTAAGTGACCAGCGAATGGTACCTAGCACGCTGCCTGACACCACACTGACCGCTGCGGGAAAGGATATGGTCACACCTTTTACGCAGTGCTTGGCGCCCAGGGCCTTGATGGCTTCCGCAGTCCCGGCGTAAGGCCACTTGCCACCTTCCTCTTGTTCGTGGCCCACGGTGACCTCGACCCCTTTGATCAGTTTGGCTGCGAGGACAGGCGCGATGCAGCAGAGGCTGAAAGGTCAGAGGAGCTGTGTCAACACTGAGGTGGAGGGGAGGGACTGAGAACAGGCTAGCCCCTGGACAGTGGGGCTTGGGAATCTTGGCCCAGGCTTATGGCACTGGGCAGTCAGGCACCAGGATGTGAGCAGTCCTGGCCAGAGATGGCTACGAGGGAAGCTGAGGGGCCTGGGAAGCCAGATTCTCTACACTGCCACCTGGCTGTCCACTGTCTAGAGTGTACAAGCCGTCTCAGAGTGCAGGTAACAGGCCTGCATGACCTCTGACCTGTACCGTGACCCTTTGAAGTGAGCTGCCCTGGCCTGGGCATGGTGGCACTTGTGATAATCCCAGCATTCAGGAGGCAGCTGGACCTCTGCGAGTTCCAGGCCAGCCTGGTCTGTGATACACAGAAGGCAGGTGGTTGTGCCCAGTGTTCCAGCTCTGAGCTGGGCTGGGCTCACATGGCTGCCCCTAGGGGTCAATCCAACCTCTGCTGCACCCACCACACACAGTCCCTTGGCGCTGCTCTTTGCCAGCTACTGCTGGTCTTCCTGGGCTCCAGCGCTGGTGAAGCTGCTAGACCAAGAGCTGGCAGACTCTGCCAGGAACTCCCACAAATTCCTGCCATGCTCCGGAACCCAGCGTGTCACCTACCCGATGGGCTTCCTGGCCCCGTGGAACTCCTTCAGGACACGCTCCACTTCCTTATTGACCTTGCAGTCCTTCCCGTCCATTGCGAACGTGCTCCTGTCACGAGAGGAGAGGCTTTTCTCAGCAGTGTCCCCACGATCTCTGAGAGGCCCGATGGACACCGGAGGAGCTGCCCACAGTGTGGCCACATGCGGGCGGACAGCCCGATATCACACCGCGTGCATAACCGTGTATCTAGCTTCTCGGTCACCAGCCAGCAGGGTGGAAGGAGAGAGGTGGCTGGGTAGCCTGTGACTGTGCTCTGTCTTCGGGGTCCAGGGGCAGCAAGACAAAAACAAAAGCTCAAAAAGAGGGTCCTCGACAAAGAGACACCCTTAGCCTAAACGCAGCGGCCATCAGGACACTGATGTGAACGAGATGACCCGAATCGCCTGCTGCTTCTTCCTGGGAGTACGAAGGCCAAGGCAGCTGGGCAGTTAGGGAGTTACTACGACATCCTTGGAGAACACAACCAGGTGGAGCCCCAGCACTTGACGCATGTGCGCGCCTTGCTGCCAGAACGCAGCTTCCGGGCCCTATGTGGCTGCACAGAGGTCTGGCACTGAAGGACCACCAGGTGCTGACTTTTGTCAGCCGAATTCACCAAACCCTTACACCCTTTAAACCCCCATGGCCCATCCAAGCAAGGCTGCAGGATGTCATCTGAGCCACCAGGACGACAAGTAACGTGACTCACGCACCTTGGCCACCATGTGGACTCTGCGCCACTGTTGAAAGGTTCTCAACTCAGCTGCAAACCACAGGTAAGTGCAGCGGGCAAAGCAAGGACAATGGCCTAACATGCTCTTGGCGGCTATGAACACGCCCACATATGTGGGCCTTCTCTAAGCCTGACACCACTCATCCACCCTGATACACGTGCACACACTAAGCCCACAGCCCGTCAAGCCACAGGCTAAGCAACCAGCCACCACTACCTCATCTGTGCCGAGCCTCAGTCACCTTTTACAACGCACACACGCTAAGGCTGAGCCACCTGCTGCCACATGTGTGTGCCACATTTCAACAACAGCAGCCACCAACCAGCATGGTGGTCTCTTGGGTTCAAGAGGAGCCTGCCAACCAGGGCCTGCCATTCTTCTGTAAAGATCAGAAAGAAGGAAGATGGCAGCTTCCCCACAGATTAAGGATCACAGAACCCCTCAGACATCATGGAGACAACACCAATAATGGCATGTGCTCCTGAGCCCACACCCCTGCTGGCAGACATGGCTTCTAACCATCTTCCACTAGGCAGAAGCTGACAGGCGGAAGTAAGGAACATAGCTCAGTCTTCCAAGAAGCAGTGATTCCAGTGGAAGGGAGAATCCGGTGACGCCCTGCCCGGCCATGCTGTTGTGTGGATGGGGCACACAGGCCCTTGGTTAGGGCTGGCACTGCAAGGTTCGCTGGTTTCAGAACAGGGGTGGGTGGGTGCTACCCAAGGGGCTAGGGGTATGCAGAATATGGGGACACCTGATGGCCCACCAAAGTAGCCAGAAGGTTCACATTAAGAAAGATCCAGTGTCCCTCAGTTCTGGGAGCTGGGAACAGTGCGGAGCCTGGTCAAGACTCTCCGTGACAACCAGCTGGGTGGCCACCTCTCAGGCAAGGGTCGTGCTGAGGCTAGTGCCACGGAGACTTCCATGAACGCTCAAGAAAGAACCAAGAGGAGCTGTGAAAAAGACTTCGAACTCAGAGGCTGTCACCTTGAATTTATCTGCTACTTCCTACAGCAACAGCTCAGATGGCAAAGCAAAGAGCGCCTTTCTCTTTCCTGTGGCCAAACAGTGCAAGAGGATGTCCTGCTTACTGCTGCGCTGTGCAGAGACAGTGTAATCAAAGCAACTTAGAAAAGAAGGCATCTAATCGGGCTTGCTTGCTTACGGTTTCAGAGGGTTAGTCCATGACAACCATGGCATGAAGCATGGAGGCAGGCAGGCAGGCATGACATTGGAGCAGTAGCTGAGAGCTTACATCTGATCTTCAAATTGGAGGCAGAGAGAGAGAGAGAGAGAGAGAGAGAGAGAGAGAGAGAGAGGAGAGAGGAAGGGAGAGAGAGACTGGGCTCGGTGTGGACTTATGAAATATCAAGGCCCACCCCCAGTGCCACATCTCCTCCAACAACGCCACACCTCCTAATCCTTCCTAAACGGTTCCGCCAAACAGGAACCACGCATTCAAACATACGAGCCCCCGGAGCCCATTCTCCATCAAACCACCACAGAGGGAGAACGGCTCTGTGTGAGAACCAACACCTGAGAGGACAAGCAAGGAGAGTGGGCTGGGACCTGACTCCCAGGGCGGAGCTCAGTGAGACTGCCCACCACGACGGCTTCCAGGCACCGAGTGTTCAGAGGAGGGAGCAGAGGATACTCTGCTGGTCTTGCTAAAGTGTCCCCAGCCAACCCCCTTGTAAAAGAGCAGCCACATGTGTGGCCTAGACCCTCACGCTTGGACACGCACAGGTTTTTGGCAGCTCCAAAGCCTCCCGGGAAAATGGCAGCGTCATGGTTGGCGGCACTGAGCTGAGCCAGGTCGGTGATCTTGCCTCTGGCAATCCTTGCTGACTCTACCAAAACATTCCTGGAAAGAACACAGATGAAAACAAAGGATCAGTGCGCAAGCAGAGCCAGGACACAGGATCAACACCAGGCTACCTGGAATCAGGGGTCAGTAGGAACTGGAGGCCCACCAAGTATCCACAGCAGGCTGAATCCAGTGCTCCTCTCCCGGGAAGGGGTGTCTAATAAGCCACTTTTCAGAATGCCTGAAGACACCTGAATATCAGACATACCAGGAAGCTACTGCTACCTCATCTAGGCTTGTACAACAGCGGGGAATGGACAGATTCAGGGGCTAGAGACCTGGATAGAGAAGGAAATGGCAGGGACCCCAAAAGACAACCATTGGCAGTTAAAACTGCAGGTCTATTCAATGTCAGCTCCAGGACACAGCCTTCAGGGCTACTCTATAACCAGGCCTTAGATAAGCAATGTAGTTGTGCTGGGCACGGTGGCACATGCCTTTGATTCCAGCACTTGAGAGGCAGAGGCAGGTGGATCTCTGTGAGTTCGAGGCCAGCCTGGTCTACAGAGTGAGTTCCAGGACAGCTAGAATTACAACAGAGAACAAAACAAAACCAAAAACCAGAACAAACAAACAAAAAACCCAAAGACCAAAACCAAATAAAAATGGAAGCAAGAAGAGACCATGGCCTCCTAACAGTGGCTACTGCCATTCCTATCGTGCCCTTCCGGAGGTCAGAACCACTATGCCCGTGTCAGTATATTTCCAGATCTGCTGGGTGACGGCTGCTTCGGGGGATATACGCTCCACCAGTCACCAGGAGGAGTTGTACACGGGCACAGGGCTCCTGGAAGGTTCTTCCATTACCCATACCTGCTTTCGCTCTCAGAAGGCTGCCCCTTGGTGTGGTCAATCACATGCATCTGGGGGACATCGGGAGCAAAGATCTGGACCTCAGCCCCACCTCGGCTCAGGTGCACTAGGACCCTACATGGAGAGAATTCACAAAGATGTCACTTTCCAGATGTGTCCCTCCGGACTCAAGCCGAGACGATCTCACAAATGAACTTTCACTAAGTGCTGGGTGAATTCCTAGATTATATAGGACATCCTGTGGCTCCGACACAAAGCCTATCCCTTACAGACCTCTGCAAGGTGAGGGCGGAACCAGAGCACTTAGGGGAGGAGCGTCAAGCGGTCTCCACCGTGCCTTTCACCGGCCGGTGAGCGCGCCAGCGGTTGGCTCCGCGGGTACTGCGCTGCGGTTATGTTTGGGGCGCCAGGCTGCTGCCAGGCGCTCCGCCTTCACAGGGCTCACGTGGCATCTGTTAAGTCTCGGCGATGCTAGTTTGGGCTCTGAAGTTATCACGACGTGAACCCCCCAAGCGTTGGGTTTGACTCCGAGGACTTACGCGGAGGCCTCGTGGATCTCGGTTCCGTCATAGACTCCGCAGCCCGACAGCACCTGCGGGCGGAGAGGCGCTGGCTAGGGCCAACCGCGGGGAGAGGAAGGCCGGGGGCCGACCTTGGGCGGACAGGTCGGCCCCGGGCTGCGGGGAACGGGCAGGGGGAGGGAGGGACTCGGCGGGCGATCTGGGCGCGCACTCACCAACGCCACCCTGGCCCCGGGCCGCGAGGCGGAGCCGTGAAGAGCCGCGCGCTGGGAGGGGGCCGGGGGGCGCACCGACCGCGGGGCGAGCGCGGAAGCCAGCCTCAGCGCCACGAGAGCCCTGACGGCAGCCATGGCGAAGGGCGGACAGCGGTGTCGGGAGAGCGCGGCAGGGCGTGGCCGCGTGCGCAAGGCGGAGACGCGCCTAGCCAATGGGGGAGCGCTCAGCACGCCGGTGGGCGGGACTGCGCCTGCGCGGTGATCGGCGGATTCTTGTTCCGGTCGGACCAGGCTGCACAGTTCGGGATACGCCCCTCCGACCTAGGGGGCCGTTAGGCGGGACTGCACTTGTCCAATGACATGCTTAGTTCGGGGCGCGCCCCTTTTCGGTTTTGGGGGGGGTTTGGGGGAAGGGGGGGCGCATGGGCATGTCTGCGCAGGCGCAGTTGTCAGGGTAGTTAAACTCGTGAGCGCGTTGGTGTCCAGTCCCAGTCTGCCTCGTGAAGGGGGCTCGATTTTGCGTGGTCCACCTCGACTGCCTACCGGAGCTCTAGTCTATGCAATCACCGAAAATGCCAGTAAGCCGGTTTTAATTTTTAAATATAGATCCCCAAATAACGGGTCAAGGCAAGCGACAGGTCTACACCGAGCAATCGTAGCTGATGGCGCCAGAGTGTGCTCTGGGTTCCCCTGCGGCCTCCTCACTGGTCAAAGTTCTGCCAACCATGGCGCACCTGCCCTCCCCTTTTCACATTTTAATGCGATGTGGTGGTCGCAGTTGGGAAGGTTTGTTACAGTTCAGTGTCCATCAGGGTAATAACTAGACAGCTCCCAAAGTTTTCACTACCCCTCCCTTGCCACCGGACGCTATCATGGGTAGCCTAGCTTCTCTCAGCTCCCGGGGCCGACCCTTAGCATAGTGTTCTGGAAATCAGCTGCTGGAATTGCCTAAAGATGGCAAGCAGCCCTTTCACGTTTCTCCTAAACGTCATGGAAAACAGGCCTGGGGTGCACAGTATATGCAGAAGCCAGGAAGCATACAGAAACAGGCTTGGTAGCCCAACACCTCTATCGGGAGCTAGGGCATCATCCAGTTTCAGTTGACACTACTAGGAGGGGGTTAGGCCCACCTACTCACTGGGGTGTCGGTGAGTAGGCTGATATTCCAGTATTGCATCTGTCCACAGGGATGGAGATGGCATGATTACCATGGAGTACCTGGAAGGTACTCCAAAGGCAACCGCACCCGTTCCTGGTATAATAACTAAACTTGTTAAGAGATGGGTGATGGCTGGCTCAGTAGTACTTGCCTGTCATTCCCCAGACCCCCAGTTCCATACACAGACAGAAATGGTAAGGCATCATAATGTATTCACTACAGCTGGGAACCACAGGCTGGCACTAAAACAGTAAGGGCCCACTGGGTGGCCAGGATCCTGCCCCTGGGCTGGAGCCCCTGGACAGGTTAAAAAGCAATTTTGTTTTCTAACCCAAGCTACGCATGGAAACACTGTGTAGGAACAGGAGCCCTGGTGACCAGGCTCAGCTCTGGTTTCTCTCCACACTGGTGTTCATGCCTGAGTGGATTCCAGGTGATTGGACAGTTACAGGTCATGGCATACCCGGGGTGCGATGGTGGTGTGACAGCAATGGCTCTCAGTGCACCAGGCGTCACACAGACCCAGCCCTGTGGGCAGTTACTGGCCTGAGAGCTGGGACCTGTGGGTCACACCACTGATGGGAGACATGCTGGGCCTGGTCAACCACAGGCACAGGAAGTAAAGCACCACTCTGACATGGAGGGACTGTCTCCCCTCTCACATGATCTGTACAAGCTTCCCTGGCCAGCTCAGCACACACTTTCTGCCTGACTTTGTCTGTATATAGACCACCAGGGCCACAGGCCTGAGCTGACAGCCACTCTGTTCTATGCTTACTTGAAGACAAGGTCTTCATGCAGGACACATTACAGACATCAGAAACTCAAAGTTGAGAAGTGAAGTCCTCACATTTTTTTTAAAAAAAAATCTCATTTTCTAACCCTAAGTTAATTCTTACAACTCCGTATTAAAAATATAAATAACTCTGACAGGAAGTTTGCCCACTTCTCAGAAGTCTGTGTGCAGGACCACCCACAACGTCGGCATTCTGGGCCTATAGCATATGCATGCCCATTGTATCCATCTCGGTCCTGGACATTAACGGTTGGCTTGCTGCCTCATGGCAGCACGTGCAGTCTCACAGAAGAGTCCTTGCTGCAGGGTCTTGGGGCCTCTGGCGTCTCCCACTTCCTGGGCTCAGGGGCACAGTGGTTCCAACTCCAATCAGCCAATCAGGCTGTGAGATGGCGGTTCTACACCAGCATCCCCTCCTCCTCCTCCTCTTCCACTCTCCTGAGTAGGTGCAGGCTGTCCTCATCAGACGCATTCATGTCTTCCTCTGTGTCTGAAGGCTCAAGGGTGCGTTTCACACCCCGCTGCTTGGAAACCGCCAGAGCGTACTGGATGTTGTAGCGGTTCCAGTCACAGCTGGGGACACAGGACACAGGTCAGCATAAGCATCCCACTCGGCCTGACCACCCTGCAGCCACCAGCAAGATCTGATAGAGCTGTTGCCCAAAAAGATCTCCTCCTCTCTGGCTGAGTTCCTGCTCGACTAGCGAAGAACAGCATCTGGCGTGCTCTCCTTGCCCGCCCTTCCACTATAGCCGCTTATAGAGCCAGGGGCTGATTCTCTACAGTCACAGTGCAAAGGAGGAAGCCTCAACCTCATCTCCCAGAGCCGTGGGTGAGGACATAACAGAGCAGGAAGGAAAGGCAGCACCTTGGGGTGCCATGGCTGTCTACACAGGACTGCTTCACAAGCCTACACAAAGCCAGTAATGTCTATGCCTTGGCAACAAAAACGAAGCAGGAACAAGTCTCAGAGGAGGCGATGGAGACCCCAGAGTACTCTCTGGCGGGGCTGTAGAGCCATGGATGCATCAGCCAGGGGAAGGCCTAGCTCTGTGCACTTTGCCAAGTAGACTGCTACACCTTAGCACAAATACCAACACCAGTCTTCCCTGGCTGCCCCAGGCACACTGGAGGAAGGAAGGGCACGAGGAGGAAGGGCGTGCTCTAGACTCTGAGAAGCATTATGAAGAGAACCAGTATGCGGACCACAGCGCCCAGATGCCAGCCTCTCTCAAGGACGCTCTATGGTGAGACTAGTAGACAGGGATATCTTAAACCTGGCTGGGACACCTGGCAACTGCTCAGTGGTAGAAGGACTAGCTGGGGAAATGTAGTCCACAGACCACCAAAAACCGCCTGGAGGAGAAGGAGCCGACACTGGTTATACTCTTTCATCACCACCACACCAGGGTGGTAACCCCTGAACGCACTGCTCAGATCACAGGAATCCAGGCCACCTGGCCCCAAGACCTGTGGCTACTTCTCACTGCCCAGAGGGCTGATAGGCAAATCCAGGCCAGGCTGCCTGGCCCTGCAGCTGTCCATAGGGTAAAGGGTTCTCCCTGTGCCTCAGACATGACCCACCCCCGCCTGTCCAAATGTGGCAAGTGCTCATGGTATCTGCACTTTAGCCTCAGCTACACCCAGAGGTGATCTTCACATCCCACTGTGGGTGGCAGATGGACTCAGTGCACCCAGCAGATAGGAGACCATGCATCTCTAACACCAGAATATTTTGTCCCCAATTCGGATACCACGGGGAGCAATCCTGACCAGAATCAGCCGCATGAGCCCTACCCTGCCCTGCCCACCAGCCCCAAGGCACATACAGCTTGGAAACGTCATCCAGATGCCGCTGGAGGCCCTTCTGAAGGAACTGGACCACAGGCAGCAACTGTCCCGCCCTGCGGAGGAAACACTGTCAGTGTGTGTGCAGGGGAAGCATCCCTGTGGCCATGCCCAGTGCCCACAGGGGGATCATTCTATACCTGGACTTCAGCCGTTGTCCGTGTGACATAAGTAACTTCTGTGTCCATATCAGGTAGAATTCAAGGTGCCTGGACACCTCAAAGGTGGCAGCTAAGAACTCCAGCACTTTCTCTACATACAGCTCGGGAAGGGAAGCGCTGACAACATCAACTGCGAGAAGAAAAGCCATGCTTAGTTTGCAAAGAGGTTACCGGGAAAAGCAGAGACACCTGGAGGCCCTCTGCATTAGCAGAGCACGGCCTGTGGTCCTGGCTTACTTTCGTCCTGTGGCACAGCCTCCAGGGCCTCCTGTGCCAGTTTCTTCTCATTGAGCCGGAAGGCCATGAGGATGGCCCGGGTAAACTCCCTCTGTCGCAGTGCCTCTCGGATCCGCCCAGGGGTCACACTGGTGTCCAACTCAAATGGGTCGAAGAGCATCTGGGCGTCCAGGGAGAAGATGAGAAGCCCTTCTGTGCTGGTGGCCGCCCAACAGCGTCCTATGGAGCGAGCAACAAAGGGCCTCCTCAAAATGTGAATGCTCATTCATGTCCCACTTCAGAGCAGGTGTCAACACACTGCCGGCTGATGTTCTTCCAGGGCCCTGCACAGCCAGAACACAGATGCCCACTTCCTCTGGCCGCCGCAGGGGTCAGCAGGCTCCACCCACACCCAGGGTGCTGCCACACACTTGGCATGATCGACAGCGGCTCTGTCTTGGAAAAACCAAAGCTACAAAACTGTGTGATGAGACAGACGAGAGATCTGGGCCTCAGCTGTGTGGTTTATGGACAGCTGGTCTGCCTCCCACCATGGGAAGTCGGATATGGGGGTGATCATCCTGAATATGTCCGATACAGGGTGACAACACACCACACCTCACCCTGTCTCCTCCATTAGCGCTGCAGAGCACTGGCTCAGGACCCGACACCTTGCTCTGCCATAATGGAGCACACACTGAGGGACAGAGCAGGGTGGGAAAGACACTATAGCTGAGGTGCCGAGAATCTACCTCCTAGGAAGGGCTCCTGGACTGTCACCCCAGAGCAGGGCCCGGGCTCCCACCATGGCCCAGTATGGCAAGGGGTGGAATTTCACAGCTATCCACCTCAAGAACCAAAGCAAACATGTGGCGGGTCATTCCCTACTCCTAGGACAGCAATGTCCAGAGCCTGCCAGCAGCTCACCACTGCTCTTGCTCCTGGGAACAAAGGCCCTGACACCTACCAGAATTGGCACCTGCTAATGAGGGTTACCCAGGCTCACCAGTGGGAGAGAAGCGCAGAGAAGTTACCCTGATTTCTGGTTTGAAGTGTCTAGAACTCATATCACCTGGGGAAGAAAAAACAATTATACTTAACTGTGCACCCTGAGGCCAGCAGCCTTCACTGTGCTGCCCAAGGGTGGCCTCAGGGACTTACTAAGAACAGCTTTCTAGGGTTCAGGAGGGAAGCAGCCCTTCCAACCACGTGCCACCAGCCAGAAAACTCGCCACAAGTGCTGTGGCCTCATGGAACTGGGCATCAGTGCACAGGTCTGAGAGCATGTGCTCCCAAGGGCGGCCGCCGACCAGCAGATGGCTCTTCTGGCTCAGAGGTCTCTACCCAGCCCAGGTGAGTCTGGCTGGTCCAGGGAAAGCCTACATAAGGCACTCCAGCCTTCTGACTCATGTTTATTGGGACGATCTACCTGAGACCTGGTGGCCCCTAGCACTGAGTCCCTGGAGCAAACAGATGGGGTTAGGGTTAGGGTTAGGGTTAGGGTTAGGGCACCCAGAGCAAACCACCCAGGCATTCCAGACAGACTCCTCACTGCAGCCCCAAGGTGGGGAACAGCAGAGTCACCAAGAAGAGTAGGTGGTGGGCAGGGCAGGAACTTCTGCTCACCTTTCTTTACACCTGGCAACGGAACTGCAACCCCGTTTTCCTCCCCAGCATCTTGATCAATGAGTGCCAGGTTGCCAAACTCTGTCATCTTTCTTCGGTTCAAAAATTCCTAGAACAGAAGCCTTCGTCTCTCTCTGGCCCAAATCACCAACTGCGCCTTAACAAGGACCAGACACAGGGGACCCACCCATAGAACCTTCAGAGCCTGTCACTGACGTAGGGAGGAAGAGGGCACTGTGTGGACCCAAGGATGTGTACTGGCAACGTGGGGCATGGGACTGTCCCCCACAGTAGACCCCCGCAACATAGACACACACACGGACACACATGCACGCACGCACATGCGCTCGGGGACAGCTGCAGGCAGCCACAGGCCTGCTCAGAGGCCTCAGGCCACAGACTATAGTGAATGAGAAGGGCAGATACATGAGGGGTAGTGAGGACACAGCCCTGTACTACTGGGGCTGCACAGAAGGGCTAGGGCCAGGAAGAAAGCTGTGCCTGGCCAAGACTGCCATTGCGCTCATGGAACGCCCCTGTCCTCCAAGCATCTTAACCTGGTGGTGTCAGTCCCAAAGGCGGGGAAGATGCCAGGCCCTGGGAGGCAGTCGGCCAATGTACCCTGCTTTGCCACAGCCACAGCCTGTGTGCTGACATCTTGGCCCATCCAAGGCCCACGGAGCCAGAGCACTTGCTAAAAGGCGCCACTGCTGACCTCCATGGCGTCCAGAGAGAGGTTGCAGGAAAGCTCAAACCTCTTCACCAGGATCTGCTCCCGGACGTGATAGAGGCACACGAACTTGGACATGCCTCCAGCCAGGATGCTCTGCCCGTCCGCAGAGTAACACAGGGTGTTGAAGGCCCTGGGTGGAAGACACAGCTTCTCAAGCACCACGTACTGGACTCAAAAGCCACCTGGAGCAGGTATAGACCCCACAGGGACACTCTGGGAAGCAAACGCTTCGCACGCTAGTATCGTTCAAGGTTCTCTGGCCAACCTCAGCGAAACAGGCACACCTGTGACCCCCAAAATGGCATGTACCCACTCCTTTCTTACATGGAACCACCAGAGGAGCTCATTCGAGTCAGCCCAGAATTGATCCAGAGCAACATGGTTCCAGCCGGGTCCAAGGGGACACAGAGCAGCCAGCCCACATGCTGTCATCCCACAGACAGCAGGCTGATGCGATGGCTTGTCAACAGAGCACTTTCCTGCCGTTAAGCCTAGCAAATCCACAGCACCTCCCTGACGGGTATGACCAAGCGCTTGCTTGGACCTCAGAAGCAGCCTCTTTCCTATGGTGGCTCAGCCCCCACCGACCTCCACTAGGGACTAGGCAGTTTCAGAACAAGGACTGTACCCAGGCAGGTGGCTGTGAGCACCTAGCCACAGGATACTGGGTCTGTATAAGGCCCAGGATGTGCTGAGTGGACAAGCTAGCAAAGGGGCCTCTGCCACTCACTTGCCCTTGGCTGAATGCTTGGCTGTGATCTTGTCCAGCTCCTTCCTGCCGGTCTTGAGGTCATGCCTGCCCTCGATGGAGCCCACCTGCACAGCATTCTCAGGGTCCCAGAAGGTGATCTGTGAGTTCAGCGTGGCCACGGCCAGCTCTGCACCATCAGGCCGAAAAGCCACAGCCAGGGCTAGAGAGACAGACATCAGACCCAGGAGATCAGAGAACCCCCGGGTGCACCGGAAGCACAAGAGCAGCACCAACCCCGGAAGGTGAGAGCTGGAACAAGCCAGCACGACTGGCCACCTCAGCGATGGTGCACAGGGGCCTTGGTGCCACCCAGACACAAAAGCCTGACAGAAGGGTGGCTGCGCTGGAGGTGAGCCACAACCAAGATTATCCTGGGGCAGCACAGGGTGACAGCCTGAGGGCTGCAGTGGGCAGATCCAAGGATCCGAGGCCAGAGATGCACACAGGTCTCTCTATAGCGCAGTCTGCTCCTGGCTCTCCCAGGGACTCAGGGGTTTAGCTCAAAGCCACTCTGGAAAGCAATAGGGAGCACGACAAAAGCCCCAGGTTTCCCGGCCTGATGCAGCCTAACAGTGCCCTGAACAACCAGTTTTCTCATGCTGCCAACCTGCTGGGCTGGTGGGTCTGGGGGTCTGGGGGTCTGTGGGTCTGGCATCATTTTCAGCCTCCCACTGAACTCACATCAAATGCATAACTAGAATCCAGGGAAGGAGGCACTCTGGAAAATATCAAGGCTGGGTGATGACAGGACAGAAACGGCTCTGGCCACAGTCCCTGTCTGCAACCCAGGCCTCAGCTCACCGTCAGAGGTCAATGCCAAGGTCTCTTTGGTTCTCCAACTGTCGAACATGTCCCACAGGCGCACTGTCTTGTCCCAAGAGGCACTGGCCAGGATGGACTTCATTGGGTTAAAGCAAAGACCACTGATGGGCCCCTCATGGCCAGACAGAACCTATAGAGGCGGAGGGCCAGAGGCAGATGTGGGAAGGGCCGGAGCACCAAAGCAGGCTGGAGCTAGGGGGTGTGGGATGCACCAGAAGGCCAGACCAAAGTCTCCATCAACTGCTACTGCTTGTTATATGGAGCTCAGTGCCCAGCTCTATACCAGGTTCCCGAGCCCAGCCACTGCATTGGTTTTGCAAGGTGGCCTTGCCTGCCAGCCACCCAGTACCATAAGTTCATGGTCCGGGTCACCAGATCACTCTTACATCAAGAAGCCTGCCTGTCTGCATGGACCACACGAAGATCTCAAAGGAGTCCTGCGCCCCTGCAGAGACGATTTCCCCGCTTGAGTCGACAGCCACACAGGAGAACTGTGTAGGGCGTGGGGATGTGAAGGTGCGGAAATTCCGGTACCTGCACAAAAATAAGACCAAGGTAGACTCCAGCAGGTGCCACACCTCTTGAAAGCTCTGTCCACACAGGAACCGGAGCCCTGGTGCTTGGAGTGGGGGCGGGGGTGGGGGACCTCACCTGTGAAGGTCAAAGGCTCTCACAGTGCCGTCCAAGGAGGAGGTGATAATGACATGGCCAGTGGTGGTGAACGTTACACCAGTGACCCCGCTGGAGTGCTCCGTGAAGGTGACGAAGCAGAAGCCACTGAGGGTGTTCCACACCTTGACCTATAGCGGGAGCACAGGGAAGCCATGAGTACAGCTACCCCAGACCCTGTCCACGAAGCCTTTCACACAAGCACAGTGACTACACCAGGTGATGCCTGGAGAGGCCACCTGCCCCCACGGCTCCCGTCACCCCGAGGTGGAGACTGAGGGAGTGTGAGGGTGGGCAATGGGTGAATGTGGTGGGAGACAGGCCCAGCAAGTGCCTGTCACTTCAGGTGCTGGCTGCTGGCACCATAACTCTCGCAGAGTCCAGAGCGGGGACACTCAGGCCCTCTCCAATCAAAGTCCACTAAATGGTGAGTCTTTTAGGGTCCCATTGGGGCTGTCAATCCCGTGAAATAGAGGCCAAACCTCCACCCACTGGGCCCACCCACAGCTCAGCCCGATGAAGCCCAGCGCCCACCTTGCCATCGTCCCCACCAGTGACGATGTACTGCCCGTCGGGGGAGTAGGCCAGCGATACCATGCTGTTGAAGTGGCCCTGTTGCTTGAGCACATACGATTCACTCTGCCATTCCCACACCAGCAGCTGGCCGAGGCCTGTGGGCACAGGAGTGCTGGAAGGATTGTATGGACACCCACCCCTAGCCTCTGTGCACAGGACAGGGTATCCCCACTATGCCTGCAACGCAGTCAGCCAGGTGAGTGTTCACTTAAGAGCACAGGCCTAAGGCAGCCCCAGGCATGGGGAGTGGCCCCACCACTGACGCCCCTGCAAGTGGCTGGACGGGAGCAGAGTCTAGGTCCAGGACTGCTAGGCAGGAATGTGGGCACCTGCTGCAGGCAAAGATTGGAGGGGCTGCTGAAGGGCCGAAATTTAAGTATGAGATCAACATTCTGTGGCCGTCTTTGACTCTCTCGCCACACACACAGTCTGGAGCTGCTGTGGCTCTGCTCAGAACAGGCTGTGGGAAGCCACTCTCCCCCAGAAGGCACAGCGTGGCACTCTGTGGCCCCACAAGGTCTTGTCTGGCTTCAGCGGGCTCTTTGCCCCAAGGCTCAACTTTAGGCCAGCTTTTGGGTGGAAGCTTTCCTTCTATAGCAGGCCAGGAAAACCAACCTGAGCAGCCAAAGGCGATCCAGTCCCCAGAGCTGTTGATGGCAACCGAAGCAACCCTCTGGTCGGAGATGCTGAGCAGACAAGAGCACAGGGAGGGCAGAATGAACAGAGCGGCCACCCTCCCCACGGCAGCCCTCTTCCCCCCAGCACCAGCTCAGGTCCCTGCACGCCAGCACCTGCCTCAGTCACTTGAGGGCTAGCACTTTAACACTGTGTTAAAGAGAATGGAGTACGGAAGGAAAAGACCCAAGAACAGAAGCAGACCCCCACCCCACACGGCCAAGACCGACGCCCACAGCCGGAGCGCAGGGCACAAAGGTTGGTGGGAAGCATTCCCCCGGGGCCCCACCAGGCTCCCGCAGAAGCCCTCCAGCAAGTCAGACTCACCTCAGGGAGTGGATGAGGTTGAATTCTGGGAGCTCGTGCAGATGGAAGATCCCAGAAGCAAAACCCGTGACTAAGAGATGACTCTTCTTATGATAAGCGGCAGCCGTCAGGTTGTTAAAGTCTCCTTCTTTATTCAAGAAGTACCTGGATCAGCGGAGCATAGGGAGAAGACACGGGACTCCGTCCCCATGCTCGGGGCGGGTCTGGGTCTCTACTCTCACCCAGAATAGAGCCTGAGTCAGAGGCACACAGGGAGCAAGGTGTGCCCTGCGCTACAGGAGCTGTGGGAGCTGCAGGAGCTGCAGCGTGCAGCTGCCAGGCCCACTATGGGGTCCTTCTTCCTTCTCTATGGGGTCCACCTGCGTGCGAAGATGAGCCTGGAAGCGCTCTACTCCTGGCGAGACGGCCCAGACCTATTTCCTGAGCCTTGGTCACAGGCTCCCCCCAGTCCTTTCCCCACGGCCTGTAGACGCCTTCCTTCCACACTGGTACCTGCCTACAGCTCCAGTGGGTGTTCTCCCACCAGGATGAGGCCAGGCACACCCACCCTGGTCTATGTCCCAACTCTATCTGAAACATCCTGAGACTTCAGAGACCCCCATGTCCATCCAGACCTTGTCTTCTGCCCCTGCCTGACAAGGTGGAGTAGTTCTTCCCCATCCGGTTCAGGTGCCACAACGGCCTCACTCCTAAGTCCTGTCCTTCTCTACCCCAGACAGTGGCTCCACCTACAGCCAGGTGTCCCCAAAACAGAGTTGACCATGGGCACCATTCCTTTGCCCACACCGCCACTGTCACCCCACATGACCATACAATCCCTGCACAACCTAGTGATGCGTTCCCAGGGCCAAGGCCAGAGCCTTACACACAGTGAGTACCAAGTAAGTGAAGAGTAAAGGCTGCAAAGCCACGACAGGACAGGCTGCGGTGATGTATGGCTACCCACGGCCATGACTTCTGCTCTCCGGTGTCTGTGACAGGCCTCTGTATACAGCGCCAGTCTCCCCCAGGCCTGCCTCCCCTCGGTCAGACTATGAGGCAGAGGTCCTCTAGCCTTTGGGACAGGGTCTCACACCTAGCACTTAAGGACCTCAATCCAGGCTCACAGACACAGGGGCCCGTTTTCTGGACCGAGTCTAGGTCTTCCCCAGCAGAGCCCCCACTCCAGTACAGACCCGGGACACTCAGCCTTGGAGACCTACTTAGCCAGCCGCGAGTACTTCACTTTCCCGGCCTTCTCCTGCTCGGCTGGCGTGGTCTTCCCTCGGATGGTGATTTCTCGATCCCCCTCCTCTTCATCTTCATTCTCATCCTCCTCCTCCTCCTTCTCCCTCTGAAGTAGGTCTGCCTTCCAGCCCCTAGGGGCCTTCAGCCTCAGGCCCTCAGGGGGTGTGTCACACTGCCACACACACAGGGCTCCGTCCTGGCTGAGCGAGTACAGCTGCGAGAGAAGCACCTGGCTGGACACGGGCCGCTTGCTGATGCCCAGGCCCTTGTATCAGTTTTGCCTTTTGGATTCCAGCTCTACCAACCCCGTTGTCCCCGACCTGGGCAGTGGCCAGGGCTAGTCCTGAAAGATCCCCCATCGACCTAGAGACAGCCTCACAGAGGCTCAGAGACTGCTGGGTTAGGAACTGCAGGCAAGGGACGTACATCCAGGCTGTTGGACTCAAAGAAGCAGGCCACGATGGCGTCCTTGTGTCCACCCAGGGCATAGTAGATGAGGTTGTCCCAGCGCTCAGCTCCAAACACCCAGGTGGACATGTCTTTGCTTCCAACCACAAAGCACCTGGAATAGAGACACTTGCTCAGGAGTCTGCTACCCTTGTGGCCACTCATGGTCATATGCCCCTGCCTCCCTCTGAAGGAACTTTGAGAGACCACTGATGCCCTGCAAGGGGCTTGGAGGACAACTCAGCCTCTGACTGTGGGTCTTTTGGGTATGGACTGACTCCTTCCACTCTAGGTGCAACCTGAGACCCCAGTGCAAGTGCATTTTTTAACCACAGTCAAATGCAAGGATGGGCTTGCTACTGTGCAGAGTACCGGCAATGCAGTCTGGCCAGGGTGCAGGAACAAGGAGGTCCTGTGACTACCACCAACCTCAGCACCCAAGACAAGCCGGAAACCCACAGATGTCTTCAGGGTAAGGACAATTAGTTCATGAGGTGGGACCCAGGCCTCAGCAGATCTGCAGCTCCCGGACAGCAATAGATGGCTTGGGTGCTCTTGACAACTAAATGGAAACTCTTATTTCTACAGAGATCTGCATTGTACTAGGTTTCCAGTGGTGAATGGGAGAAGGAAGAACATTATAGACCCTACTTAGAGCCAGGAGCTCAGTCTTGCTGCTGGAGGCCGCACATAACCACAAGGGCACAAGGCATATTTTAAAATCCAGCCACGGCTTATGGGAAGGAGACTGCACTCTCCGGGGATGATGGCCCAAGGGGCTCCCCTCCCGATGTCTCACTTGGAATCATCTGTCCAGTCAATGCACGTGGTCTCATCATAGGGCCCAAAGTAGGTTTTGTCCAGAACAAATGCGTTGAATTCTCGCTTCTTTCCGGGGGCATGGTACATCTGAGCAATGTTGCCCTTGGTAACAACAAATTTTCTGCAGAAGAAACGGGGTCACTGGTGATCCTGGGGACCAATAAGAGCCGACCTGAAATCAGTGCCCTGTATCCTGCTCTTCAGAGTGGTTCCTGTGGCAGCACCCAGCCAGGAGACTGGCACTCTTACCTGCCATCAGGGGAGAAGGAGACGCTGTGCACGGAACCCTTGAAGTGGAAGTGGTGAAGTACCGACCTGCAGACCAAGCTGACTAGCAGAGCATCGCCCCCTGCAAGAGGCCAGAGCGAGACTGAGGCCGCTTGACCCCAGATGCAGCACATCTGTCTCACAGACACTGTTCAAATGCAGGAAGGGGCTGTGCATGTCTACCCTGGGACATGGATTGCCTGGACCCATGCAATAAAGGTGAGCTTAGCTATAGGTGATACCCTTGTCACACAGCACAGAGGGCACAGGGCCATCCTAGTGCCTGTCCAGGCCAAGATCGATTACCTTCATCGACAATGATTGCAAGGCGACCATCTGGAGACAGCCCCACACACTTGATGTTGTACTTAGTGGCCAGAGGCAAGGTGTCCGATCTGTTGCTGAGAAACACAAAAACCCCAGTGCCCTGGTGGGTCTCTCGAACTCAGACACAGGAGACAGGGCCAGGCTTGGACTAGCCCCTTATGCTAGAGTCCATCCTTTGCCCTCCCAGGTAGGCTTGGCATTGACCCTTCATGGGTCTGGTGAGAGGGTAGCACACTTGCAATAGCTGTATGCTATTAAAGCAATGGGAAAGTGCACAGAAGGGAAAAAAAAAAAACAAGCAGGCTTGGGGGTACATCAGGAAGTGTTACAACTAGATCCTAGTTTCATTGTTTTGTCTGAGTCTTCTTTAGCAAACAGGTTCTCCTTACTCCAAGTCCCTGAGAAGATATTATTTAAAGAAACAGCAACACAGAAGACCCGAGTTCCCCCAGGCACCACCAGCAGGCAGAGCAGGTTCCACTGCTGTGCCATCCTACAGAGTCTGGAAACGGAGGCCTGGAGGCCCAGGGCTAGCCAACTAACTGAAGCAGAACAGAGAGCACAGTCTCCCAAAGATACTGGAGGATCAGCTCACAGCCTATCAGACAATCCAGGCAGGGGCTGCACCATCCCCAGACAGACAGGAAGGGAGCAGCACATTCACTGGAACTCACAAAGCTAAACCTGACCTCCAGCCACCAAGCTGCCCATTCTAGACCAGACCATCTCAGCAGGGGAGCCAGAAACCATGAGGGTTACTGAGCCAAGGGTCCAGAGCAGCCTGAATTCTCCAAACCCCTGGCCTGGGACTCTCAGAAGCCTCCACTGATAGTAAGTGCTCACCTTTGAGATAAGCCTCCTACTTGACACCACCTCCACAGAAGAGGTAGTGTAGTGTCCCTTGCTGGGCAACAGCTAAAGGGCACATGACTTTTCCCTTTAAGGTAATGTTGGTATCCTAAACACCAGAATGAAGAACGTGGAATCAAAGCAAGCAACTCCAGTGGCCCCCTAAATCCAGTAGCCCTTGCAAGCCACAAAGAGGAAGGCCAAGAAACTGGCTAGCTTTTATGTGCAGGCTACAGTCATCACTGCTAACGCTGCTTCTCCATACTTACTTCTTAAGGTCAAACACAGTGACTCTGTTTCCCACAGGGCTGATAACAGAATTTCCATCACATGTGAAATTTAAGTTTCCACACCGATAAACTGTGCCCAACAAATTCGAGAACTGCAAAGAAAATGAAGCACTCTTAAAACAGTGTCAACTGTTTGATAAGGTGCCAGGAGGCATCTGGGCAGAAGAAGTAAAGCGCCTGATCATTCAGTATCCTGCCCCTGGGCAGGAGAGGAACCCAACTAATTCTCAGGAGCCCAGGGTTTCCACTAAGGATAAGAAACTCCCAAGATATGAGGCATTTGCCAGGCACAGAAGGGCATGGGATCCCTATTCCAGGAGAGGCTGCATCAGTGAACAGGGCTCCAGGAGGTGCTCACCACACAAAAGAGTGCTATGTACCAGTGCCCAGTTTATCCATTCAATTATCAAACGATAGTAGACGGCGACTCGGTGCAGACAGCTGCACCTTGCTGTGTCCAATAGGAAGAGAGATGGCACCTAGGAAATCGGACTGATGTCCAAACACAGCAAAGCCCGGCAGTGCAGTCAGGTAGCTGCTTAGAGGGATTGCCTGGGCTGAAACCTAGAAAGACTGGTGGCCCTGTCGGGAGCTGGATGCGGCCTGAGGCTTGGTGTCAGGGCCTTTGAGCAGCCACTGAGGATCGTACAAGATGAGTGAGGACCTGTCCTCACCTGGGTACAGCCCTAGAGGTCGTCTGGAGGAAGCCGGGGCTTAACTGGGAAAGGATTAGGGAGCAACAGCCTGCGATGGCCGACCCACCAGTGGTTCCACAGGCAGTCGAGATGCCAACGACCTCGGCCTCTCCCGCGTCCTCCACGGAGCTTTCACTCGCCCTCCCGCTGCCTCCGCCCGGCCCGCCACTCACCCGGTAAGCGAACTTCATCCTGCAGCCGCACGTGCGGGGTCCTGCCCGCGCCACTTCCGGAATCCGAACTACCTCCGGCGCGCTGAACGCGCACTTCCGGCGCGCTGAATGCGTACTTCCGGGGCGGAGCCGCGGTCAGTAACCGAGAAAGCCCCGCCCACTCCCCCTCGCCAGCTGGCATTAGCTCGTGGAGACCGCTAGGAAGGTGAAGGGCGCTGTGCAGCTGCTGCGGGCTCCCGGGCAGGAGCTACGAAGGCTAGCAAACCGCTGCACACGCGACTGTAACTGTGCCATCGCAGAAGAACCAAGTGCAAACGGAGTTTCTCCTTAAAATGTGTATTTTTAGAATTTTAATGCTCACATTTTAAACAATCTTCGTACAAGTGGCTTTACTCTTATGTATTACAGAATACTGTAATGAACCAAGGCCTGCAGTGTCAAGGTCAGCAGCCGTCACCTTTCCTAGACCCAGTCCCAGAGAACAGCTGCCAGCTGTCTTACACAGAAAGGGTGTCTTCCTAAGAAATAAACATTTAAAGTCATGTAAGGCTTAATTTAAGCGTTGAAGGGAAACAACTGAGTTGTTTCATAAGAAGTGGCATAACGTTGCATTTTTATATAAAACACTGCATGTTTAATTTCACTTTAAAATTTAACCTTGTTTTAAAAGCCAAAGAAAAAAGCCAAGAGAAGCCTTTTCATCCCTTCATGGGATTTCTACTCTTGCCTGAAACTTACAGGCACCCACACCAGGCTGCACAATGGGGCGGTAGGCAGGAGTCATTAGATACAACTCCCACATTACAATCAGAAGTTACAAATTCTTCCAATCACAGGAGAACCCATGAAATCGACAATTATAGCTGCCATATCAACACGTGATATAAGCCATGTGTAAACACTGGTGCACTTGCTTCTGAGGCACACTCCCTATCTGGCTTCACGGTGTCTAACACTGGCTGCCTCTTCACACCAGCCTATCGCACATACCCCTTACAACAAAGCCTGGTGACACTCTCCTAGCTCCTCTACAAACAGAAGAAACAAGGAAGACTTGTCCTGACATCTTCCATCTTGAAAACAAATACAAGTAGTTCCTGGGTAGCCAGAGGAGAAGGGGGAAAAAAAATTCCTGGACAGATTTGATTCCATCCTATTCCCAGATGACAGAACTACCATCAACATTTTAGGTTTCCCCTTTTCTTTTTTTTTTTTTTCCTTCTAAATATATGTAGTCAGAAAACAGAGAATTCAGAATATGAAAATCAAGGAGTGCTGGTAAGCTCAAGATTAGACACTCACCCACGGTGAGCAGTACAGCACACACAGAGGAGAGAGGATAACAGGCAGGTGGGAGTTCTCCTGACAGGATCAAGTCTCCTCATACACGGACTTGACATCTGTGGGGCAACTGTCAAGTTTCACAGCAAACAGAGTTCAGAAGGCTGTAAACATTCAGTAAGTTCCAATTTGCATAACTAGCTTGCCCAAGTTTATTAGTTTTAAACTGCACATAAAATAAGTTTCCTAAAAGTTTCAATAAATGTTTATTTTCTTTATGCATTCCTTTAGTTTTTGTGAATGAAAAGATCTGGCGGGGGCGGGAAATCACACCATCCTTTATTTACTGACTGAGTTAAAAGCAAATACACTGAATATTGAAACACTGGCTTGGTTCTCCTGGTTCCTGATTCCCTGTGCCCAACCTTGGTCCCTGGGGGACAGCCACTGAAGAGGGCTCCTTCCTCTCCCAGCTCCGCATCTCAGATTTCACTCATGTAAGGCATGCCAATGAACCCAGATCACTCATATGTACAAAAATACATTACTTCAGAGAACTGAAAACATTTAATACATACAGCAATGTATTTACAGGCTAGGACTTCCACACCAGTAAAAACAAACACACATTTATTTTGTCCTTGATTTTTGGTGCAACTTATACACAAACATTACATCAGTTAGTCTGTACTCTTAAAAATAATAAATCAACAGTATGTACAATCAAATTTACAACCAAAAGTAAATGAACCCGTTGGCGCGGTATGACTGCAATCCAGTGGACCAGCAGAGGCTCCTCCAGGCCCTGAGTCCTTCTTTATGACTGGCCAGAGCACAAGAGAGGCCCTCTCATCTTCACTCCAAGATGGAGCATCTTCAGTTCCAAGACTTAAGGTGCAAAAGATGTCGATTATACAGCTACAATACATGAGACTTTAGAGTGAGAGAAAACATTTCACCCCCACATCCAACAATTATAATAAATATAGATTTAATTTCAAGTGCATATGATATTCAATCAACGTTAGGGGGAATTGGGGATTCAGAACTTTTAGCCTAAGCCATCTCCACGCCACACTTCCCTGTGCTCTGGTCGTCTCTCTCCAGTACCTTTCATGTGGCTTCTACAGACGGACCTTGTGATCTGCTGGGCATCCCAAGGCACAGAAGGGGTTAAGTTCCCTCCCACCCCACCCCCTGGCCCCAAAAGGTGTTACTATAAAACTGTAACTAGGGAATCTGGAGTGTAGGACAGTGTTTCATCCCTCAGGAGGCCCACAAGTCGCCCAGGGACCGGGCAGCTGTGTGAGCAGAAGGACACACAGTGCATAAGACCGCAGAGTCTGCTGAAGGTCCACCTGAAAGAAACGGGAGCCGCCAGGAGAAAGGCTATGGAGACCAGTCTTGTGGGGAGGGTGTGATGAATCGGGGATACCAGCATGGGGACAGGGCCGGGGATGAAAAAATGAAAACGAATCCTGTGTCATAGACAACATGAGGTGACGCTCTACTCCACTGAGCAGCTGAAGGACACTGTTCTCTGCTGTGTCTGTAGCTAGGCAAAACTGCCAACGTCTGATTAGAGCTAGTGTGTTACCACAGACCACAATCCAACCACAGTCCCTAAAGTGCACTCACAGCCACAGCATGGTCAGGTAACACTGACTTCCAGGACGTGGTCGTCTTGACTGGGAATGACCAGGATCTGCATGCCAGTACTGGAGTTGAAGACCTGGCCAGCAGGCAGCGCCTGGAGCCGGGGCATGGGCAAGCCTTTGTGCTCGCCGCTGGAGGCCGAGTGGGTGCTGCCTCTGCTCCGCACGCTGTTGCAGTCCAACTGGTCATCTAGGTGCTTGTCCACCGACAGGTTGTCATTTTCTATCCAGCTGTCTGTGGAATACACAGGAAGTCAGACCAAGCAACTGCAGCGTGAGCCTGAGGAAGGGGAGCCAACCTGGGCTGCCATATGAGTACAGAAGAGTCACTCGAGTGTCACACAGTTACAGAACTACTGTGGTTTTTTAAAATAGAGCAACAGACTGGGGTTTTGGTGCTCATTTCTACTGGCCATGAAAATATGTTTTAACTTTTCAATCTGCCACATGAAGCTACAGCCTATTCAGACACAGAATTTATCATTAATTCTAAGAGGGCTCTGCCTACAGCTTTCACATTGTGCTCACTAGAACCACACTGCAGATTTTGACTCTGACCTGGCAGTGTGGTTTGGTCCTCTCGAGACGCCTCACAGTGGCAGATGCAGCCCCCCATGGCTGGGGAGACAGTAGGCCAGCATTGAGCATACCGTGCAGCCCACAACCTGGGCATTCTGTGATTTGCTTAGTTACCTGTACTCTGAAACTAGCTCTGTGCTGGCGGTTCTGCACAGGAGGGGGTGAGGCTATGCTCAGATGCTCAGTGGGTCTGGACAGTTAAAGTGAACCGACTTGTGGGACTTTCGCCTTGGGATGGGTTATCAGGATGTGAGCGGCTTTATGTGAGGAGGGAAGCATCTGCTCTTGGGTAAACTCCTTACCAGCATCCAGTTGAGAGGCATGAGCAGAGTGATGGGGGAGGTACTTAAACAGTCGGACATCTGGCAAGGGGAGGTAGCCAGCGAACAGAGGCATCACTTCCATGTGGACTCTGTGAGTGGCCTGGGCAGCCACAGGCATGGAGATGACACCACAGCTCTTCCCACATACAGCCCAGTTGCTGCTGTTGTCCACAACTGAAATGAGGAGGACATTCCATTCATACAGACAGCAAAGTGAGACTCTTCCTTTCCAATCCTAACAGTCACAGTGGAGACCCTACTACAGGTCACACGTCTCACGGAAGTACACCTTACAGTGAGCACGTACTATACTAATGAAGGTACACCATTGTTGTAGTGCAACACTCAATTTGTTCTAGTTTAGACTGGATCATATTAGATGCAGACAGAAAAACGACCTTTTCCATCAGATGAAAGACATGTTAAACTGTTTGGAGGCGGAAGGTGGATCTGCCTGAGTGGTTGTACCAAGGCATCCATGCTGTGCTTTGGATATAAAAACTCCCAAAGGCTCTCGCGTCGAAGGCTTGGTCCTCGGCTGGAGGTACCACTGCAGGACCACATCACAAGGGTGCCAACTGCATCACTGGGTTCCAGTGATGAGTTCATGCAAATGGCTGTTAGGAGGTGGGGCCTGGATGGAGGAAGGTCACTGGAGATGTGCCTCTGAAGGGTCTACCTTGTCCACAGATCCTTCCCTGCTTCCTGGCTGCCATGAAGTGAGCAGATTCCGTCACCATATTCCCCAACCACCATGCTTCTGTTGTCTCAGTCCCAAAACAATGGAGCCCACTGATGATAAGAAGAAACCTCTGAAACCAGAGCCAAAGCAAATCTGTTCCTCTTCAGTTTCCACAGGCATCTGCCACAGCGATGGAAAGCTCCTGCACTGTGTGGATCCTGCCCCGGCCCTGCCAAGCCTGTCCAGCCTCTGGGTGAACTCACGGAGTGAGATTAATGCCATCAACCTTCAGGTGCTTCCCAGGGAGAAGAGAGAAGGTACACAGTGTATCACTGAGGCCTATCTAGGACACAGCAGAGCCTGAGCACGTGGCAGCTGTCATCAACATTGACTATATTGTTGTTCTGAGACAGCATCTGGATGGTCTGGAACTTGCTGTGGGAACCAGGCTGGTCTTGAACTCACAGAGATATGCCTGTCTCTGGACTGCTGTGATTAAAGGCATGTGCCACCACACCCAGCTGATCAACATGCTTCTTAAAACTAGCCCCACTGATCGAGGGCAATCCTAACACCCAGCCCGAGGTCAGGACAGTGAGTGAGGCCCGGGTGGTGAGCAGGAAAAGCAGCAGACGAGCAGTAAGGAGGGCACAGCCTCCTGTGCCACGACTTCAGCAGCAGCAGCCTACACAATGTGTGACTTGAAAGCCAGGAGCAACAGAGAAGATGGATGGCTATGAGGTAGGCGGGGCTGCGAAACAGGCAGAGGCAAGTCTCAGAGTATGGCTGCAGGGTGCCCTGATCTCCAAGTGAGTCCAGACCGCTGCCTCCATGCCACACTCAGTGTGGTCCCAACGCAGGCACAGGCCATACTCACCATCATATACCTCACATGCCTCGCCAGCATGGACATGGACTTAAGAACAACTGGACTTAAGAATGTCCTCCAAAAAGCAGTCACAGTCATCTACTGTCCAGTTACACGCCCCCTCAAAGAAGTCTCTTTTTCTTTCTCAGTTTCCTTTTTTTTTTTTTTTCTATTTTGTGGGGAGAATATGCGTGCAATGAAGCACATGAATCTATCAGGCAAATGCAGTGTTCTAGAACACTCTCTCCCAGGATGCCACTCTTCACTGATGCCATGGAGCATCACAGTGTCAGGAAGAGCTTGAGACCTACCTTCATACATAAGCTTGGTGGAAAAATATTCCTCAGATTCCACGAGGGCTTCGTCCTTGTCCACGTCCAGGAGGTCAGCGAGCCGTGTGATAGCCACCTCCAGGGAGCAGAGCGAGCCCGTCCTACAGTACTCAGCCCCGGAGGCAGGGAGGATCTCGGCTCTCACATTATACAGTGTCTGGAAGGAAGGGACAGAGAAGATAAGGGGCAGCTTGCCTGAGTGGCTGGAAAAAAGGCCAGCAGCCTACTCAAAGGCCACAGAGCAGCAGTGGCAGCTAGTATTTAGACACAGCCCGACTCCTGGGCCTTAGACTCTTTTTCTTTTCTTTTTATATTCATTATTGTGTTGAGAGTGTGAGTGTGCACAAGCCATGGTGTGTATGTGGAACTCAGAAGGCAACTCCATGGGGTTAGCTCTCTCCTTCCACCTTCACATAGCTTTCAGGGATCAAACTCAAGTTAGCAGGCTTTTGCAAAAAGCACCTTTCCCTGTGCAACTGTCTTACCAATCTCTTAGGTGCATTGTAAATTACAGGTATTTTCAAACATGGGAGCAAGGGCAGTAGAGTAACCCTCCATGTATCTCCCTCACATCAAAGTTACTAATATTTGCTTCATTAGCTTGATCTATGTTTCCACTAGGGTTTCTAAATCTGCCTAAGACATTCTGAAGCAAATTCTAGACAACCTGCCATTTCACCTCTTATGTTAATATTAAATATTACTAAAAAATAGACATTTTCTTGCCAAATCACACTATTACCAGAACTAGTCAAATTAAACACAAATCCCTGGGTATCATCCAGTTCAGTGTGTAACCCTCTTTCTCCATACCAGCCTCATTCTCAATGGCTTTTCACACACACCAGGATTCTCACCACCCATCACAGACCAAGCATCCCAGCCTGCCTGCTGTCGGCAGCACAGGTGAGAGGTTCACACTACACATGGGCAGTTCCAGCGCAAAAGCTTGTATGTGTGAAGCAACCTGGCGCATCTCCATAGCAAACAATGCATTGCTATTCAAAGGAGAGATCTGAGATCTAGAATGGTACTCCTCTGAAGGCTCATAGAAAGATGACAACTTCTCTGGGGATTCATGAGGCCAAACCAGTTCTCAGACAGCCTTGATAGTCACTTCCCTATTGAATACTCAAGTCCGTTCAGAGAAAGGCAAATGACCACCAATCTGATGGACTGGTCTCCTGCTGCTCTCCCATTATGAGGCACAGGGAGCTGACCCATGCAGATATGAAAACAAAGCCAGCCCTCTGACTGGGGTGAGGTGGGGGGTATCCAAAGAGATACAAGGTTGCCCATTCACACATTCTGTGCTAAGCATTAGTGGGACACAGAGGTGGAATGATTTTGAGTCTAGCAAAGGACATATTTCCTAAGAGTTCAGCGGTGCCATCAAGGGTGGCAGTGGGTTTGCTTTAAAGTGTATCCTCTCACGCTGATTTCTGGAGAAAAGCCAGTGGCTGCAGGAAGAGCTGGCCCCTAAGAAGTGTCAGAGCCAGCCCCTCTCACTAGACTTGGACCAGTGTTTTTCAGTGAGAAACTACCAGGCAGGGCCAGATGATGTCTGACAGCCACGTCAAACCATCCCACGGTGCAGTCTTCTGGACGAGCAGTATAGGGACAACTGATGAGTCACAGAACAGAGGAGCACACTCGAAACTTAAACACAGGCACCAAGACTTGACTACCAAGTCCTTAGAAACCGTTCTGACCTTGACTTAAGTGATAGAGTCTTAGATCTGAAACCAGAGATTTAAGTGATGAAGGGAAAAGTTAGACTTCATCAAAAATAAAGACCTGTGTGCTTCCATGGAAATCATCAAGACAGTGAAGTGCTAACCACAGAAGTGGTAAACGTTTACAAGTTATACACAAGGGACAGGATCCTAGAGATACCAAGAGCTTACAATATAATAACGAAAAGCCAAACCACTCCATGTTAAGTGGACAAAGGTCTCAAGCCAGCATCTCTCCTGATGACTGTAACTACAAAGCACATACCACCCTGGCCTCTAAGGAATCCCTCCCACCAAGCCCCCAGACCATGAGGCACACTCTGCAACCACTGGGACACAGTGTTGTGAGAGTGTAGAACCGAGACCCCTGGAGACCTGTTGGACGTCTCAAAAGCATACCCAGAGTTACAGTATGACCCGAAGCCATCAGTTATGTGCCCTGTGCGTCCACATAAAAACTCATAAGTAGATGTCCCTAGTAGAGTTCCCACATTGTCAACATGGAAGATTCTGGCCACCAATAACAGCTGGAGGACACGTGGTCCATCTGCAGCAGGAAATGAAGTCCTGACATGTGCTCCAATAGATGAGCCTTGAGGATACTGCTAAATCACATGTCACGTGATATCAGGAACGGGAATGCTGAGAAAGTGTGGGTCCACAGGAGACCTGCCTGCAGTGCTGAGGTGGAAATGAGGAGCAGCTGCGGATGGGTAGAGGCTCTTTTGGGACACTAAGTACTTCCCAACAAGAACAGAATTGAGTACAAGGATATGCTGAAGCACACACTTTAAAAAGGTGAGCACTGTGGCATAGAGACACTTGAGTAGCTTTCCAACAGAGGTCCCATTTGATTCCTAATCTCAAGAGCACATTTCAGAAAGAGCAGCCCAAAGGCCTGTGAGTAGAACCGAGCTTCAGGAGGAACCTTGTACTCAGCCTGCATGAGCCCTGAAGGCAATGCTCTGCACACTGAGTGTGAGAGAAAGGCAGAAGACATGTGGCAGTGTGAGCCAGATGGACGGCAATCACGCCAGACCTCCACACCAGTGACTCCTGCCCGCAGCTCTTCGCACATCAGAGCTGTGTGTTGACACTACATAAAAACAGTCCACAACACGGTTTATATTTAACTCTATGGCTAATGTACAGAGCTGAAAACATGGGCTTCAAACAATTAGTCTGATCTGGTTAGAGGAGGAAGAAAAAAGAAACGGCTAGTGTCAAGAGTGGTAAACACAAACTCTTGCCCTGAGAACGCACCTGCCGCTTCCCAGCTGCTCCTTCACACCTCTACCTGCCCAGCACAAGGTCAAGGACTGCTTACTGACCCAACCCAACCAGCCTGTGTGCCCAACTCACGGCTCTTCAGAGCAGCACGCTCAAAGTCAAACAAGAGGCAGGTTATGAGAGAGTAATAGCATAGAATCCTGGAACATTCCTGTTTTGTGTTTGACAGCAATGCCTGGGAGCAGAAGCTTAGGACAGAGATGAAATGGGTCAAACACGCACCCCAGATTGTTATGATGACAGCATGAGGGCTGGGGCCTAGGTCGCAGATCATCAGCACTGTCACCCCGAGAAGGACACATGCCACAAACAGGATAGTCGTGGACTCGGCTGTTCCGAGGTCACAACCTTTCCTGAGCTGTGGCTCCAGAATATTCAAAGGACCTATCCGAACACTGAGAGCATCAAGACCATGAAGTACCCCATGCTTCCTTCCCACACCCCATTTCCCAACAATGTATACATACGAAAAAGTTCTCCACTTGAAATTCGTAAGTGTAGGGCTTCAAGGAGACAGACAGTCGCTCTTGGGAAGCGGGGGAAAATCCCACGGAGAACTGGCAGTGCAGAGGAGGAGGAGGCTCCTGCGTCCAAATCAACTCCCAGACAAAGAACACGGACTGCTTGCTGTGGATAAGCTGTAATGAAGGCAGGACTTTGGTCATGGTGCTGGGAGCCTTGGGGAGGACACGGGCCTTCCACTTTATGCAGAGGGGCGCGTGTCACCCAGCATCTACTGTGAGCCTGTGGGCTCCTGTGGTCTAGCGGCCTCACCACTGCTCCAGCCCTGCTGCCTGGCCCAAGCCCAGCCCAGCTGGTAAAAGGGATATGCTTTATGACTACATAAGCTTCACAGCATCAGAGAGCATGAAAAGTAGCTTCCAGAACCATCGCTAGTACACAGCAAGCTCTCTACGTGGGTCCATAATGGGGAACGCCACTGTCGCAGCGGGACACCTGTCTGGGTGGTGGGAACTTCAAGAGGTGGGGTAGTGATTAAGGAAAGAGGTCGCTGGGGTATGAAAGGAATACCGAGGCCCTGCCATGCCCTTCTTCCCTTTCACTCGCTCCCTCCCTCCCTCCCTGGCTCCCATGGCAATAGCAGCTCTGCTCTGCCATGTACTCTCTCCATGATGTGTGGCCCAAAGCAACCAGGCAAAGTGACCATGGACTAAAACCTTTAAAGCCAGGAGCCAAAGAAGCCTTCCTTCCTTCCAGATGATTTCTCTCAGGCACATATCACAGTGAGAGAAGGTTAACACAACCACCACCTAGTTTACATCAATGTCAATCATTTCCGATTAACATAAAATAACTCAAGAACAAGTCCAGCCAGACACATGGCCTAAACACCAGAGTCCATACCTACAGGCTCAGAAACAGGTTCACCAAAGATGTAACAACGGACAAATAAATATTAGTGGGAAAGTCTGAAAACACTGAACCCGCAGTTACCACCAGGAATCATCTGACCAAAGCCAGCAACACTTACTGTCCAAAAGTACACATGGGAAAGATGGAAGACGCCAAGTGAGGCCCAGATGTGAGCTTCTCATGGCAACACAGTACAGTAGGCCTTTACTTACACAGCACCCGACCATACTGCGTCAGGGTAACAGTATGTACACATTAACAGATCACATGAGCCTGTATTTACATTAAGTCACACATGGGCCAGGGCAGGCTCAAGGGTTAATTCTAAAATGACAAAGGCATTCCCGTGCCATCTGCTGCCCCTCACCCCTCAAAGCCCTCTTGTTCCACAAGTGAACTACGCAGCACAGGGCATGGGGCAGCTCTGACCCAGGCCCTCCTGGGTGCCCATAAGCTCTTCACATCAGCAGCAAGCTCTGCCTCTTTCCCTGACCTGCTGAGAATCTGGCACTCAGATCAAAGCGGTTACCTGTTGGGACTGTGTGTTCAGGGGCGCCAGCCTCAGGTCAGTCGCATGACCCATGTCTTCCAGATTACTATCTGACAGCTCAAAGTCCAGTTCTGACAGGTTCTGGACACAGACTTGCACATATTTCCTAAAGCACAAAAATGAAAGTGGGTCACTCCAACACTCAGGTCTCTTACTCCCTGTGTCTCAACTCTGTGAAAGGGAGACTCTTGCTAAAGGGAATCACGGAAGAGACAAAGGAAGGGTGAGCGCTGTCCACGTTTTCATTTCGGAACACATTCACAGGTGCCAGAATAACCAGCTCATCTTCTAAACAGGCAGTGGGAAAATGGCCTGCGGAAGCTGATCAAGTGCTGCACTGGGTGGAGTGCTAAGAGCCAGTGAGCTTCTTGGGGAGAAGCCAGACTACCCTTCCCCACTTTAGGTCCTTCCTGCTCACTTCTCTGTTATCTGAAGAACACTGAAAAGCAAGAATTAGAATTACCCTGGAAACAAATCTCTGGGTCTGTCTGAGATGACTGAGGTGAAAGACCCATTCCAGGGGCTGGCATCCCAGCCTGAATGAAAAGGAAGAAGCGAGTGGGACACTAACACTCACCTCTCTGCTTGCTGACTGTAGACACAATGTGGCCAGCCGCCAGCTCCTGCTGCCATCCCTTCCCTGCTGTTGGACTGTACCCAGAACTGTGAGCCCAAATAAACCCTTAAGTTGCTTTCATCACAGCGACAATGTGCAGAAAGCCTAGTGACAGATGTTTTCTTAGCTGCTTTAATAAAGCAGCCAGGTTCATTTTAGAGATTACCAAGCTTTCCGACCTGTGCGTGTAATGTTCCCCTGCTGTGTGTGACATGAAGAGGAGAAAATACTGCTAGCATAACATTTCACTCTTGTAGCTTACCCAAATCCCATCAGTCCATGAGAGAGGAAGACTATTACAGTGAGAGGTAAGAGTCAGGTGGTGCTGTGTTGCCATTTAAAGCAGACACGGCGTGGCCCTGACACTATCCCGCCACCTCTCAGCTCCCGACTAGGTCTGATACTACCTCCAGAGCAGGAGTGCTCAGCTAGACAACTTGGCTCTTCCCAGAAGACATCAGTATACCTGGGGATACGGTAAGAGCACCCAGGGGCGCTGCTGAGCACGCTGCAGAGTATGGAGCAGCACACCTAGTCAAGAAGCACCAGCCCCAAAGATGCGGTGACAAGGTCAGCTATCCAAACCTATGAGGACACAGCAGGCAGCCCAGAACATGAGACCCTGTACAAGTTCAACAACTGGAGTCTGCCAGTAAGTCAGTGGCTTAAAACCGAGAGGAGGGGTGGAAAGAGACTGTCTGGTGATCAGTTGAAGATCTGGTTTGGACTTCACACTGCTGTGAGGCTGAGGAGAAGCTAGAAACATGGCCTGGGTATCCAGAACTTAGGGAGTGACTCTTGGTAACGTGTAGAAAACCTAGTGACACACAGGACAAGCTATGCATCTTGTCCACTCTGAACAAGAAGCAGAGCTGGCCCCACCGCACCCTTACCGTGTTCCAGCAGAGAGCAGAGAGTGCGTGGTCCTGAAGGGCACACTGAATGTCAGTGCAATGACAGTGGAGTAGATAGACCACGGGCAATCGATGGATACCTGCGAAGAAACGGACGACACTTTTAACCCACCGTCCAACAGCACAACCCTGACACCGTCCACTCAGCCGCACACTGGCTTTACTGTGGTTCGCCATCACTGTCCCGAGAGGAAACTCTAGTAAACACATTGTCACATGAAAAGAACCAGCCAAAGAACACCAGCGCAGCCCACAGCACAGGCATCCTGGCAAGAAAGAACAAGACCACCTGTGCCTCCTGCACCTGGGCCATGATGCCAAACGTACCTCAGTGCAGCACCTGCCCAAGGCTCTAAGCAACCATGAGGCACTGAAAAGCAAGTGACTGTCCAATAACTTCACCTGACTGACAGAACCTAGCTACAGAACAACCAAAGTACGGGTATAGTGGGGGGAAAAGAGAGGCACTCCCCAGGGGCAGGAGAGAAGCAGGTCTTGAACTTGCTTTTATCCACACACAGAACAGACAGATCTACTGGATGCAAACTACATCTCCCACTGAAGGAGACATCATCTTTATCCCTGCACTCTCTGCACAGGGAGTGGGGAGAAATTTCCTAACTACTTGAGAGATTATGCAGTGGTCTGAGTAACAACGGCCTCCATAAGTTTGTGTTTGAATGCCTGGTCCCTAGTTGGCAGAACTGTTGGGGAAGGGTTAGGAGGTGTGGCTTTGCTGAGGAGGTGTGTCACCTAGAGGCAGGCTTTGAGGTTTCAAAAGCTCACCATTATCAGTTGTCTCCTTCTGTCTTGTGCTCGTGGATCAAGATGTAAGCTCTAAGCTACTGCTCTAGGGCCATCCCTGTCTCCTGCCATGCTCCCCGCCATGCTGGTCATGGACTCTAACCCTCTGAAACCTTATAAGCCACAAGCTAAATGCTTTCTTTTAAAGCTGGGTCAAGATGTTTTATTACCATAACAGACTAGAAAGGAAAATCTCTTGACACAGACTGACTATCTTGTGCCTTACGCCATGGTGCATTTCGAGTGACGGCTGTCTGAAGCCTGTCCTGCTGCTCCTGTCCACACACTGAGTGCTGTGGGAGGTTCCAAAGGGGCTCAGAATTAGAACCCATCTCACAGGAGGCGGACACACCTGCAATACTCCACCAACTATTTCTCATGCGCTTGTGAGAGGGACACCATTCTCTGAATAGCTGTCCACAAATGCCATTCGCAGAGCCTACCTCATGGAGCTGGTCCTGGCTGAGTTGACCAGGGCCCGTGTGACATAAGCTCCCGCAGCTTGGTCATAGGGTGTACGGATCTACCCTCCCTCCCAGTGTTGTGGTGACTCCAGTCCTAGCAGCACTGAAGTCAGAGCCTCTTCTATGGCAGCTGCGGCCCAGATGAGCACAGGAGGAAGGAAAGACTCTATCCTCCTCCTACCCACAGGCAGAGGCTGCTGCATAGCTGCACAACCTGACACATTCTCTACCTTGTGATCTGTGGTGACCATGAAATGGCCCGTTCTCTGTGTGTCTTTCTGCTTCCTGTGGGGCTCTGGTGTCCCCAGAGCACTGGTATCCCCGCCAGCTGCTGGAGCTGAAGGTAATGACAGAACCTCCAGCTCAAACTCGATCACATGGTATGCAGGCGCAGTGGGAAGACCAATGCTCGTGACCTTGTCAGAAGACTGGATCCGGAGCAAGGCAGTGGAGCACTCTTCTGTGGGAGACAGAAAGTTACCTCGGACATGGCTCCTTGTCTCCCTCCACTGTCAGCAGGGGACAGGGATAATGGGAGGGGCTGCTGAGCTCTTGCTGTCCTGTGTACACGAATGGGGACAGTGCTAGGGGAGAGGCAGGAAAATCCAAGACCCAAGGGGGGGCTCCACGGGAGACTGGCAGGCCAGGCACTGCTCAAAGTGCAGACAGGTAGGGCAGCTCCCACATGCCTGCATGCTCCATCTCATTGCAGACCAACACCTGCTCTGGAGAAAAAGGAGAGGAGGGCTAGGGATCAGTGCCTAAAAGGGTGACCTGCTTTGCCCTTAGCGGTGGATGGATTGGATGGGCCTGGAGAAGCACCCCTATGTAACATGGTCTGGCCATGAAACTGCACTGACAGTGCTGAGCAAGGCTGGCAGAACTTGGCATCTAATCACACCATGCTCAGTATACACCCCTAAATGTATGCCCCACTCAGATGTTAGCTCAGGCCACCTACAAACGCTGACCTCAGAGGACAACACAAGGTACCACAAAGTGTCAGGGCAGTGATGCCGTGTAATTCTTCCATCTTTGAAGTGTGTGAATACAAGTGCGCCGGTTAACTGCCTATCTTACCTCTTGAGTTAGAGTAGACCACGGCTCTGTTCTCCGCCTGACACAGGATGAGCATGGCTTCAATATTGCTGAGCTGGAGACTGTCTCCGTTCTTTACTGTATAATGGCCAGTAGTGACGGTAAACTTGACTTTCTGAGGAATGCCAGCCAGAAGGCTATCTAAATGAAACAAGACAGCAATTAGCATCACTGTCCCCCGAGAGCATCCCAGGCATCCCAGGCGCCCATGGAGAAGAACCTTTCTTCCTTTTGCTGCAGTTCGTTAGCCCTGGACACCATTCCCTTTTACCTCACCTTTCCCTCTCGGTGTCATCACAGGACTCAGCAGGACCTCACTGAGAACAAAGGACACTGAACCTGAGTGAGGGGGCTATCACCTGGGCTCACAGAGTGAGATTACTGTACTCACTAAGTTATGAAGTCAGACAGGAGGCTCCAGGACAGAGTAACAGGGAGGCAGAATGGAGCTGCTCAGAAAGGAGCAGGGAGTCAGGCGGGGCAGGGGGAGCAGGTGAGAGGCCAGAGGCAAGAAGAAGGGAAGGCAGGAGAGAGAGGTCATGGCAGGAAGGGCAACAAGGGCTAGGGCTTCCTAGGAGCAGAGCCAACTGTCCCTAGTACATTCCCACAGAAGAGCCCCTAGAGAGGACTGCTGTATCTGACACCCAACGGCATATGCTGGTGGCTCTGGCAAAAGCTGGAAAATAAAGAAGTAGAGAGAACCAAGGAGATTTGAAAGGAAAAAATAATGCTTTCATTTCTGTGTTTTTCACTTCCTTTCTCTATTTTAAATAAAAAAGGTTTATCGTGGCTCACAACTAGGAGCTAAAGTCAAGGACCTGCATCTGGCGATGGCCTCCTGAGGCAGCACAGGGCCTTGCATGGAAAAGCAGGGAGTGTGTGTGCTTCGTGTGTGCAGTGGTGTGTGTCTGAATGTGCACCAGAAAACTGCAGTCCTTGATATTGCTTCCAAATGGGGAGAGACAGAAAATAAAGGTTTTCTCGGTCTAAGACCTTGCCTCTCTGCTGTTCCCTAACACGTCTCATGGCCGCAGTCGTTGGTGAATATCATCTCCTTCAACTTGGGAAGCTTGCCAGCAGGCAGAATCTCAGTTTCTTAGGGCCATGCTGTGGAGTCAAGCCCACAAAGAACCGCAAAGAGAAACCCTGTCAGAGTGTGAACTATACTCTGTGTGGGCCACTAAAAGGGAGCCAGCTGCACAAGTTCCCCGCAGAATACCTTTGTCTTACTTTCAAATACAGCATGGTTATTAAGCACGATGGCTAGCTATCACAGGACAGTGAGAATTCCCATGGACAGAGCTGCAGCCAGTGACTTCCAGGCTATTTCCACCACCCTTTCTTGGCATCCCCTCAGGACAGCAGAGGAGCAAGGAGCTGTGGAAGGTGGTATATGAGGCCTCCCAAAAAATCCTCTATGGCTTCCTGTGTGGCTGCAGGCTCCACTCACCAGCCAGTGGTTCCACATGCAGCTGAGGCTCCTGAGAGTACACGTCATACTGTACAATGGGGTGGATGTGCGCAAGGACAAACCACACAGGGCCCACCGAGGCCCGTAGCTGCCGCAGTGTGTATGTTCCAGGTTCCTTGGCCTAGGAGCAAAACAAGGCACTTGGAAAGAGGACATTTTCTGTGTTACAAGCTCCCAAGGTAAAGACAGGCTGTCCTCTTAAATGCTACCTATCATCCCTCAGCCCTCTGTCCGGTGCATCACATCTGCACCTAGGCTGCTCCAAGATACTTCTGGCTCTCAAGCCCTTTCTGAGCAATGGATGCTTCTGGTTCAGCTTTAGCCTCTAATGAAGTAGACTCTGGGTAAGGACCTGTTCGTGACCTTCTGGGAAGGCACTGAGTGAGACCTTCAGCAGGTGCAGGTCCCACGAGGGAAAGGCCATATCAGTGTGGAACAAAAACATCTTCCTTAGACCCTGTGCTCATATGAGGTGAAACATACAAGCTCCTTCAGCATGACGTGTACAGTCCTGACACCCATGTATCCACCAAAGGGCAGCAGCTTATAGAGCAGGTTACCTTCAAAATCTCCTTAACAAGTGAGAGGGTGACTTCACATGCACAGGAACCAGCTAAGAAAATCCAATAACTTCCAGCTAAAAAAGCTAACTAGAAGCCCAAAGACCTTCATTAAAACTTCATTCCATAGCTGGGGATGGTGGCTCATGCCTGAGGGTGAGGCAGGAAGTCTGCCACGAGAGTGAGACCACTCGAGGCTACACAGTGAATCCCAGGCCAGCCTGGGCTACAGTGTCTCAAAAGACAGTGCCTGTCTCAAAATAATAAAAACAAAACAAAGAACAGACTTCATTCAAAAACTGATCAACAGCCAAACTGTAAACACAGAAGTTGTATCTTCTCTAGGATAAAGACAAAAACCAGACAGCAGAGAGCCTCACAGTGCTCACAGGCTCCCTCCCCGTCTCCATCAGCTTGACAGCCATGTTCTGAGCCCAGCCCAGCCCATTACCTGGGTCCTGAACGCTATCTTGTTGGCTCCTGGCTCCAGAGTCACACTGTTGCACCTCAGCACATGGGCCCCATCCTCCAGGGCCAACCCTGAGGGTGTCTCTAGTGAGGAGCCACTCTCCTGCCTCCTCAGGAGCATGTGGACATTCCTACAGATGATGCCGGTGGTGTTCAAGGAGTTGTCAGAGGGGCTCCTCTCCAACATCTCTGACAAATCCAGGGCAGGCAGGCTGTTCTGAGATGTAGGGAACAGGGAAGCCTCGGCTGGGAAGGTGATGATTCCGTTGGATGTCTTGTGCTTGGTCAGCCACTCAGCTGTCTTCCGGTAGTTGTTTTTTTCAATGCTGAAGTGGACATTGACAGCGATCTGGTCCACATGGACAGGGACAGGCATCTGGCTGCATACTGTCATCTCCACAGTTAGGATGCCACCCGCATGGACCACGGCGTTGGGAGGGTCAAAATGGAGATCCTTTAGCCGTGCAAAGGAGTGCATGGGTAGCACCACCTTGTGACCTGCAAACAACACCCCATGTCCCACACTCAGCCTGGCACTGGGAGGCAGTGTACTACCAGCTCAGAAACACGGCTGTTTAAAACAAAGACTGCAAGCTTCCCAACCTCCTGCTTTCCGCACATCGTGAGAGGAGACTAAACAGGCACTTCTGGAACTCTGGGAATGAGAAAATTAACAGCAGACAAGATTTCCACAGCTGTTTTGGCAAATTTAGAAGGAACAAAGAACAACTGCTCCCTCAATTTCAAAATAAAACTGGTCAGCAGTCCTATTCCTAGAATCGCCCACAGGGACTCTAATACCCTCCCAAGCCACTTCTGGAAATTCTCCCGGAACAAAGCCAAGTGCGCCTCTGTGGCCCTGAAAGTTAGTCCTGGCATTTGCCAGTCTACGGAGAAGCTAGGGAGGCTATCCACATAGGGGAGGGAAGGTGTAGACACGGAAAGTGGGTGAACCCACATGTTCTCGGCACTCTCTCTGTCTTCCACTCCACAAGTGCCTGGCAGTGTTTAGAGAAAGTACAATGCTGCAGAACCCTCAACAGTACTGACGAACTAAGGAGAGGCTGGGGACCCCCAGTCTCACCTGGGTTGTCTTCTTGCTGACTGGCAAAGCTGAGGATCTCCTGGCAGAAGTACTTCCGCTCCTCGTCGGTCAGGTGATGGTCGCTGGCCAGAAGGCTGCTGGTCTGCAAGTAGCTTGAATGGCAAGTTAAGGGCCAGGGGGGAGGGCCTCCGGAGGACGGTGGGCAACAGGGCTTCACATGTCCTCTCAAAGCACAGCCCAAAGGAGAGGTCTTTGCTTGTTTGTTTTTTAAACATTATTAGAAACTCCAAGTTAGATGTAAAAACAAAGTGGGCACTTGGGCTATGCTCTGCAGGACCCGTAGGGCGCGGCCTCCTTCCCCACCTCCAGGTGCTGCCAGCACGCTCAGCTGAGAGCAGTGCCACCATGTAACCAATGGCTGTTTGTCTGGGGACAACACTGGACTCAAAGGATACTTTTCCATTTGCCCAAGGTGTTTTTGGCACTCAGCTAGCTGCTTCCTTGTGTGTGTGACGGGCAGGGCCCAGCCCTCAGCCAGGTAATTTTTCAAAGCTCCCTGAAGATACATTTCTGCCTTCTGTGGCGACCTTTTCCTCCTTGCAAAGTTAGCAAACAGAAGCGCATTAGGCTCACAAGGGCAGACTCCACATGACACTTGCATGTCTCTCCACAGTCCTCCCACAGTCCTTCCACCACCCCTCCTATGAGGAAGCCATAAAGGACTGCCATCTAAGCAGTGGGTTTGTGGTGATACCATGCTGCTGCTCTGGCATCTGACAGTAGCGTCATTCACCTTTCCTAGACTTCAGATGAGCAGAACACATTCTTACTGGCAGGTGGGACAGCCAGGGCTGGGAGAAAGGAAGGGCTTGTCCATGACACTAGTGGCTAGCCACAGAAGAGACATACTGCCATGCCACACTGAACCTATGCTAGCAGTCTATATGGCCCAGTCATAGAGCTTGGGTCAGTTGTGACTAGGCAGATACAAGCTGGTTCCGGAGACCGAGAGCACCAAAGACTAGACAAGTAATGCCAGGAGAAAGCCTTCCTAGGTCCTAGGAAGCCACAAAGATGCTCAGAATAAAACTAAGTTAAGTTTACAGCACAGATGTAAGTTTACAGAATCCGATGCCTCTGGATTCTGCAGCAGTCAAGTGCGTTAAACTCACAGCTGACTCAAAGACACTGCCACCCCCGCACAACGTAGGAGTGGAACACAACTCCTTGAACTTGCTAAAACTCCAGCCCCACCGTGAATGAGCTAGGTGAGGGCTGTCTGCTCCAAAAAGCTTGGAATCGCTTAGATGTCTACAAGCCCCGAGCCAGCAGCAATCCATACCAGTTCCTTTTTGTTTGTTTTTTTCATCTACTAAAGTCACTTTAAGTACAGATTTCAAAACTTTGTTTCAAATACACAAGCTCCACCCTCCCCTCTGTAACCGTCATCATCGTAGAGTCTTGAAACTGAATCCCGCCGGGCCAGGCCAAACTTGCTTTTCTTCAGCTAACTAACCTATTTTATCACACACAACCCCCAGGGCTAGAGCAGCTTCTGTGCTCTCTCCCGGATCATCATCCCGCCCACTTGTGTCCAGAGGGTTTATGATGTGCTCTAGAGAGAGACTACAGGACCAAATACTGTTCACCTACCCTGGAAGGCAGGCTCTGAAATACCTTCTCATTACTCATTAAAGTTAATTACAATATTTTATGCATGTGTATCTGGATGTGTATCACTAAAATTAATTAAATATAGCAGGTCAAAGATCAGTAACAACCATTAAGGTAATAAGCCAAAAAACCTCCCCATTGTGGTTCTAGAAGAAACTCAAAGACAAAATGATAGCTAGCTAATAGATTCCGCCTGTTTCCATCTATTCAAGTTATGCAATCTTTACATTAACTCTATGTACAAATCTATGTGTATGAAATGCTTAAAATAGAAGAGTTCACCACCAATTACATGTAAAATTCTGCCAGATCTTTTCCAACGAGCTTGGCAGATCGAATCCTCCCAATACTTGTATACATCTCAATGGTGGCATGGGACAAGTCCTGTGAGAAAGTTAAAAAAAAAAAAAAAGCAATTATGTACTTGAGTTCATTTTTAATTATGTGTACGTGGGAGTGGGGGTGGGGGTGTGTACACATGAGCGCAGGTGCCCAAGGAGACCTGAGGCATCGGATCCCCTGGAGCTAGAGTTACAGGTTGCTCAGAGTGCATCCTGGGAAAAGAAGTCAGGTCCTCTGCATAAGCAGTACCTGTCCTTGACCACTGAGACCCCCTCTCTAGACCTGCACTTGAATTTTTAGGGCTAGGCACACCTTACATTTACTTCACCCAAGCTGCAGCAAGACACTGTGATTAACAGCTTTTGCCTGGCATCTCCCTTCAAACTGAGTTTGTACATGATATCTGATACTTTCCATACAAAGTTAGTAACTTGCACCTGTGTTATAAAGCACATGGTAAAAGATAGCCATAGCCATGAACTCACGCAGCACAGCTCATTTAACTCCCTCACTGCTTCTGTCTGTGTACGCCCTTCCTGGCTCTCTTCCTACCAGCTTATGAAATGGGAACACCATCACAAGAGATTTGCAAATGCATCCCAGTTCATGGTCTGGGACTGAGCTGACACCTACTTTCCATTGCCTCCTGGAATCTCTCTAATTTAACCTTGATTGATTTTAAAATCAAGCATGACAACCCTGCCCATACTCAAATGGGCACTTTTGACAAAGGAAAGTTTCATGATCTGCTCTTACAGCTCCTATTTATGAAAGGGGAAAACCTGCGTTGAACAAAATTCTAAGTATCTTAATGTTGTGTTTATGCCTAGTTGTGGTATCAAGGGCACCAATGAACATGTGAACAATTACCCAGTTTTTATACCCATCTCCCCAGTGTATCAATAAACTACCAGGGCCTACAATAAAGGGTCTAAAGTACCAGCTCATCCAATTCAGAAGGCCAGGCCAAAGAACAAAGCCAGCTAGGGCTGAGTGGCTCTGTGGGCAGAGTAGGGATTCTGGCCATACTTACCAAGTAGTGCTTTTCAAAGGCTTCTACTGATGACAGCGCTTCCTGGAGTTTCTTATAAGGACTCTGAGCTGTGTTGGCTGAAACACAGGAAGCGTCTTACTCAGTAGCAGCATGAATGGTCATATGCATCACACTCACTTTCAGACCTCAGGGGAACGTCCTCACCTGACTCTTACGGGAAGCACAAAAACACTAGCCTTTCCAATGTGACCAACATTATGATGCCTCTTCCTTTCCAATTAACGAAACAGCCCAAGACCTCCTTGTGAAACTGTTCTCAGAAACATGCACTACAAACACTCACATGGGGAAATGACTTCTGAGGGGCAACACAGACCTGCGCACTTCCCCGAGTCCCAGCTGGCAGCGGGTGCTCTGGGGTCAGGCGTTCTCCACTACGCTGCAGCAGCAATCATACCTGTTTCAGGTCTCTCAGCTCCTAATCCCGCCAAAAGATCAACTGTCCTGTTGAGGTCTTCTGAGTTGGGTCCTTTTTCTGACACAAGTCCACAGAGGTACCCTAAGGACTTCAGCTGTTGAGGGGAACCCGTAATTTCAGTTCATTTGCCATACATCAGCAGGCAAGCCACGAATGTAGTAAACATATAATCCTGACTCCCGCTCATTGCGGAAGACACTTAGCTTTCTCATCTACATGATTGCTGCCTGGATTTTATACCATATCTTATAGGATTGCTGAAAACTCACACCTTTTCCAGGTTGGTTCCAGGACAGAGCCGAGGCTGTGAACCCACTCGTGTTCCATCTCCTTGACTACTGCTCTATGTGCACCCCCCACCATGCCCTGCCCCTGCAGTCCACCCACAGCACACACTGGCCCACACCTGCCTCTCTACACATTGCTGCCCACTGCACCTTTTTACCTGCCCATCTCTGACACTGACACTGTCTCACTTGCCATCTGCTGAAGAAGCTGGCAAGAACTAAGAATCTATGACCCCATGGCTATATCCAGACACACTGTAGGATGTCACAGTATCCACACTAGTCTAAATAAGCTACATTTCTCCAAACAGCTCATGCTGTCGGCCACATAGGCACCCTTAGAGACAATGCAAACACCTCACACACAGTAGCAGGTACCTTTTCCATTGCATAGCTCCACAGTCCCACCATGTGGGCAATGTTGGAGTCTATCTGGGCCCGGTCACAGCAACCTTCTATCCTCTGCAACACCTCCAGACAGCTCAGAAACACCCAGCAATCCAGAGCCCCGGGAGGGACGGAGACCTGAGAGGGCACAAGTATGGGCACATGAGGATGCGGTAAGCACAGACCCATGTGCTCACTGCTTTCAGCCCTCAGACAGTGTGACACAGCCATGACCCACAAAAGCTATAGGAGGGTAACCTATCACCTGGGTTCACAAGCTCAAGACACAAGTGATCTGTACACAAACAGATCTTTGAGTCATGTGTTTGGTGATTGTAAAGGAATTAGCTAATATACAACTCTTAGTGACATAATTTTAAAACCTTATTAAGAAAATCCTATGGGAACTTGAGAGTTGGCTCAGAGGTTAAGAGCATTTGCTACTCTTCCAGAGGATCCAGGTTCAATTCCCAGAGCTCACATGGTAGCTCACAACCACTTATAACTCCAGTCCCAGGAATCCAATGCTCTTTTCTAGCCTCCAAGGGTACCAAGGATACATGTGGTGCAGACTTACATGCAGGTAAACACTCATGCACAGAATATAAACAGATAGATAGATGGATGAGTGGGAGGTGGACAGGTGGATGGGTGGATGCTATGAAAAGCTATCACCTGGCTTAGCATAAGGCCTAGCTATATCTATCTAGAAAGGGGCGGGGGCACCAGGACCTCAGGTGACTTTATGATCACACTAAGAACCTTCTGTTGTTCAACAAAGCAGAAAGGACAGTGACATTCAACAATGACAGCTGAATTCTTTACAATCGACCAAAGTGGTGTTAAAACTAAAGAATTCCTGTAGCTTTGACAGATGCACACTAGAACATGCATGACAGACTCTATACAACATGCCAAGTTTGCTTGGAACAATATCCAGGGAAGTAAACAGGAAGAAGGCGGTTACTGCCACCACAGCTAGTGACAGACCCAAGAAGGCCTTTGGGCCACAGAAGCACGTGTCTTTTACAATCAACTCCAAGCACACCTTCCCCCAGTCTGCGAAAGAGAAATATGTCATCCACTGATGACTCACATGGTTTATCTTGTAGCTGACATCTTAGTTTTGGGGAAACATGCTACCAGGATCTACTTAAGTGAAACGCAAGTGAATTCTTCATTGGTGGCATGTGAAGGCCACCTTGTGCTCACGAGACAGACTCCCAACAGCATCCTTTCAGATACCCTGAGCCCAGACAGTGAAGAAGAACCAGGGGATGCCCTCGTGTTGCTTTAGAGGACAGCATGACCAGTTTCTGGAGAGTGAGATCACTCACTTGCATCCTGGCACAGAAAAAGCTCCCTTCACAGTTGTGCAGTTCTCATCAGAGGCAGGCCACGCCAGAGGGCCAACACCAAGACCCAACAAAGCACCTAAACTACCACCCGAAGGTGAACTGGAAGGCACTTCACTAACAGACATCATCATTACAAACTGTAAGTGTGTGATCCAGGTGAACACGCCATCTCCCCTGGTACACACAGGGGAAAGAAAGACCTCCTGGGAGAATAACAGATTCATCTGCAGCAGGACAGTACGGAGAGCCACTAAAGCAGTCTCTCTCCACCAAAGTCATCACGGGTGTCCAGGAGAGTCATGTTTCATTGTGGAAAGTCATTTTTCTGACTTACATATTTAAGAAAAATAATTTGGTATAAAAAAAAAGAGGGGGGGTACTATGGAGGTGGCTTAACAGGTATGAGTACTTCCTGCTTCCAGTGCAAGCGCAAGAGCCTGCGTTCAAACCTCAAGTACCCACATAAAAGCCAGGCATGGCTGCGCATGACAGAACCTTAGTAATGGAAGGGTATGAGGTAGAGACAGGGAGACCCTGGGAGCTAACCAGCTACCCTACCCAAAATGGTGAGTCCCAATGAGAGACTTTGTCCCTTTTTTTTGTATTTCACATGAATGATTATTTTGACTGTCTGTATGTCTATATACCCTGTGAGCCTGGTGCCCAACAAGGCCAGAGGAGGGTGTCAGAGGGAACTGGATCTCTTGGGATGAGAGTTAAGAGATGGTTAAGAGCTGTCATGTGGGTTCTGAGAATGAAACCTGCGTTTCTGGAAGCGCAGCCAGTGTTTCTAACTGCAGAGCCATCATCTCTCCAACCCCAAGGGACCCTGCCTTACAGGAATAAGGTGGAGAGCAGTAGGCACACACCCACAAGCTGACTCTCCTCACACACGTCACAAAATGGAGGAGTCTTTTAAGGTTATTTCTGAGACATGCTGGGCCTGTCATTTAGCACTGTAGGGCACAAAAAAGTTTTACTGTATTATAAAATACTGTTTTGCCCATGTTGTAGCTAGTGAAGCAGATTTGCACCTATGTCTTGAATCTGAAGTCTCCCACAGGCTCATGTTGTGGCAGCACTATCTAGGAGACTGCTGCCTTAGGAGACAGACCTAGCTGGAGGAGAAGGTCACTAAAGGTAAGCTCTTGAAGGTTTGGTTCTGGCTTGTTCTCTGTCTCCTGATGCTCTGAGATGTGAGGAGCCTCCACCAAATCTCCTCACTGTCACAATAGACTGAAGATACTTCCTCTGAGCTGATCAGTCGGGTGTTGTGGTCGCAGCAAGGGTAGTGTGACTTACATGACTCTCCACAGGTTTTCAGGGCCTTACAATGACGACCCCTGGGGAAGCCTGCAGCAGGTCATGGAACGGCCACTCTCCTGAGTGTGGATGATGCAGGCTGTGTAACAGTACCTATGGCTCTGGGTCAGACTCTTTGGAGGTCTCAACTGAGAAATGGTGCTACAGATCTGACATTCTATGTATGTACATGTGAGTTTCCTGGGAGAAGTGGTCACTGAAACAATCTTATCAATGTTGCATGACTCCAGGCAGTGAAGACATCAGCATTCCCCAGGTGAAGTATTCTCTAAAGGATTAAGGTATTTCTATCACCGCAGACAGTAAATCTCTCCCGGCCACTCACTGGCTTCCTCTCACACCCACAGGTTCCAGCTTCCCAGGACAGGGTCAGTGGGCAGAGGAGCCAACTCACCTCTAGGAGCTTCAGCTCTTGCACGCAGCTGTGCAGCAGCTCCAGGGCACGCTGAGCCACCTCCCACGGCCGCTGCAGGAAGAGGAGCAAGGTGCACTGGCGGGAGAACAGGTAGCTTCGCAGGTCCAGCAGAGTGGCTTCCTGCCTCTGTACCAACTCGCGCTTCTCCATGTCTATGGGCTTGCGGAGCACCAGTCCATTCCAGCTCTTCACCGGCTGGCAGAAAAAAGTCAGCCAGTTGGCACCATCTAAACAAACACACATCATGAAAAATGCTGACTGCAGGCACCTCACCTAACTAAGGCCCCTGCCCAGGACCTCAAGGTCTCGTGCAGGAGCTTTCCAAACAGCTACCCTGGCCCACTGCCCCACCAATCAGCTAATGCTTTGAGATGGGTGACTCCCGTTAGCATACCCATTTAGATCACGGTGGCACTGGTGGCTGAACACAGTGCACAGCATCTACCATGCCCAGGAGGTCCTGTGCAGATATACAAGGAGCGAGGCGCCCTGATGCTCACAGGCTGCAGAGCTGAGGCACCTCAGCTCTACATCAATGAGCTCAGTGAGACGGCAGAGATGGCACTGAGCCGCCTTACCTTACGTGCCCATCTGGTAGTTGCCTTACGCACTTCATAGCTCCCCCTACCAGCTCCCTGAGTGGAGGTACTGGAGGACAGGATGGAGGAACAGGGAGGAGGGTGCAGAACCAGAGGAAAGGCACTTCTCATCAGCTTCCCAACAAGGTTCCCAAGTCTAGATACAGCCTTGATACTAAATATGATCTTAAAATAAGAAGCTATAGTAACAAGTCACTTAATCTGTATTGAAAAAAAAAATTAACGTCAAAGTCACTTCATATTGGTGACTGACATCACTCAACAGTTGGCATGCCAACCACAGCTTGTGGCCTCCGAGACCACAACCACTGTGATGTCTAGGTGGAGCTGCTGCACTGAACTTGGGCGATGCCACACAGGCAGTTCCCTCTGTCAGGCTGGGTGCTTTACCGTCACTGTCACGTTCTACTCAGGCCTCTGGACAGATGACACTCCCAAGGGGGTGGTCTCAGCCGCCCCTTTTCCCAAAGCCCCTTCCATGCCCATAACTACTCCTGCTGCAAACGAAGCTGAGTCCATCCCCATTCATAAGGGCTGCACATGAGGGCGGGATTCCGCCTTGCTCCTAACTGCAGCCGGAGCCGTGCCTGGCACCAGGTGGCCCTCCAGAATCCCACGCTGAAGCAAGCCTTTCATTCAGCTATGAAACTTGGCCTGGGCTTATTTTTAGATTTTAAATTGTCCCACATTTATTTTTAAACTGAGAAAAAAACAAATTGTGTGAAATGTAAGAACAATTTTATATTCATAGGAGGTGTGTATATTATACAGACACATAACATAAAAATAAATGTGAGAAATACTTACCTTTCTAATTCTAATAATTTAATTAGCAAATGTTTTATTTTGGTTATAGATTGTTATCTGGGTATTGGCAGAGTAAGACATCCAAACTATTACATACGGACTGGTCTGTAGTAGGGGTCAATGAGCAATACTTTGAGACCCACCTTAAACAAGGACAAGCCCAGGTAGGCTGACTGCCCTAGTAACTCATCACCCTGCAGGTTCTCAACTGGTGCTACAGTCCCTAGACATCACTGCTCCCTCAGACACAGTGACAAGGTTCTTAAGAACATGTCTGGCTTAGCATAGGGACTGGCAGTGGGGTGGGGTGGCACCAAGGAGAAGACAACCCAAAGTCTAGCACCAGGGGATAGCTGAACAGACTCTCAAGAGGCAGCTGAAATACTATGCATCTATTAACAAAAACACTTGTTTTGGCACTCGATTGGGAGGCACAGAGAGACGCCATGACAGTGTCAATAAGAAAGAAAGAGAAAAATGTCTCAGTAAGGGGCTGGAGAGATGGCTCGGCAGTTAGCAGTGCCTGCTGCTCTTGCAGAGGACCTGAGTTAAGCTCCCAGCATCCACATCAGGTCAGCTCACAACTACCTGTAATTCCTGCTCCAGGGGATCCAATGCCCACTTCTGGTTTCCTTAGGTACCTGCATTCACATGTGCATACAGACATACACACGCACACACATAAATTTAAAAAAGCTCTTTTCTAAGAGTGTCAGTAAAATGAAAAGTAAATGACTATCAATTCTTTTATTTCTGTGCATATGTGTGTACCTGTCTGCATTTGTGCATGTAAACGCATGTACACGTGGAGGCCAGAGATCAACGTTGGGTACTTTCTTCAGTTGCTCTCTTATTGTTTTAGGACAAGGTCTCTCACTGAACCCAGAGCTTGCCCACTAGGAAGAGCGGCTGACCAGTGAGCCCGTCATTTAGATGGTGCTGGGAGTCAGGTCCTTGCGCTTAACAACGAGTGTGCTGCACTAGTGCAAGCACCCTACCCGCTGGCTCACCTCCCAGCTTTCAGTTGTTGTCTCTGTATGCATTTTAAAGCGTTTGAAAGATCACTGGTACTATCGCGAAGGTGTCATGGTAAACACACAGAAGGAACTCCTGAGGGCTGCGGACGGAGGGCGAGGACATCTACTCTCCAAGTCAGGCGCTGTGCAACCTGAAAGCAGCTTCGTGAGCACTGTCACTACCTGTGATTCTTCTAAAAGCGAGAGCGACTGATTCTTAATTATGTCTCATCTTATTTCCAACAGGAATGAGAATACCCCTTGTAATTCGCATAAGACAACAACAACAGACTGACTGCAGAGCAAACAGACTGGCTGAAACGGAAAGTGGAGAAACTGTTGAGCAACGGCTTGGTGGTAGAGACATCTACTCACCTCCGGCCCCAAAGTTGACCACATACTGCGAGAACAGGGCATCCAACTCATCGTACTGCACCAGGGCGTCTTCAAACTGCTGCAGCATCTCAAAGACAAAGGCAAGCTCCTCCTGTCACCAAAAACACCAGTCAGCTCCTGAAGCTGCATCAGCCATGGAGAGCACGGTGCTGAGAACGAGCTTCTGCCAGTGATGCACAAAGCCTCCACACACCATGTCAGTACTCGCTCAATGAGGGAGAAGAACAGAAAGGGGAAGGAAAGAGCCAAGACCAGGTCTAGGCTCCAGCAGCTCTGGCCACAGCTGGACACAGTGGTCCCATTCCCAGCGCTGCCTCATAACCCAGCTTCTTACTCTTCCCTCCGTGGTTGTCTGTACTCACTTTTAATCTGAACTGCTTTGAGACTTACAGAAATGTTGCCAAGAAAACAGTTGTTTGTATGGAGTTCTCGGCTTCCTGCCACGTTAACACCTCATGGAACTGTAGTACTATTCTCATATTCTGAAATCACTGTTTGCACAATACTATTGACTAGACGGCCCTGACTTGAATTTCATAAACTCTATCCATGCACCTAGCCCTTATTTTATGTGTATGGGTATTTCACCTGCACGTATGTCTATGTACCGTGTGTGCGGTGCCTGAGGAAGCCAGGAGAAGGTGTCAGTTCCCCTGGAGGCAGAGTCACAGACAGTTGTAAGCTGTCGTGCTGATGATAAAAATCAAACCCAGGTCATCGGCAAGAGCAGCCAGTGCTCTTAACTGCTAAGGCATCTCCCCAGCCCCTGGATCTAAGGCTTCACTCATGTATGCATCCATCAAGCTGCCCACTCTTATACCATCTATTCATCTATCCATCCATTAATCTGTCCCCCCACTTATGCATCCATCCACCTGCCCACCCAGCCCATCTACTCAGGCGTCTACTCGTCCATGTACCCATTTATTCATCCATCCATCCACCCACCATCATGTGTGTGTTCAAACTGATTTCCACCCTAATCCAGCCATTTGTCTTCATCTAGCCATTTTCCTTCCTTGTGTAATTCCCAGACTAAGCTTAATAAGCTTCAAAAGTTAGGAGACAGGGCCATCAGAAAGGTGTCCACAATCATATAGCGAATGATTCACACATTCAAATCTCCTCACCTGTCCAAACCTTCCTAATATCCCTTAGACAGATGCTTCAGAATAAGAGATAAATTTTTAATCAGAATGGGTCTTCTGTTTATTCAGAATATGTCATTTCTTCAGTAATGAACACACGATTGGTATCTAAACATGAAGCTCATGCTTTCCAGTCAAAAAATGGTGAAAAAGCAAGGAACTCTAAGAATAAGACTCCTGTCCTTACACTAGCACTGCTGTGTCACATACCCACACTCTTTCTGTGCACCCAAGAATTTTCCTCTTCAAAAACAAAAGGCTGATTGTAAACAACAATTTCAAAAGCCTAAATAATTTGGTGAATTCCAGTAAAGCATTACCTTAACCAATCCTTTACTGGGAGCCATGGTACAGTCCCAGAAACCATCCCTCAACCCTGCGTCTGGACAGAGGTGAACCAGCATATCGGTCCTTCCCCGATGCTGGGTACCTCTGCCTCACTCACTGCAGACCTTAGAAGTCCCTGTGTCCAAACAAAACCAAGAGGAGCCCCACGACCAGAACTAGGTGGGGGCACTGTTGAGCTGTGAGGCAGGAGACCTGAAATCATGGTCGTCTTCTGTTTACAGCAGAGAAATGGAAACATCACTCTGGCTGCTGCATGGTTGGCCAGTAGGAACTAGCCTAAGAGCTGCCTCATCCGTCAGGGGAGGCCTGTACCTGAACCATGAAGTATTCACAGAAGCTCCAGCCTGGCTCCGTCCTCTTTTCCCTCAAGGTCCGCATGTCATCCTCAAACTTGCCAAGGTTTTTGGTAAAAGACATGAGCAGCAGTGTCCTGAGTTTGGTCAGGAAGGCATTCCAGGATTCCTGAGTTCGAGAAGAGTCCTTCAAGGGGTCAGAGAGCACAACACACCTGAAAAGATACAAAGGGCAGTCTGGAAAAACCGAGTGGCACAGCACACCTGATCAGCTGAGTCTCCTTCCCAAACTCCCCCACTGCCTCCCCTGCTTCTCTTCTTCAGTCAGTGAAAATCATGGGTGAGGGGCTGAAGCAGTTTGCTGCTGCTTGGGCAGGAAGCACTGCAAAAGTTTTAAGGCAGGTCTGCTGCAGAATAGACAGGAGCCAGAGCAGGACTGAAAAGGAGTGAACCTGCAGGGTTCACACCACCCTCCGTTCCCAGCCCTCATTCCCACACGCCTCACACTCTCCCAGCTCCTTATGCTCACAGAATGAAACCAAGACACCTCACTTGGCTTGGGAGGACCACAGCCCAACCACAGCACCGGGCTCCAACTCTCTCAGTCCAGTCTGGGTCACGGAGCATGCCATGCCCTTCTCTCTCCGCCAGCATTCTCTTGCTCACCTGACATCTCTTCCACACTGGACTCACTCCACTGGTCACTGCAGTACATCCTAGGACACCCCTGACCTGAGCCCTGGCCCGTCTCATGGATATGACTCTACCACCACACTATGACTCTTTGAGAACCACACTAAGAAATGGGACAAATACAGATGACAGACAGGTGTGATGCAACTTAACTACGAGGAGATACACCCATGATACAGAAGCACCAGAGTTATAACATTCCGGAACGTTCCAGTGTCCTGGAATTGGGACTATACACATTCAATAGGTAGAAGTGGCACCTGGCTTTAGTGCCGCTGTAATAATTTAGGAAGATGAATAAACCTAAACTCAGAAATGATTTTAAAATCTTGATGCAATGAACATCAAAAGTTCTTAATAAATATTTTATTAAGCTGCTAGCAAACAGGGAGATAACCAACTCTATGCTCCAACCTGTCCCCTCAGGGAGCAGCAGCCTCCATGCAACCACCAACAGGTGAGGCAGCACAGAAAAGCCATCCTTCCCATCACCCACCCAGTACACACTGACCCTTCCCAGAAGGGCAGAGGTCAGGGCCAGCCATCCCGGAGGTCACTCCCAACAGGAGCTGCTATCTGCCGGTTCAGCACGCATCCTATGGCACTCCGGGACTGCGGTTGCCAACACCCTTGCTGAACAGCACCACTGTCTCCTGTAGTCCCCACATTGCAGGGGTGGAACCCATCAACAGCACTCACGAGGCAGGGATTTCCTTCAGCAGCCCACTACCTCCCCATCAGTCCCAGCGCAGCATTACATTTGCCCGTGTTCCTTGTTAGGCCTCTCACCTCCCACAATCTCTAGGTTATCATCTGATTGCATTAATCAGAAAGGTAGAGCCCAGCACAGCTACTGCCACGAGGAATGGAGACTGATCAGGAGGGCAGCAGTGTCTCCTGGGGCACAGAACACCGGAGCAGCTGCTAACAGGGCACATGTGGAGGAGCTCCAAGGAGGGCCTCGGACAGACGCTGACACCACAGCCAATCAAACAATCACTGAGTCAGTACCCGACTCAGCAGCACTTTACCAAAGGCTTGAAGAATGCACAGAACCTGTAACCAAGCAATTTCCCTTTAAGGAGTTTATTCTAAGGAAACAGGTAAGGACATTCACAGTATCTAAGCTGGAAAGACATGCACAATGTTGTCTCTAACAAGAGTAAGCAAACAAGAGCCCAAGAGTCCTTGAGGTGTCTATACATAACACACAGCCTGTTAATGTGATGTGCTATTACGTACTCACTAGCAATCATGGGGCAGGGATGTACTGTTCATGGAAAACTCGCAATGTGACAACAGCAGCTATCAATGTTGCACAGAGAATGGCGATACTCTAAAGACACACAGGAAACGCTCTGCCCTGGGCTGCTTCCCACTTACTTCCCACATCCTGCACTTCCTGGCCCATCCCTGTCCTCAGAGCACCTCCCGCAGGCCCCTGAAGCAGGCTGCCTACACTCTTACAGGCTCTTGCAGCATGGGAACTCTCCACTGGTGGTAGTGACTGTGGGAATGACAACCTGCCGCACCAGGGCAGTGTCCAGGCTCCAGTGCCAACGAGTGAGAGTTATCTGTGCACAAGTCAGCATACAGCCAACGGGGCTCGGCAGTGCTAAGGAGAGAGGAAGCTCCAGCAGGCACAGATGGCAGCAAGCCACTGCAATGAAGAGGGATGAAGTCGGTTTTGCAACTTCCTTCCAGGAACTTCTAACAAGTGGACTATAAACAGAGAAATATGTGTCCCACAATTAAAAGCCATTTAGGGAATTCTACACTATTCAAGGACTGATGACCTGCTCGGCCAGTAACTGCAGAGCATGGGGGTGGGGGTTAGGGGTGAGGAGGGGTGTCCAGCACTCCTCTGTAGCTTTCTAGACTGGCCGAGTCAACCATTATCACTGACATTAATCAAAAGGGGTAAAATGTACGACACACTTACCTGTCACTCTGTTTATTACAAAAGTCATTTCTTATTTTGTCCACAATAGAAGTTCGGGGAAGGATGTTGGTTTTGTTTTTTTTCTTGGCATCATTTTCAACTACCACTATTAACCAATCCACAGAGCTATGAGCTTTCAGGACATTCTGCCACTTGGTGAGGTCGTCTTTTACCGTAGCTTTGTACACTTCAGTATCCTAAAAATAAATAAGTCACGTTGAAGGCGAGCTCCCAATGCCTTGCCTTCTTAGGCACAGGGTGTCAATAACAAAGAGGCACTAGCCAGATGTTAACACGCTGGGGCAGCCAGAGGTGAAGTGGGGTGGGGGAAAGCCGGCAGCCTGAGCCTGAGCGCCATGTTCAGTTTCACACCAGCCCCAGTCCTAGCATATTCTGGCACCCAAAGGCATAAGGTACAGAAGCAAGGACTGAAGAGCTGAGGAGGGCACTCAGGGTGACACTGTCCATGAGCCAAGGAGGAGCTTCCCTCAGGGCTCTGTACCCAAGTCCCATAAGGTTGACACTGTCATGGGTCAGCCAGAAGCCTAGACTCCCAACAGCTGCTCTGTGGCCCTGAGCATTCTGGGAGCCCCAGGGTCCTGATCCAACTTCAGTGCCCCTTGAATTCTTCTTGTAAGTGCCAGGAGAGAAAGCCACCTCAGCTCCCTTGTACTGCCAGCTCACAGGAGCTGGCAGGAAGCTGTTCAACTCAAACTTGGTTCCATTTCTCTCTCCCAGGACTAACACAAGTCAGAGAAAGCACCTCTCCCCAACAAAGCCAAGGAGCCACAGCACAAGTGTCCTCCTATTGTTTGTTTACAATTCCATTTATACTCTGAAAATCTAAAACTAAGATGCAAGGATTGCAGCTGGCTTTAGTGATGTGCTTGTCTAGCATATGCCCTGGGTTCAACAACAAAAAAGATACTTAACACAATTCAAAGTTTGAGTTACAACTTTTAGAAACAGCTATTGTTTAAATACACACACCTTTTTAAATGTACACGACTTCTTTTTATTTTATGTGAATGGATGGGTGTTTTGTCTGCATGTTGACCTATGCACCACATAAGTGTCCAGTATCCACGGAGATCAGAGGAGTGCTTCAGATCCCCTGGCCCTGGAGTTACTAATGGTTGTAAGCCACCTTCCGGGTGCTGGATCCAGAAAAGCAACCAGCGCTCTTACTTGCTGAGCCATTGCTAAGGCCCTCCCTCCCCTTTAACAGCTCTCCTCACTGTCCAATCCCAGGGCTCTTTGGATTTTTCAGCCACTCTTAATGCAGACATGTGCTAATTTTGGTTTGGGGCTCAGCAGTAAAGGAGCTTGCCACCAAGCCTGACGACCTGAGTTTGATCCTGGGACCCACATGGTGGAAGGAGAGCCAACTCCTGAAAGTTGTCCTCTGACCTCACCCAACATCCACGTGTGTGGACGTGTGCACATACACACGCACACATACGAATATCAGCCAATCCCTTTCAGTCCCTCTTTTGACTTAAACCAGTAGCAAACTCTAAAAGGCAGTACTTAAAAATTTTTTCATAGCTTTGAAAAACTACGGTTCAAATTAGAAACAAATATAACACAGAAAGATCTTTTACTTAAAAGCAGAGGAAAGACCAGTGTGCAAAATCAAATTTATGAGGAAACAGCAGAAACTCATTTACATGCTGCATATTTCCCTAAAACTGCATTAGAAATGTCAGAATGTTGGTGTTCCTGGAGTCAATGTGGTACCCAAGAATCCCAGGTGCATGGTACCTGGCAGCAAAAGCACAAGAAGCACCGACAGCCTGTGTCCAGGCATGCCCACTTTGCACTACACCCAGTTCATGGAGGCCAGGACAAAGCAGCCATGACACTGGCCCACAACAGTGCCCCGGACACCTTCTTCAACCCCCTGGCCCAGGAGACGCCCTGATGTAGGCATTGCAGGCCTCAAGGAGATGCCAGGGAGGCCTTGGGCAGCCAATTTACAGTGACTCTCCACAGGAGAGTCCCAGGGCTCCCAGGGCAGAAAAGTCATTCCAAACAGTCCTGTGGAAAACAAGCTGACATTACTGGACACTCACACCTGTCACTCATCTCTGGCAACAAAAGAACATCACCAGAATGACAGAGGGTCTCAAGGAGACCATGAGAAACCAGTGAGGTGAGCTCTTCCTGAAGACCAGAGAACTTGTGACCAAGGCCAGCTTGGTCTATACAGCAACTTTCAGGCCGGCCAGAGCTACATATAGTGAGACTATGTCTTTATTTTAAAAAATAATAATATCTGGGTGGTGGTGGTGCACACCTTTAATCCCAGCACTCGGGAGGCAGAGGCATGGGGATCTCTGAGTTCCAGGAAGCCAGAGTTACAGCAGAGAAACCTTGTCTCGAAAAGCAAAATGAACAAACAAAAAATAAACAAAATAATAAAGAACTAGCTAAAGGAGAAATAAATACAAACAGAAAATAGAGAATTTCTTGGCCTGTGGAACTAGCTCAATGGTATAGCACTTGCCTATAATGTGTGAGGCCTGGCAGCCCCCCCCAAAAAAACAGTAACAACAATAATAATAACCATGTCTGAAAAACAAGACACTAAGATGTATTTAAAGTAGTAACCAGAGGAAAATTCTTAACTTTAAAGATCTGTTATCAATGAAAATTTAATTTTATATATATATATGCATGTATATATATATATACACACACATATTTATCATATGTATATATTTCAGACTAAAAAAATAAACAGAAGAACCATATGAAAATGAAAACAATGAATTGGTAGAAAAGACTAACATAAATCAGATTAATAAATTCAGATGTGGCTCTCTGACAAGCTAATCCAATCAAAGACAGAAAGCACGGACACACAAAGTAAGAACCAAGGACGGGAGCCAGGTCCGAATGGACCACTTGGTGCGATTCAATGGAAACAATTTTAAAACCTATCTAAGATATGCAACTTCTAAGCAAAGCATAGTCTATCAAGTTAACAAATGGCTCAGACAGACCGACTTCATGGAAAGGATCCGAGAAGTTTCCAAGGTTGCACTCACAAGGAAGAGAGCTGCCTCTCAGTCTCACAGAATACCACAAACCTCACTACCAGCAGCTCCAACGCAAGATAAACAGTTTCAGAAAGAAAAATGGAAACTCCCAATTCCTTTTATGACTCAAAGGTTACACTGAGTGGCTAGAGAGATGGCTCAGAGGTTAAAAACATTTGCTGTTCTCCTAGAAGACCTGCATTGGTGTCCCAGAACCCAACCTGCAACTCACAACCATCCTTACTCGAGCTCCAAGGCATCCAATGCCCTCTTCTGTCCTCTGTGGGCACCAAGCATGCATGTGGCACACACATATACATGGAGGCAAAACACTCAAACACATAAAATAAGAATAAAAATAAACGGTATCACTACCCTAACCCTACCCTACACACAAAAAAGGAATATAAACCCATGGAATGAAAGCCCGACTCACAATCACACGGGGATACATCTCAGTGTTACACATTTGACAAGCAAATGCAAAGCCCCAGATTTGATATCCAGCACTACAAAAATTAAATAAAAAAGCAGACCTGACACTGTACATGCAGGGTTATGGAGAGAAATTTCATAGGTAAAGTATGGCCTGGTCATCCTACCCATGAAGTGGCTTCTGGCTACACCTGGGGTTTGAACTTCAAGAGACCTCCCAGAGGACCTATGAGGTCTATGCTGTGTGTATGCGTGGTTAATACTATATATCTGCTTTCCTTCTCAAGCTCTGGGACATGCCAGGTAGAGGCCCTGTGTGATCACCCTCAATAAGAACCATAAATGCCCAGACTCTAGTGAGCTTGCCTGACAGACAACACCTCACACTCATGCCCCATGTCCTGTGTGACTCCCTGAGAAACAGTACATGAGGCAAAGTACGGGGGCAACCAGGCTCAGGCCTCCAGAGTCCTATCTTATTCAAGTCACAAAAACACTGTTGTGGCCTCAAACTCAGGCTGAAATCCCAGAGGAAATGACTTAAGTACTTGCACACTGCTAAGTGCTTATTTTATTACTTAGACCGGAAGAAATAACCCTCAGAACTTCCCTTAGTTGGTGGCAGGAGAATTTTATCTGAGCTCATGAACACACGATTACAAAACACAAGTGAAAGCTACAATGCCAAGCGGAGAGAACGGGGCCTAGCAAGCAGAGCAAGTCCTGGGGTGGAAAGGGTCATGACAACAAAGGGAAACAAGTTCAAGCTGACTAAATCCTATGGCTACTAGGACTCACAGCCAGAACCATGCTGCACTCATGGATTCCCCAAGACAGCCACAGTTAGGTGAAGCAGACACACAGGGACACCGCCTCCTGCCTGGCAGAGGAACCAAGACAATGTAACACCAAGAGAGCACAGTCCCATATGCCAGATCGTGAGGTGGCACTCCCGCTCCGAAGGCTTTCTGCCCGGCCAGTACTTACACAGCACTCTGTCCAGTAGATGTGGAGGAAGGGGAAGGTGAGCAGGGCTTTGTTCCCTTCTTTGGGCAGCAGCTCCTCCTTGAACTGCACAAAGTTGGATTCCAGGTGAATCATCTTTGGAGCCCGGCCATAGGACCTAAAACAGTTTTTAAAAGTCACCAAGAAAACAACTGAACAAGAGTAGAAAGTAGGGGTGTATCAATACAGAATTCACTCATATCTAGAGCTTCAAAGACATGCTAATTATGAATTGAAACTGGCCAGAAACCCTCCATGGGTTATTACAAACAGCCCCGTGTCAAAGCTCCCCAGAAGGCAGAGCAGCTCAAGGGTGAACCTGAGCAAGGCTGCCATGGACTTGTGAGAACAGGTCCCTTGCAGGGAACCTACCCTGGGCTCACTCTAAAAGGGAAGACAGTGCCCCAAGCGCCAAAAGTTATTCACACTCTCCAAAGTCCTAATGCTGTTGTGACCAACAAATTATTGGTGGAAAAGAACAGATTCTTGTTTGCAGAGCTCAAATTAAAGAGTGGCACAAGCCCCCCTTTCAACCCACAAAAGTAGCCACAGGGACCCCGTAAGTCTCCATCCCAGTTCATTGTGTAAAATGGCGGTTTTGTGCACCAATGGGTGAGGGGCTGCCAAGGCCTTGGCATTTCATGTTGTCTGCAGGTGTTGGCTTAATGGAGGGGACGTTTGATTGCTCGTGATCTGCATGTGCTATCAGTAGAACACCTGAGGAGCTTAGGCATCAATAAAAACCCCTGAGACGAGACGCTCAGGGTTGCACTGTCCAGTATGGCGCTGGCTACGATAGTGGCTCCCTCTGCTGAGGTCTGGCAGGGTTTGTACCTATGAAAATGCCTCCTTGTTTTCCCTACTAAGTGACACAGAAGCCTAACTGCTACAGTCATCTACACACCTACTGCTTTCTGGAACATCTGTTCCCATGATGCTTTGCGTTTAACAAACTGAGGCTTCTACATTAACCATAATTGTGCTTATACTCACACTTGTGGGCTTTCTATTTGAAAGCTCTCTACTGCCTGTCTTCTGTGAGATTAGTCAAATTTCCTTTTTGTATTGTTTTGTACTGTTAGCATCAAAGTTTATGATCTATTTCCATTCTGCTAATGATTTCATTCATTTTTGGTGTTTTGTTTTGTTTTGGAGACAGGGTTTCTTTGTTGTAACTCTGGCTGTCCTGGAACTCACTCTGTAGATCGGGTCGGCCTCAAACAGAGATCCGCCTGTCTCAGCCTCGTGAGTGCTGGGATTAAAGGCGTGCGCCACCACTGCCCAGCTACTGACTTCATTTTTACCTCAAAATCATCCAAGCTACATGCATCACACCTAAGTTACAGGCAGACTTTTTATTCAGAGACAGCTTTGTTGGTCTTTCTTCTCCCTAAACCATGTCCACATTCTGCAGCTGCTACTGCTGTCTCCCTGTTCCTAAATTGCTGCTCTTGTGAGTCCTCCAACTACTGTGTTAAAGACTTAGTCCATATTTCACTGGAACTGAGATAGCCCTCTGTGAAGCAGCACATATAATGGCCCCATTTCAGAAATATCACTGAGGAACAGGCTCCTACCTATGTAGTACAGGGCCCTCATCAGAAGCCATCCATCAATACTTCCTGGCCTCCAGAACCACAAGTCAGTAAGTTTCTGTCCATATAAATACCTCTGCCCATAGTGTTCTTTGAAGGCCCTGTCCCTGTGAGTATTTGCTAGCTAGTCCTTTACACTCACTGACTGGGGGTTCATGAAGGGAAGAAGTAAATCCATGCTGTTTCTCTGTTTGTTTCGCCATCACCTTCTCTATGCTTCATGAATGCATTTCTTTAAGAACCTTTAGTAAGGTTATTTGACATCCTTTGCAGATCACACTATTTCTTCAGGGATTAACCACCCCCTTCCTAACAACAATCTGCTCAACTGTCTTCTTTCCCCAACAGCACCAGCCTTTGCAAATGTTGAGCAATTTCCTCAGAGAGCACTCTTCCAGCACCATGTATCTGTTATGTTATAAGTGGCTAAAACAGACACCACAACAGGCACAAAAATACTAGACATCCACTGGAGAGCCCAGGTAAGACACCCCATGACCACGTTATGTAGGGCAAAGTAGGTAGTCTGGAAGATGACCATAAGAATCAAATTCACACCAAGCTACGAGTTCAAGATCATCCTGGGAAACTCAGAGAGATGCTCTTACAAAATATGAACTAAAAAGAGGGCTGGGAGTGCAGCTCTATAGAAGAGTCTTTGCCTAGTGCGTGCAAGTCCCTGGGTGCAGGTGCAGTACCCAGGATCATGGGGGGAAAAGAATCAAGAGCCAGATTGGTGGTCCACTCGTAAGCCCACTGTAATGCCCATTAAGTGGAGGCAGGAGGGATACAAGGTTGAGGTCAGCCTGAGCTACTCAAAGCCAGCATGAACTACATAACAAGATCCTATCTCAAAAGAAAAAAATTCACCGTGAGGTTAGGAAAGTTCGATCCCCGGCACCATGAACACAAAAACAAAACAAGACCTACAGGTTAGGGAGGCTGCTCTGTTCTTTAGCTTGCATTTCAGAACAGAGGTGTTTAAGGTCTCACTTGCTCACCGGAGCACCTGAACTATGAGGGGAGCCTGCCAAGACACAGACACTGTACCTTCTCCATTCCATCGGCTCTCTTGGAAGCTGCTGGGAAAGTGTCGGGTAAATAGAGGTAAATAAATTCTGATCTCCAGCACCTACAACAGGAACAAAGAGAAACCCAGTTATGTCATTTTAAGATAAATTCAGAGCCAGGTGGTGGTGGCACAAGCCTTTAGTCCAGCACTTTGGAGGCAGAGGCAGGTAGATCTCTGTGAGTGAGTTCAAGGTCAGCCTGGGCTACAGAGCAAGTTCCAGGACAGCCAGGGCTACACAGAGAAACCCTGTCTCAGAAAGAAAGAAAGAAAAAAAGATAAATACAGGTGAAATATACTTTAAAGTTTACAATGTTGATATTCTTAGGTAATTTTATATTCGGTAGAGTCAACTGAAAAACAAGACTGTTTTGTGCCTAAATTTTAGTGGCTAGTTTCAGGAACCTCAGCACTTAACCTGCATGGTTGAACTGCGACCCTCACAGAGCTTCCACAACAGGCTATGGCTCTCACAGAGAATGAGGTTTGCCTTGGAGGCAGCTTGGTCCAGGCTCCTGGGCTCTGTGGCCACTCCTTTCTATTCCCACAACGAAGCGGAAAACTCCACACAAGGAAAGGAAGCCTGAGCAGTGAAGAGACCCTTCTGCCCCAACAGTCACTTAGAGCTAACAGCACTGAAATGAATGAACGCCATGTGTGATTACACAGGGTGCCCGGGAGGCATCCCCAACTAAGAGGAGGAAATGTGTATGGCCCCAGCTCAGACTGGGTACTTAACCTGAGAGCCCCTGACCCTGGAGAAGCCAGAGGTGAACAAGTGGGAGCATGAGGCTGGCCTGGGAGGACACGCTGTCTGACTTCACACCTGTACTCAGCATGCCACTCAGCTTGCATCCTAACTTTAACAGAACTGAAAAGTCCATTTGGCTCACCTGACCGTAACATACATAAACTAAAAAGGAACTGTTTACTACAGACAACTAAACTGGTATACCCAGGATCCTCTTTAAGAGGAAGCATTCTCCCAACTGCCTTTATTCATCTTAAAGAGGAGATTGGGAATTGATGTGAGCCATTAGCACAGTTGCTTATTTTGCCATCATGAGCTAAAAACTGAATCTCCTGAAGACTACACTGCAGTATCAAACCTCTGGGGAGAGAAATGGTGTTTCTGGGCACTTGGAAGTGGTGGCTAGCGTGGTGCTGGAAGGTGACTGGTCCTGACTGTCCTTCCTGTGCCTGTGCACCAGACAGGAAAGGGAAAAGACAGCTCTTCAGCAGGGCCAGGGTGTGGGCAACACACACACGCACAACCCAAGCACGGCCTGGCAGGAGTCATAACAAGTCTGATGTGGTTTTCACCCTGTTCATTTACTTGACCGTGCAACTTAAAACTCTGTACATTCAAAAGGAGGACTAATTACACTTGGGTGGGGCCAGGGAGTGGTAGAAGCACAATGAACAGCATCTCTGCTCATCAAGGCCACAAGCCCAAGAACAGAGGCACTGTCTGGGGAAGGCTCCCAATTCTCCTTGTTCCGTGTCCTCTTGTATGGAAGAGGTGATGAGTTCTTGGGCTCTTTGATAAGAACACTAATAACCTTTTGTGGGGTTCTGGCCTGCATGTCTGAGACCAGCCAGCCTGTGAAGGAGGGCTGTGTATAGACAGGAACTTAGGTGGGGTGGGAGGGTGCTTCCCAGTAGGCTATGGCATGGCAAGCACCCTCTTCAGGATTGTCGTTTGGACCTGGGAGACTTGGGTTAGGAGAAAGAGCTCCAAGAAGACTTGCAGTGCTTGCTGACACTACCATCCCTCAGTAGAGCCTTAGACACAGGGGGCAAGCTGTGGGGCAGTCCGGCTGCTTTTGGAGTGACTGTCCTCACTCCTGCCAGCCACATCTTATTTGAAGGTCAGATCAGCTCTAGGGGCCTCTCTGTTCACAGCTCACAGTGAAAAGCGGGGACAGACGAGCTATTTATGAAGCAGAACTCAAACGGGCCGAATGAGCATGCACTGCTGGAGACACTCAGCCTGAGCTAAGATTCAGATTGCCAAGGAGCCCCTGCCACCAAGGGAGGACACACGACAATGAGGCTGGACTAAGACAGAGGGTCCTCCAAGGACGAGCCTGGGATTCCATTTCTGAACAAAAGAATCAAAACAAATGCATAGCGCACCTAACACTTGCTGTCTACACACCTTCAGAAACAGCCGCTTTCTGCACATACTGTCGCAGAGGCGAGAGCTGCAGGCCCGTAAGAGGCAGCTCCTGCGTGGCTGGAACGCCTCTCTGGAGGGCCGGTCTCTGAGCCTAGGCATGCATGCTCTTGCCCAGACATCTGCAACATCAATCTCTCAACAGCATATGCTAAGACAGACCTGCAGATGGACAGTATAGCACCCAAGGACACTGGCTGGGAAGTCACCTCAGCCTGCTCAACAATATCTACTGGATCTGTTGTAACACACACAATGTCAACACTGTAATAAAAAGTCACCAACGCTTCACACTGGGAGCTGTCACAGGGAGAGCTAGCATTAAACACATAACCTGCCACCAATGGTCCTGCAGTGACCCTGACCCTGGCGCTGGCCATCACTGTGCCTGTCCCACCTAGTCTTCCTCCTGGCCCCTATTCTGGTGATGACTCCAAATTGTCATCCACACAAGCACACTGCACACGTGCACACATGCATGCACAGGCACACACAGGCACGAGTGCTCATCCCCACACACATGCTTTCTCCCTGGCTCCTTCCCTATGTGACAATCACTCCCTCAGTCGGAGTGATGAGAGGGAATGCAGGTCGTGCCTTACTGGCCTCAAGCTTTATGCGTGCAGGTTTGCAGAGAAGGACATGCAACTGACACACAAATACCAGCCCCAAGATGCTCAGTCCCAAGGTCTTCGTCCCGTCTTAACATAAAAGACAAGTATACACACAAGCATCACTTAACTAAGAAGACAACAGTCACCTCCAACACAGAGACCAGGCTAATCTGGAAACTGAAGAATTTTCCTTTTAGAAAGAAAAAAATTAGATAACTGCATCCTAGCATAAGACCATGAAAAGCCGTAGTAAACTGTAAATTTTTAACATGCACTTTATTTATTGTTAGTGTGTGTGTGTATGCATGCATTATGTGTGCATGTGAATACTTATGCTACAACACACATGCGGAGGTCAAAGGACAAGTAGGCAGTGCAGACCATCTACCAAAATTGCTCCATGTATAGGAGTTCTCTTTTCATGGCCTGCCAGGAAGTCCTGCCAGAGTAATCGACTACAGACAGGGCCAAGCATGTATCACCCTGGCTCAGCTCAAAGAAGCTACTCAAGAAGCGACTCCAGCCAACCCCCCAAGACTGGGCTCATGGCTCTGCTGGGGTGGAGGTGACAATGTGAAGGGAGGCCATGATTCAGAGATCAAAAGGGGGATTGTGTCCCCAATGCAAGCCCCACGGCTTCATTCCACCCAAACTGAGGAAGAGCAAATAGGTCACCAAACACATGAGAAGCCACTCCAGACCACAGAGCTGCTCCATCAGCACAGGGAAACTGCATACAAGTGGTTCACTCTAACCAAACCAATCAATCAAGACTGTCCTCATTTACATGTGGGAATTACACGCCAGGAACTGCAGCCTAACCAAACTGTAGTTGACCCTCACCGAATATGGACTCCTCAGCAGCCCGTCATCTTACACAGGCTGTCCTTCCATTCCCTCCAGCGCTCTCCTTACCATGTGCTAAATAAACATGGGCTGTTCTAACAAAAGCAAAGAGGATTTAGGAGATGGCTCAAGGATAAAGTGCCTGGGTCACAGGGCTGGGCAGGGTCAAAGGTGGCTGTGGTTGTTGGGTGTATCTGCAACTCTAGCACTTGGGGATGGAGGCTGGCGAAGAGTAGAGAGATCCTTGGAACACATTTGTCAGTCAGTCTAGCCAATCAGTGAGTACCAGGTCCCATAAGAGACTCTCTCAAAAGATAAAGTACCCAACATCGACATCGATCTCTCTCCTCCACAGACACACACACACACACACACAATCACACACACATACATACACACTCACAGAATCACACATACACAATCACACACACACACAGAATCACACGTACACACACACAATCACACACACACACAGAATCACACGTACACACACACAATCACACACACACAGAATCACACACACACACAGAACCACACACATACACACACACACACACACACACACACACAGAATCACAAATACACATAAAAAGAAAGAAACAAGACGTTAAGAGGAAAGAAATACCTTCTAATGTGTAACTGATAAAAAAAATCTGGAAAATAGAATTAAGTTTTGCAACTCAATAAAACAACTCAAAATGAACAAAACACTTTCACAAGCATCTCACTACGGGCTACGTGTGCGGGGCGCTTGTCATCTGGAGACTGAGGCAGGAAGGTCTCCAGTTACAGGCCCACCTGGCTACACAGTAAGCCAGTGAGACTGTCTCAAGGGAAACAAACAAGCTAGAGGAATCTTCCACTACCGTGGAAAAGGCAGACAACAGGCTGTCAGTGAGGATGTGGGAAGCAATACACTGCCAAGGATGTTAAACAGTACAACCACTTTGGGAAGAGCTGGCACTTTCCTAAAAAGCTAAACATAAGCTCGCCATGTGACACAACCATTCTCCTTCAATCCTCTACGGAATAAAAATGCATGTCCACACGATGACAGGCGGCAGATTTATAAGAGCAAAAATGTATGCGGGAACAATCCAAATGTCCGCCGACTAGTGACCAAACAAAGGAGGCGCAGACTGGTCATACAGCGCTCTCTACGCAGCAATCAGTGGGAGGGCCACAGGATGAACTAACGCACTGCGTCTATCAAAGACACCAAACACAGAGACTCTGCGATGTGATCTTATAGATTACTGGAGTTCCAAGTGCACCTCTGGAGGCCTCCTCTAAACGCCGGGCGGGTCTCCCCAGCACAAGGCCCGCCCGCGACCAACAGGCCTTGGGTTGTTTGTGGTGTTGAATATGCACTGACTTGCGGTAAAGAAAACTTAAATGCAGCTGCCAGGATCGCTCAAGTGTGTCCCCAGCATACCAGCTAGCTTCGCTTTACTGGTTAGCGTGTACTCCCCTGCTTAAACGTCCAAAGGGAACGCACAAGTTCAGTTCACCTAAGAACAAGCCACGCAGGCTCCAAGCATTTTCTACAGAGCTCTTAGTGTACGGAAGGAAAAGAACATTATGGCAGCAAAAGCTTCTACCTCATGGAAGCACTAAGGGACACCCAGCAGGATGTTCCCTGAGAGAATGTGTGCTAGCTTATTTAACCTACTCCACAAACAGACTCAGCACCCAGGACTTGCCAAGTGCCATTCAAGGTGCCAAGAGCACAGCAGTGAACCACAGAGCGAGCCCCTAGTCAGGAAGCTTCACACGCTAGCCTGGATTCACAGTTAAGAGAAACAATAAGCAAAGACAAAAACAAATATTTATGCTGGGAGCTCTGCGCCAAGAAAAATGGGTGAAGTCAGCAGGATCTCAAACACAAATGGGGTGTGGGAGGCAGGCAGGCCTGGGGTTCAGTGACATTTGAGCAGATACCAGAAGGCAGGCAGGGAACCATTATGTCCCTGGAAGCTGGAAGAGAGAGGCAGAGAACCAGAGCATCATGGAGACCACCAGGCCAAGGGCAGGGGAGGCTAACTGCTCCAAGCAGTCAGAGGCTAGTTCAGGAAGTGTGAGTGGCAGTTGCACCCCTGTGAGCAGACAGTAGAAGCAACACGTCTCTCCTAACAAATACTGGATCAGGAGTCTGTCTTTTTTCTGAAACAAAGAAACCTGCTTTTGAAGGGGGGAAAACTAAGCTAAAACTAAAATGTAAACAGATCAGCTGGATCTCAGTATCACTGAGCATTTTTCATGATTAATAAAATTCACGATAAGCATCAAGTTATTCTGAGTAGGTGATTCATCACCCAAGCCACTGCAGCAGGCTTCCCCAACTGTCCAGCTGGCACCCTGTACGTTCCACGCAGGGACTTCAGCACTAAAAGACCCTCTGCAGAGGTAGTCTCTCCACCACAGCCCACAAGGCAGGATGTTAGGAATCCTTGATTATGGTGAAAATCTACTAAAACTTCTATACAGACTCAAAATGTTACTAAAATACCTCAGCAATATTTTCAAATAACAATTTACCCTATGTCCCCCTCTGAGAACCTTCCATTCTTCTAATGCCCACAGGCTAGTACTATTCATTGTCCAAAGGAAAAAATATGCAGTTGAGAAGATAACTCAGTCCATAAATGCTTGCCAGGGAGGCGTGAGGCTCCAAGTGTGGTTCCCTAGACACCATGTGTAAAGCCAGCCATGGTGATGTGCCTGTGATCCCAGCACGAGGGAGGCGGATATAGGTGGCATTCCTAGACTCACTAGCCATCCAGACTAGCCTAACTGGTGAGCCCCAGGTCCCCGTGAGAGACCATGTGCAAAAACAAACAGAGCAGACAGCTCTGGTGGACCGACTCCTGACACTGATCTCTGTTCTCCACACGTGCACAAACCTGCACATACACGCACATGCACAACAACAGACATGAACATGTTCATCTTAAAATGAGCACAGATTGGCTAGGTAGGTGTTCAAGGAAATCTGAGGTAAGAATTATCTGAACAAGATGAGACAGATTGTTTGGGAAGTAAACACTGAAAGAATTATAAGATATAGCACTGACATGTTGTTAAGAGTGATCGGGACTTTGGGCAGATTTCTGAACTGCTTTCTCTAACCTCTCCTTTGAAACATAGCGAGATGAAGAAGGATGAGGTGGAACCAGGATGAGTGCTTGCCATAGCTCTAGCCCAGCAACATAAAAATGCCACCCAACGTACACTTTCAAGTCGGATTTTCCAAGAATTAGAAAGAAAAAAAAAATTGCTGGGCAGTGGTGGCTCACACCTTTGATCCTGGCACTTGAAAGGCAGAGGCAGGCAGATCTCTGTGAGTTGGAGGCCAGCCTGGTCTACAGAGTGAGTTCCAGGACAGCCAGGGTTACAACAGAGAAACTCTGTCTCAGAAAAAACAAAAATAAATAAATAAATAAATAAATAAATAAATAGACATTTTAAAGAGATTGCTTTTACTTTTTCTCTGAAATAACTTTTTTTTTCGAGACAGGGTTTCTCTGTTGTAGCTCTGGCTGTCCTGGAACTCACTCTGTAGACCAGGCTGGCCTGGAACTCACAGAGATCTGCCTGCCTCTGCCTCCTGAGTGCTGGGATCAAAGGCGTGTGCCAACACCATCCAGCAGCACACTTTCCTATGCTACCTCAAAGCCATGGGAATCCCCCTAACACCCCAAACTCCAACAGGCCTTCAGAAAGGCACACTGTAGCTGTCCTACACACAGGAAGGTAAGAAACTAAAGATCACACATTTCCAAGCACTACCTACCTAAGTAATTAATCCTTCCCTTTAGTCAAAGCCCATCCTTGGAGCCTTATCTTCAGAAGGGTACTGATAAAATGGCCATTAAAGTTAAAATGCCTATGTTCAAAGTTAAGGGTCAGGAAATACTACCAGGTAAGTGGATGCCTCTACAAGTAGTAAGTACTCATGCAGAGTTCCTAGTGTGCATAGTACTTGGGAGAAAGTTCTCAGTACCTGGAAGACATTGAATCCAAACATGAATTGGGTACAACTTCCCTGAGGGGATCAAGGAGCACCTAGGCAGGGTGGGGCAGCCTCCAGACCAGCTGTGCCACATCTGTCCACCTGCCTGCATGTGAAGTAGGGCAAGGCTTTCAGTTGCAAAGCATTCTTGGGGGGGGGGGGAGCTACTGCTGAACTATGCAAGTCTCCCAACTTTAAGGGAGACACGTCCACTTCCCTGAGAAAGTTCATCTAAAGGCAAAGCGATATAAGTCTTTAAATATGAAAGGTCTAAGATGCTACAGGAGAGGATTGGGAGGAATATGTTCATTCATCCAAAGGCCCAAAGGAGAGAGCAGTGCGGGGGTGTGCTGCCGGAGATCTTGGGAGTCCTGGGGCCTAGCACCAGGTTTTGCAAACAGTGCTTCCCATTTAGAAAAAGTAACGCCATAAGGTCACGTACACGCTGAACTACCAACAGCCAAATATCACATCTGTAAAAAAAAAAAAAAAAAAAAAAAAAAAAACAACTACACCTGTACTTTGAGAAAGAGCACCGCGAGCCGTCAAACCTTCAGCCAGCATGTCAACACTTCACGTGAGTTCGTGGTTTGCACGAACTACTCAATTCTGCAGTCGTACTTTAAAAATGAGAATTTTCTTTTTCTGTAGCAGAGAAACAATCCCTTTGCGTGCGTGCATTAAGTGGGAGAAAGAATAAGAGCAGCAGGAGCTGTCCAAGCGGGAACTCGATGGTGGGGCAGCCTGGACGGCCCTGGGAAGAGCCTGCAGGCACAGGAAGATTCGAACTCACGGAGCTGGGTTCCTGAGCGGCTCGGCCGGCCACTTGCCACTCCGGCTTGTGCCAGCTCATCGGACTGTAGCCAGAGTGCAGAAAAGCGGACCCGCGAGGAAGGCCGGCGCGGTCCCGGCCCGGCAGCTCTGACAGCACCAAGCCAGCCGGTCCGGACCGCCCCGGGCAGGACCCAAAGCTCGGCGTCGGCTACACAGCGGGTCGGAGGTCACCCGCGGAGAGGTCGGAGGTCGGCCGCGGCTGCCGAGGTGGGAGCTGCCCCGCCCGGCCGCGCCCCCTGCTCTCCCGGCCGCGCCCCCCGCCCGGCCGGCCGCACTCACAGGTGACGATGGGCTTGTTCTCCATGGTGTAGACCACCGGCGGCTGCGGCTCCTCAGGGGCGTCCATGGGCGTCCGGCGTCACCGGCCCGGCCCCCCGCGCCCCATGGGCACCCGAGGCCGCGCGGGGCCCGCTGAGCCCGCGCCTCCGCGCCGCCGGCCCCCGGCAGCTCCTAGCCGGCCGCCCGCCGCCGCCGGCCGCGTCCACTTCCGGCCCCGGCGCCGCCGCGTGACCACTTCCGGGGCGCGCGACTTCAAGGGGCGGGGCTCGCCCTCCCACGGAAAAGTCCCTGTGCGGGGCGGGCCGCGGTAGCGGTGGCACGGGGGAGACGTCTCTGCCTCGGGGTTCAGGCAGGCCCGGGGGCCCGCCGCCGGGGACAGCGGGTGGCGCCCTTGCCTGTGTGCCCTGACCCCCATCCTCGCTCCTATCCGTGTCCCCCCGCCACCCTTTGCGGGATTCCTGCTATCTCCGAGGGAGCTTCCCCCTTTCGGTCCTCTGCAGGGTGCTTCAGAAAACCCGTCAAAACCTCGGATCGGTTTTTACATCTGGGCGAGCTCAGCTGCGCGGTGCCGAGCTGAGTCCCTGCTCGCTCGTTAGCACCGATTTGCCAAGTGTGCTGACCCAAAGCAGTGCAAGATCGAAAGTGTTCCCACCCACCCCCTACAGCTCAGAGTCCTCCGTGTGCACCCTCTCGAAGGCCAACTTCCCGTAGTCATTTCTGGGTTTCCCCTCAACACACACACACACCGGGTATGAATCACACACGTTGTTTGCACCTGCTGTCAGCAGCACTCAGCACTCTTTCTCTTGGTTCCTGGAATGGAGGGCTATGGCTCCTCCGTGTCCCACCTTCTCCAGTACTGGCCGCTCATAGACGGTACTGCTTTGAAGCCCTTGGTATTGGGAATGCTGCAAAATCAAATCTTGCTTTGAACTGTCTAAAACTTTCTTGGGCAAGTAAAGTGGGTCTGGGGGAGCTTTTGCAAATGAATTCGGTCTGAACGTGACTGTTGGGTACTTGGTGGTGTGTGGTCTTTGGGGCAACTGAATAAGGGTAGCTGAAGCAAGTGGAAGCTACCAGGGACAGCCTGGAGCGAGCAGACCTAAGCAAGAGTGGGAGTCCAAAGGCTGCAGGTGTGTCAAAAGTTTCAGCCCCTACTCAGGTAAGCATTTGTGGGATATCAGTGCAGAGACACAACACTTACCTCAAATGGAATAAGAGATGGCTTATTTTGGAGCCAAATTTTGAGTGACTACCGCCCAGGACCTCTGAGACATCCTGAGCAGGTTACTCCAGGTTTCTGATTTTACATTCCACTACAGTTTTGTCTCATAAAGCCCTATCCCCTTTAACAACTTAAACTCAATTCTTAGCTTAAGAACTCCGTATCAAAGGCTGTGGCCAGATCTGGCCTCAAAGTCAGAACTTGTCAGACCCTGCCCTCCAATAAAGCCTACAATGAGGATTTGATGTGACCTAATCAAATTTAGAGATGGCGCCCTGCCAGTTAGGGGGACTGGTGAGGGGGGCACCTTGGACAGTCTTCAACACAAACAAACCTAGAGGAGCTCACAGGGAGAAAGGTTAATGGAGCTCTGAGCTAGAATGAAAGGCGAGGCTCAAGAGGAAGATAAAATCCGAAACTTTGCAGTGTATTAATTATCAAAGTCCAGTGTGCACCAAGAAATGACTAGACAGAAGCAGGAAAGTGTGAGCTCCCTCCAAGACAAACACCTTCAACAGAAAGCAGCCACCATGACCCAGGGGTTCCATTTACAAAGGCCAGAGCAATGAATATAAATAAAGATAAAACCCATATTCAAGGGACTGAATTAGTATGCATGAGGAAATTAGCATGCATGACAGCAGGGTGAGAATGTATTTTATTTTATTATTTATTTTATTTCTGTTTATGTGTGTGGGTGTTTTGCCTACATATATGTCTGTGCCCCATGTACATGCCTGGTTCCCACAGAGGCCAGAAGAGGGCATTGGATCCCCTGAGACTAGAGTTACAAATGGCTGTGAGCCACCCTATAGTTGCTGGAAATCAAACTTAGGTCCTTTGAAAGAGCAACCAGGGCTCTTAACCACTAAGCCATCTCTCCAGCCCCATAGAAGAAAGTTTTGTTTGTTTGTTGTTGTTGTTGTGTTTGTTTTTTGAGACAGGATTTCTCTGTTGTAACTCTGGCTGTCCTGGAACTCACTCTGTATGTAGACCAGGCTGGCCTCGAACTCACAGAGATCCGCCTGCCTCTGCCTCCCAAGTGCCAGGATCAAAGATGTGCACCACTACCGCCTAGCAGAAGAAAGTATTTTAAAAGAATCAAATGGCTGGAAAGATATCGTAGTGATTTAAAACTTGCTGCTATTGACCAGGATCCAAGTTCAGTTCCCAGCACTCACACTGGGCAGCTTAGGGGCAGTGGTGTGACCACAGGTGGAAAGGAAACATTCAATACAAAGAAAGAACCACAAGGAATACCCTCGGAGACCAAGGTGGGGATAGTCTGGCCTGGCTCCCATGAAGCAGGAGTTGCCGAAGGAGAAGAAAGACTAGGATGGGGACATTTTTGAAAAATAATAGCCAAAAAAGGGCTATTTATGCACAGATTAGAAAATTTAGCAAAGCTGGGTATGGTGGTGCATGTCTTTAATCCTGGCACTCAGTGACAGGTGGATCTCTGTGAGTTCGAGGCCAACCTGGTCTATGGAGTGAATTCCAGGACAGCCAGAGATACACAGAAATCAAAAAAGAAAGAGAGAGAGATAAAAGAAGAAGAAAAGGAGAAGAGGAAGAAGAAGGGGACGAAGAAGGGGAGGAGGAAGAGAAAAGAACACTTGGTAAAATCAGAGTGGGATGCATACAAAGATCACATGCCGGCGAGCTACTGAAAAGCAGAGATGAAGAGGGAGCTGAAGGCAGTCAGAAAATATGAATATTACCTTCACAGGCACAATGAAGGTGAAGGTGGGGCTGAAACAAGGTGGAAATTTGTTTTATTACGATTATTGGTTTATTTATTTAATGTGTGTATGTATGTTACGTGCATGCCCATGATGCACATGTGGAGGTCAGAGAAAACTGGGTTCGATTCTCAGTGCCAACATGGCATCAAACAGCCATGCTGTAAATCCAGTCCCTGGGGATCCTACACCCTCTTCTGGCCTCTGCGGACACTACGCATACACGTGGTGCAAAGACACATATGTGGGCAGAAACACTCATGCACATTCAAAGAAAAAAGAAAGAGCAATAAATAAATAAATAAACAAACAAACAAATAAATAAATAAAAACAAGAAAGGGGATGGAGATAACTGCACGGTAGCACAAGCTGAGCATGTACCAGGCTCTGGGTTAATGCTGGCACCCCAAAAGATAAATAACAGGAGCGAGAGAATGGCTCCCATAGACTCATACGTTTGAATCCCTGGTCCCCAGTAAGTGGAACTGTTTGGAAAGGGTTAGGAGGTGTGGCCTTGTTGGAGAGGTGCATCACGGGATGGGCTGTGAGGTTCCAATGCTCACACTGGGCCCAGTCCACCCCTCCTCCATGCCTACCTGCCTTCTACCACACTCCCCGCCATGATGACCATGGACTAACCCTCTGAGACTGTAAGCAAGCCCCCGATGAAGTGCTTCCTTTTCTAAGTTGCCCTGGTTATGGTGTCTCTTCACAGCAACAGAACAATAACTACGACAGTGTGTGATGTATTCCCTGGCTTTTGTTGCTGTAACCAAATACCCAACGAGAAGTGTCCCAAGAGAAGAAAGAGAGGGTTTATTTTGGCTCGTGGTTTGAGAATACAGCCCAACATGGCCAGGAAGGCATGGTGGAGTTCATGGTGGCAGGAGACTATGACTGAAACTCCCCACGTCTGGGTAAAGCAGGGGCGGGGAGAAGAGGGTGGGCGAGCTCAGCTTGCTTTCTTCTTTTCCCCTTTTAAAAGCTGAGTGGGACATGTTGCCTCTCTCAGTTACTCCTGCCTGGGGGAGCTAATGCGATACACCCAAAGGTGTGCCTCGTTAACGTCCCAGACGTTTCTTAACCTGTCAAGTTGGCAGTCAGAATTAACCCTCGTAACATCCATTACACGTCAGGAAAATGAAAACTAACGCAAACGTGAGGGGCAAAGGCTGTCGCTGGGTAGCAGAGCACTTGTCTATTGTGCACAAGGCCCTGGGTTCAATTCCCAGCCTCTCGGTTTCTCTGTCACACACCCATCCCTCTCGCGCTATGTCGCATTCATTTAAATAGCTAAAATTAAGATGAAATGCAAAGTTCCTGGGAATGCAGGCGTGGGCTCCGCAGCCTGCTCTCCATGTCTTTTGTCTGTCAGTATAATCAGCAGAGTCCAGCTAACCTGAGGAAACACCCACGGTTGCTTCTCGTGAGGATGTGGGCGCTGGCTGGGCACCAGGGCAGCACCACATTGGGGAGGTTTTCCTTCTGCAGGGAGGGAAGGCTAGGGTGAACCCACCGTCTTTGCTTGGTGGCACTCTGGCTCCACTGGACCGGAAGTGGATTGATGGACCATTCCTCTCTGATAACATCTCTCGGGGACTTCCTTTTCCTGTGGGAACTTAGAAAAAAATACTTGGACTTGGCACAAAAACTGACCCAGTGATTCCTTTTACCACTGGAAAATGATGCCACTCCCATTAATCAATACCTGTGTTGGCTTTTTACAGATCTTTTTCTCATGAGACAGCATTTTGTTTTGATTGGTTGGTTTGGAAAGCTGATGGGCTCGGGACTCAAATGGTCTTTCCCAGCAGCTCATGATGTTCTAAATGATATGTCTGGGTATTATGTATACTTTATGGAAGGGAAGGCTTTGCTTGCCCCCAAAGGGTGGAGTCAAAAGAAACGGTCAGTGTGCTGGTGGGTCTTATGTCAACTCGACACACAAACTAGAGTTATCTGAAAGGAGGGAAACTTAACTGAGAAAATGCCTTTGTAAGATTCAGCTGTAGGGCATTTTCTTAGTTAGTGATTGATAGAGGAAGGCTTAGCCCATTGTGGGCGGTTCCACTCCTGGGCTGGTTGGTGGTCCTGGGTTCTATAAGAGAGTAGGCTGAGCAAGCCAGTAAGCAACACCTCTCCATACCTCTGCATCAGCTCCTGCCTCCAGTCCTTGCCCTGCTTAAGAACCTGTCCTAATTTCCTTTGGCAATGAACAGCGATGTGGAAGCGTAAGCCAAGTGAACCCTTTCCTCCCCAACTTGCCTTTTGGTCGTGTTGTTTCATCACAGCAATAGGAACCCTATCTAAGACAGTAAGTCAGCAAATACTAATAGAAAAGTTATTCATAATGGCTTCAAATCAGGAACAACATAGACATCCTTCAGTGAACAGACAAACTGTAGCCCAGCCGAACCTTAGAATGCTACTCAGGAAAAGAAAGGAACGAACGCTGACGCCCGCAACAGCCGGGGTCAGTCTCCAGAGAGAACACTAAGAAACTCCAAGCCTAAAGTTTGGCGTGCGGTTTCAATCGTAAAACATCGGTGGAAAAATAAAACCAGAGAGATGGGGGGACCGGTGGTTGCCAGGACATGTGGGGGTACAATAAAAGCAAGGGAGCTATAACAGATGGTTTGTGGGGTCCCCTGGAGGAGAATGGTCTGCATCAAGACTGTATTAATGTCGGTACCTGGTATTACGGTTTAGATGTGACGTGTTCCCAGAAGGTATCGGTTGACGGTACCATAGAGAGGCGACTGGATGATGGGAGCTCTGGTCTGACTGATGAACAACCCAATGATGGCTTCCTAAGTGAAGAGACTGTTGGGAAATGGGGTCTAGGTGACCTATGCCCTGTGACCTATGCCCTGTGACCTAGTTTCGTTTCTGTTGCTGGGATAAAAGGCAACCTAGGGGACAGAGCTTTGTTTCAGCTAACAATTCTAGGCTTCAGTCCCTCCAGCAAGCGAGTCAAGGCGACAGGAACGTGAACCGGTAGTGATGTCACATCAACACCAAGAGCAGAAAGAACGGAGCCTGTGCCACTGCCCTGCTCACTTCTGTATGCTCGTGCAATCCAGGACCCCCAAACCAGCGAACAGCACAACAGCACTGCCCACCTTTGGGCTGGGTCTTCCCACATTGGTGAAGGCAGTCAAGACAATTCCACACAGACATGCCCACAGGCCAACTTGACCTAGACGATCCTTCCTTGAGACTCTCTCCCAGGTGATGCTAGGATGGATCAAGTTGACAACTAGAAGTCAGGAACTGAGGCTGAAGACTCTCTCTCTCTGTCTCTCTCTCTCTCTCTCTCTCTCTCTGTGTGTGTGTGTGTGTGTGTACACTCTGGCCACCATAAAGTGAGCAGCCTTCACGGCCTCGCACTGATCCAAAAACATGGATGTGGAGCCCACTGATGGCGAACTGAAACCTGTGAGGCTCTGAGCTAAAACAAACCTGTCATCCTTTTGGCAGCTCTTCACAAGTATTTGTCACAGTCATGGATCGCTGCTGGACACACCTGGTTGGAACATTATGCTACAGTTTTATTAAGATTTGGCTAACCTCTCCCTCCAAGGGGGAGCACGGACAGAGAGCCCAGCCCTGTATTATCTGTATTATCTCAAAATTCAGCCTAGTGTTTTATTTTATTTATTTATTTATTTATTTATTTTCTTTTGCTTTTTCAGACAGGGTCTCTCTATGTAGCCCGCCTCTCCTGGAACTCACTATGTAGATCAGGCTGGCCTTGAACTCACAGGGCTCTGCCTGCCTCTGTCTCCCATGCTGGGATTAAAGGTGGGTGCCCAGCTGATAACCTGGCTGTCGGGTTAGTATCTTAAGAAGCCACTCAACTTGAAAGTAGTATTGTGTGACTCTCAGGTCATCCATGAAGTAACTCAAGCAAAGCTTCCAGTCCCATCTTTCCCCCACGGCACCTCACAAACTCTCCAGGTTTCTGGGGAGCATGTGCTTGTGCCGTCCAGATATCTGGCTCAGACATCCCCTAGAGTGCATCTTTCTGCTGGCATTTAACTAATGCTCCCCTAAATAATATTCCTCGGGGGGGTGGGGAACCAGATAGTCCACCGGGGCAGTAAAGTCAGTGATAATTATTTGGGGATAAAGCGACGGACATGTAAACATTATTTTCCTGCTGATTTAGTTTAATTTACACTAAGTCCAGAGTGGGAGCAGAGTCGAGGTGGTAAGCATGTGAGAACCATCATCCCAGACTGCCCGCGTGGCAGGTGCGTGAAGAAGCTGTGACGGCCGCTCTGAGCAGCGGTCTCACCGAGGGGGCTCTCTCCCAGACCTCGGTGGGTAACCCCCACCCCACACACCCACTCTCAAGCCTCTCCTTCAGGGTCTCATCTTTGCTGTGGCTGTCCTGTGTGCTGTCTGCGCCTGCTTGCTCAGCCACAGCGTGCCTTCCTACGTCACTTAAAGAAGCATCAATAAAGAAATCAAACCTGACCCCAGAGACGGCATTTTCCGACACTGTTCGATGCTCCTATTTTTAGCTCAGCTGCCTTTTTTCTTGGCTCCTCACTCTGTCTCACCACGCCAAGCTTATTCCCAAGAGATCTGTCCTTGACTGTACCCATGAACCTCAGACCAGGAGCCACCACTGTGGTGGGGTCCTCGGATGAGCTTCACCCAGAGTCACCTGCTGCCCCAGAGGCCAAAGCTAACTCAGCCATGGGAGCAAGGCCAGTGCCTCTCACGGACAGCACCTGGCGTATCTCCAATAGTGGTGACACAGCAGAGGGTGGTGATGGGAAAGGCTGGGAAATGCTAAATCACACAGCATGTCAACCTTTGAGAACACACTAACTTCACAGAAGTGGCTGAGCCAGGGCTGTCAGCTGACTGAGCTTCCGAAGCTACTCCTATATAACCAGGGCAGTGTGTTGTCCAGCCATGGTGGCCTAAAATGGTAGGAGGAGAGAAGCCTTCCTGAGGACATGGAGTGTCAGTCGTCCAGGCCACAGGTTCTAAACTTACTATAGAGAAGGTGCCCAGCTAGAGTCCTGCCTGCAAGACCGCCATGGACTCCACTCTCCTGTCTCAAACTAAGAACCTTCTCCAAGGAAATCCAGAGCATTGGCACAAGCAGGCCACCCTTGGAAGGTTAGCGCAAGGGTAGGAGAATCACTAGATAAACCCTTTGCTCAGGGAGGCTGTATTCAGCTTTGAGGGGATGCCGCCACAGTCCCTGGATGGCTCCTGGTCCTCCTCCGCTCTCCTCCACAGCATCCTTCAGGGACATCCAAGCTGCACCACCTGCATCCCCAGCCCTGCAAATGCCACTGTGACGGAGCTGATTCACCTGTGCTATCCAGCCAGCACCGGGGAAGCAGTGGAGTCACAGGCTCATCCTACTGCCTGGATGTTCAGGGTCTATTTACTGCTCCAGGGCAGGGCTGGCTCAGAGGGTAGATGCCATCAGCTCCGCTTTGAACCTGAGAAGCTCTCACTCATTGCCTGCAACTTGGCATCAGGGTACAATCCTTCTTCTGAAACCCAGATGATGAGCTGACTGCTGGTGGGGTCTGCACCTTGCCTCATGAGACAGTCTAGGCCCAGACGCCATTCCACTAAAGGAGGAATGAGAAGAAAGGACCCAGCACTGACCCGAGAGGTGAGAGAACATTGTTTAAATGCAAGGAGAAGGAAGGAGTCAATGGATACCAAGGCAGGAGAAAATGGTGAGAACGGAAAGGGTAGCTAACCCGTCACTCGGGGCAAACAAAACTTTAGAAGAAGAAGAGGGAGAAACCAGCACTGAAACGAGAAAAGGCTCATAACTGAAGCAGCCATTAAATTTTAAATTAGAGTGAAAATTGACTTTCTAGGAAAAACTGACTTCGGAGCACTGGAGAAAAACGAAATGGGTCCTCTCCAAAGAGTGCATTGGGAAAGTTGTTGAAGAGAGCCATTTCCCTTCGAGTCTCTCACACAACAAAAAATAGCCGCCCGGCCAGACAGTGTCTCAGGGGAGTCTATCAACCATGAACCCCAAGAGCCAGGAAGAGAATGAAGACAGACGCTGCCTCATTTTCGAACTGCAACTTGGATCTCCAAACCCAACAGAGACAAAAGGAAGTGTCGTCACCAGCGCCGCTTTTCAATATCAAACGGAATGTTAACGGGCACAGTCTATCAGCTTGATAAGTAAGGGGTGATTCCGGGTCCCGAAGTGAGGCGTGTTGGTTGTGGAAGTTTATTTTTAGTTGTTTAAAAATAATTCTTGTGCACTAGGTCTTGGTGTTTTATATTGTCCGCAGGTGTTGGGTTTCCGTGGAGGTTGTTTGATTGCTCATGATCTGCACCTGCTAGGAGGAGAGGCCCTGAGGCATTCTGAATCAATAAAAACACCTGAACTCAGATGCTTGGGGTTCCACTGTCCTGGACGGCACCTACTACGATGCTGGTTCCCTCCGCTGAAGTCTGGCAGGGTTTGCTCATCTGAGAATGTCTCCTTGTCATCTTTAGTGGGCCCCCACAGCAACGTACTACTACAGTGTGTGGCAAAAACATCAGAAAAACTGATCCTGACACCCCTCCTATCAACAGATTTGAGAAGAAAACCCTTATGACTGACCGTGCCCCCAAAGCTCATGTGTTGGAATTTGATCCCTAGTGCAGTGTCAGGCGGCCTGAGTGGCTGCGTCCCATAGGCTCTGCTGATAGAGAGTTGAGTTGATTACAGAAGGCCTGGGGCCCGGAAGTCTGCTCTCCCTTGTTCTCTCTCTGGTTCTTTCTCGTCCTTTTACTTTCTGTATTTTGGCATCTGTATTTCCAGTCCCCAGAACCGTAAGAAATAAATTTTGGCTGCTTGTAAATTACCTTGCCTGTAGAATTCTATTAGAAGGCAAGTCTCCCTCCAGTAAAAGCATTTACACAGGTTTAGCATTTGTTCCTGCCACCTTAACTGGGTGACGTATGTCCTCTCCGCATATGTAAATGCCAGCCGCAAAGTCAGCCGACAAGTGCAAGAGAAAACCAGTTTAACCCACGTGAACGTCAGGGCAGTCCAACTTAACAAGGAGGGGAGGTTGGAGATGTAAAAACTATTATCGGTTAGTAATTATATATCATTCGCCTAGACCTTAGTAGTCCTGTGTAAACAAGTCCTGCATGCTTGCTGACTGCCTCACACTTACTGGCCTCACTTAATCCCAACAGCTGGAAAGCAGAGCTCTTCAATACTTTGCAATGAACCCATCAAAAAGACTCAGTAACAACCTTCGCTACTTTGGGGTATTCCAAATCGACTCTTCAGAGAGAGACAGCACGTCTGTCCTTTGTCACCTTGACACCCACCCACCCACAGAAACCTTCCCCACAGTCAGGCTGCACCCTGAGTCTTCAGACCAAGTGAGGACCATCCCAGAAGCCAAACATGTGCCCAGTAAACAGCAGCTCATCTATTCCTAACCAGCTCTGAGCCGGCACATCACAGGGAACAGTATTTTCCCGTGCTTTGCAGCCCACTAGACAACTCCACGCTGCCCTTCCCAGGTTTCTACCATTTGTGCTGGGAACAAGTTCAGCCAAATGCTGCCTGCCGCCCAGGTAGCTGTTGATGCTGTAACAGGCCCATGCAGAGTAGACAGGCGACCCTTGGGGCTGGATGCTTGCTCTCACCCAACAAGCTGCTGAGTCAAAGACCTGGAGCAGAAATGGGGGTGGGGGAAGAGGAGGGGAGGTAATACAAACCATCCTCACGCAGGCCACTGTCCACTGCGTCTCCTGTTACAGGCATCTGGGGCCAGCAGAGAGAGAAAGGTGGGGACCAGGGAACATGGACCCAGCTGATGGATGAGGAGGGGAAGCAGGGATCCTGGGCTAGGTTGCTGACTCCATGGTGTGATGGTGAGTGACACACTCTGTCACTCTCTGTACCTTGGGGGACAGGGCCTACAGGGACATAATGTAAATGGTCAACTGACCAAATCCTGCAGAAGCAGATTGGCCTAAGACTGGGACTACTGGGCAAAAGGTGGGCCCAAACAGTCAGCATCATATTGGAAGTGTGCTTTGCTCGGGTCTTCCACTGAAATCCACTCAGGGGCCATCTGCTGGTGCCTTGCAGCCACTGAAGACAGGAAGACGAGCAAGACAGCGAGGTCTTCTGGGTGTATTTCCTGTATTTGGAACCCACCACCTTCTAGCCACAACCCTGTCAGAGTAGATGAGGGCTGTCCTTGATCCCAAAGGACACGTGTGGATCCTGAGTCACACATACGAGGGTGTCAGGGAGCTCATAAACCAGGGTGAAGCTCTGGCAGGTTTCTGGGGTGAAGGAAAAGTAGATGGGCTTAGGCCAGGCCTCCCTCCCTGGGCTTTCGCTGGAGACCATGGGATCGATCTTCCTCGGAACCTAGGCGCTGGCAGGAGCTGGATCATGCATTTTTAAATGGCCATTAGTTGAGGGCACCCTCTAAATGGGTTGTGTGGGCCACAGAGGCTCCCGCAGGATGAGAGGGAGGTGCTGGGGTGGCCACAGGACACAGTTACATTCCAGTCTCCCAGCAGGGCTGTAGTGTGCTGACAAGAAGAACCCTCCTATTTACCCTGGCCCAGCAGGGCACGTCCCCAGTTGGCACCTCAGGCCAGGTCAACAGAAGCAACATTGGTGGAAAAGTAGGGAACGACCGGGGCCTGGGATGGGTTGTGAGCCTAAGGATCTTGTATTAGTCTTCTGTTGTTGTTTCTGTTGCTGTGATAAACACCAGAACCAAAAGCAGCTTTTGGAGTGGGGTGGCATTTGGCTTCTGCTCACGTATCACAGTCTGTGATCAAGGGAAGCCAGGGTAGGAACTTATCAGAAACCTGGGGCGGGAACCGAAGCAGTGGAGGAGTGCTGCTTACTGGATGGCTCCCCATGGCTTTCTCAGCTTTCTTTTCTTTCTCTCTTTCTTTCTTTCAATAAAACTTAGGGTGGGCTGGGCTCTCCCACATCAATTATTAATTAATTCATTATTAATCAAGAAAACATGCCGTAGGTTTGTCTATAGGCCGTCTGATGGAGGTACTTTCTCAATTCAGGTTCCGTCTTCCCAGACAACCCTAGCTTGTGTCAAATGACAGAGCGAGAACCGGTGCGGATTTCCACCTTAAGTCGTGGAAATCACTCCTACACACTTGTCACCCACTGTTTTGCACTTCTGGGAGTACATGAAAGGGCTGGAGGGAGACAGCTCAGCAGGGTAAAGTACTTGCCATTCGAGCATGAAGACCTGAGAGTGACCCTGTGAAATCCATGTAAAAGATCGGGACTGGAGACACATTCCTGCAAGCCTGGTGCAGGAGGAGGGGCCGGGGCTGTGGAGACTACTAAGCCAAACTGAAAAGGTGGGTGGGTGAGGGATGACAGCTGAGGTTGACTTCTGCCCCCTCCCCCAAATGGAACCTTTGTGGCTTGTGGCTGACTCTCGGGGGTCTCTAGGTTCTCCAAAGCTGAACTTGGTTCTGATAACAAAATGTTTCTTATTTTTGCGACGATGGTCCCGGGCAGTTGTAGTCTAGGTGAGAGTGGGGACAGGGTCTCTAGAGCTTTCATGTTGGGTTGGGCAGGTGCATGGGAATTAAAAAACCATGAAGATCCAGCAGCCTGACCCCATGCCCAAGCCTCGGCCATCACAGCATGCATTTGACACCGGCAGCCCCTCTGGAGCCGGCGGCCCCTCTGGAGACGGTTGCCACTCCATAGCCCGGTTCAGGGGTGGCCCGGGACGTCAGTATCACTGGCAGGTGCACTGTGACATTCACATTGGAAATGACCTGGACAGCGCGGTGGCTGCTCTGGCCAGATGAAAGGAAGCAGAGACGTCGGAAGGAAGGTGAGAGTCGAGAGGACTGAGGGACAGCGGGGCTGCCTGACAGAGACGCTGTCTAAGGATCCTCCCGCCCCCTTGGTGTCTGCCGGGGACGTGAACCACTGTAGGGCACCACCAGAGGGTAGGGGACAGATCTGCCACTCCATGATAGTGGAGAGAAGGTAAGCGTGGATCCAACAGTGCGGCCTTCTCTCAGAACTGCCACGGAGCGTCCTGCAGCACACGAGCAGTCCACTTTGCTTTTCTGTCGCCGGGACAAAAGGCTCCAACCAAAAGCATGAGGAAGATGTCTAACCAGGCTTGCACTTCCAGGCCACGGTCTTGTGACTTGAAGAATTGGAGGAATCCGGGGCAGGAACTGAAGCAGAAACCAAGGTGGGGAGGAAGGCTGCTTACCAGACCGCACATGCTCAGCCGGCTCTCTCGTAAAGCCCGCCCACCACAAACGTGGCCATAGACCAGTCTGGGTAAACAATTCTTCAATTGAGGTTCCCTTGTCCTAGGTGATTCCGGGTTCTATGTAAGTCAAAACAGGACAAAGACCAGTGAGCCCCAGAAGACATGGGCTCCCCAGCCAAGGGCCTCAGTCCACCACCAGAGCCACATTGGTCCCATCAGACCCCACGAACCAGCAACTCCTTGATAGCAGAGTGGACGCAGACTCCAGCCACAGGCTTCCTTCCTCATCCACACAGTCTCTGACGGCATTACCATTAAAAAATATGTATTTTTGTTACATTTTAAATTTATTTATTTGGGGGGATGGGATTGTGCCACTGTGTGTGTGTGTGTGTGTGTGTGTGTGTGTGTGTGTGTGTGTCAGAGATAATTGGTTGTTTCCTTCTACCATGTGGGTCCCAGGAATCGAATTCAGGGTGCAGACTCCTTTACCCACTGGGCAATCCTGCGGGCCCTAGTGTTACAATTTGGGGGCCTCTTGGGTGCCAGGGTACCCAACACAGGATCCTCAGTTTACATTAGGCAAAAGAGTCATAACTACTGAAGCCACAAGACTGTCCTGTCACTGACTGGCATATCAACTCAAGAATCCAGAAGAGGGCCAGCCAAGGCCCCAAGCCTCCCAGGCTACAGCAGGTGTGCTCAGGCACTGGTTGAGTGTCCTGACTCACCAGAACAGACTGTGGCCTTTCCCATCAGCTCCAGAAACCCACTTGCAGAATCTGTTTTATCCCTAGGAGAAAATCAAACAGCAATTGAGGACAGATCACCAGCTGAGAAACGAAATACTTTTCTTTGGATTTCTTAGCCAGAAAGGCAGACAGCAGAGGATGTCTTAAAAATCAAGGCTAGAGAAATGGCTCAGCAGTTAAGAGCACTGCCTGCTCTTGCAGAGGGCCCGGGTTTGGTTAACAGTCACATGGCAGCTCACACCATTTGGAACTCCAGTTCTAAGGAAATCTGACACCATCTTCTGGCCTCAGTGGGCACTGCAGCCACACGGTGGACATACATACATGCAGGCAAAGAAACACTCATATATGTAAAATAATTCTATTTAAAAATTGAGGGAAACTAACAACAGGCTATGATCCTTCACACAGCTACATTCTCATTTTAAAACCAGAGCAAAATAGAGGCATTTTCAGAAAAACTAAAATTGAGAGTTTTCACCATAGGAACCTCAGAACTGATTTGTCGTGCTGAAGAAACGTGGAAGCATTAAGATCAAAACCAATACCAAGTATGGGGTAGGCTGGAGAGGTGCCTCCGTCTGTGCAGCGCTTTCTTTGCAAACACAGGGGCTCGGAGTTAGATCCCCGGAACTTCATTTTAGTTTATTTGTTTGTTTGTTTTTGTTTTTCAAGACAGGGTTTCTCTGTTGTAACTCTGGCTGTCCTGGAACTCACTCTGTAGACCAGGCTGGCCTTGAACTCACAGAGATCTGCCTGCCTCTGCCTCCCAAGTGCTGGGATTAAAGGTATGTGTTACCACCACCTGGATGGGAACTTAAAAATTTTTAAATGTAGGGTACTAGGGAGTCAGAGACAGGCAGATTCTGGGGCTTGCTGTCGCCACTAGCCTAGCCTACTTGGCAGACTCTGGGCCAGTGAGAGACTGTCTCAGAAAAGTGAGGTGGAGAGTGAAAGTGTCCAGGTTTGAGGCTCAAGGGGGAAACTGAGGCAGACAGCCATTTGGAGTAGGAGATTTGCTAGAATAGTAAGGCCATAGACAGACAGGCATGGCAGGGCTCTGAGGCAAGTTCAAGCTCGTGTGGTAGAGCAGGGGATCCCTTCTCACCAGTTTCTGAGGAAAGGGAGTTTCCATTCCACACAGCTGATGAGCAGCCCACAGAATGCCCTGCAGGCAGGCTGTCTGAGTCAGCTGTGAGCATGGGGTGGGGCGAAGGTTGTGGTAGTTCTAGAAATCGCTTCTAGTTTGAGGAATTGCCAGTTTTCAATTGAAATGGAGGAGCTTTACAAAATGAGATAGGTGCTGGCTGACAGCTGATGTCAAACTGGCACTCACACACACACACTCATACACACTCACACTCACACACACACAGTCACACACACACACTTATACACACACACATACACACACATACACACACACACTCTCACAAATACACACACACACACTCATACACACTCACACACACATACACACACACAGTCACACACGCACACTTATACACACACATACACACACACTCATACACACACATACACACACACTCTCACAAACACACACACACATTCATACACATACACACAACACTCACACACACTCATACACTCACACACACACACACACTCATACACACACACTCATACACACACACTCATACACACACATTCATATACACACTCACTCATACACACACATTCTCACACACACTCACGCACACACTCATACACACACACACACTCTCTCACAAACACACACACACATTCATACACATACACACAACACTCACACACTCATACACTCACACACACACTCACACTCATACACATACACACTCACACACACACACTCACACACACACACTCATACACACACATTCACACACACACACTCACGCACACACACACACACACTCATACACACACACTCACACACTCATACACACACACTCACACTCATACACATACACACTCACACACACACACACACTCATACACACACACTCATACACACACATTCACACACACACTCACACACTCACGCACACACACACACACTCATACACACACACTCACACACTCATACACACACACTCACACTCATACACATACACACTCACACACACACACACTCATACACACACACTCATACACACACATTCACACACACACTCACACACTCACGCACACACACACACACTCATACACACACACTCACACACTCATACACACACACTCACACACTCACACACACATTCATATACACACTCACTCATACACACACACTCACACACTCACGCACACACACTCACACACACACTCATACACACACACTCACACACTCATACACACACACTCACACACTCATACACGCACGGGCGCCCACAGAGGAAAAAGAGAAAATAAAAGAATCATTTTATGATCTCGGCAAGATCAAATCCTAAAATAATACAAAAACATAAAGGAAGAGGGCTGGAAGTACGGCCCAGGGGCAGAACACAGGCCTAGGGTTTACCAGGGAGGGACTGGGACCACGGCTCAGTGGTAGAGCACTTGCTTAGCATACACAAGACCTCGGGTTCCATTCTCAGCACCTCAATGCATGCACCTGGGGTGGAAGAGGGTCTGTTGAGCAAGCCGAACTTCTGAGTCAAGAAGCCAGGTGCGGTAGCCCACATCTGTAGTCTCGGTAGTCTGTAAGCTCACAGGTAAGCTGAAATAGACAGAGTGGTCAGAAGCAAGAGGAGAGACCCAGACTCAAAATCAACAAGGTGAAGGAGAGGCCAGCTCCCAAAAGTCTTCCTCTGATCTCTTCACATGTGACCCACTTATCATACATGAGATGCTAACGAAGAAAACCAAATAATCTTTGAAAAGCCAAGAAAAAGGAAGAAGAAATTAATAAAAAAAAAAAGTAAATTTCATTAAAATAAGATACATGTCTCAAAGACAATGTCAGGAGGGAAAGCAAGCTAGGCGTGTATGGCTTTTACGTGCACCCGCTGGACCAAGATTAGTGCGTCCAAGTTTCAGAGTGTGCGTGAGTCATCAGAAACAGCAACCGAATGGGGAGAAGGAATGCCCTGGATTGTTCAGAAAAGGGGCTCCAGGAGTGAACCCAACACTTGCCCTGGACGGTGACCAGGGGAGGGCAGGTCAAAGTCACTAATGGTCCCGTGGGTCCATCACAGTGCCATTTGAGCCATGCTGATCTTGCTACCAATCTGTGTGCTGATCATGGTGACTGCTGAATCTTTCCAAAGAGAACGTTGACGTGAGAGGTGCCCAAGCTGTAGGAGAACAGAAACCCAAGTCTCGGATCCAACTCCGTGAGGCAGGGTTTGGAGGATTTATGGGGCAAGGAAGCAGGTAGTCTGAGATGGGGCCAGGCAACTGGAGGGGAAGGCTCTGAATCCGTGGGACTCACGCTCAGAGTGTGGTGACATTAGAGTGATTATCAGCACTCTGCCAATGTGGTCCGTTGTCTGTCACCTGTTGGGGTCCAAGGGGCCCCAAGTCGGTGGCTTCAGCAATCACTGAAAAGTAACACAGGTCAACTCACCATGACCCCCACTCGGAGGCATCACTTGCGGGAGGATGGGTAAAATAATGTTGTATAGCTCAGCTGTATGACTGCCAATTGTTTTTCCACATTGGTTGATTCGATGATTGACAGATGAACTTGTGTATGTGTGGAGGTCAAAGGACAACTCAGAGGAGGCAGCTTCCTCCTTCCGTTGCGTGTGGGTCATGGGGCGAGAACTCAGGTACTCAGGCTTGGCAGCGAGCATCTTTACTCTCTGAGGCGTCTTGTTGGTTCCAAAGCTGGCGATTTCAAATGCCAGGGAAAAGCAAGCGATTAAAAACCGCTGGGCCGATGGGTTTAGTCACGTGTCCCTTTAGTTTCAAGACGGGCAATACTGTCATCCTGCTGTGGGTGGCACGTTTGGAAATGCAGGGCTCCTAGAGACTTCTCCTGCTATCTCAGAGTAGGGACCTTCCCCATCCCTCACCCTCACCCCTTACCTGTCACCCCTCACCCACCACTCCTTGCTCCTGCTGCACTGGTTGTGTGCTCTGAGCTGGACATGGGGCACTTGGCCTTGTCTTCCAGCTGGGCCCTAGCAATGGGAGCCCAACAGGCCACGATCCCATTTGCGTACTGCAGAGGACACCCACTGGCCTGAGCTAGCCTGGTGGGCTCCTGGGTGGGTGGATCTGACCACTAAACTACAGCCATATGGGACTCTGCCAGGAGGAAGTGACCCATTTAAAACAGTCTCTGTGAAAGCCTTTCTCATTCTGAATATCAAGAGTGGCCCAGGAAAGGCCGAGAAGCAGCCTTGGGCACAGGTGTGAATAGAGCGTGTGTGTGTGTGTGTGTGTGTGTGTGTGTGTGTGTATGAGGGGTGGGGGGGACTCCTGACCCAGAGGACACCTTACACAAAGAAAAGCTCTTGTCCCACAGCAGAGCTAAGGCTGAGCAACATCACGGCTATCTCAGAAATGTCTCTGAGTGTCTGGGCTCCCTCTCTGGGGTCCCTTGCCCAGAGGAACATTTCTCAGAGTAGCTGCTCTCTTCACAGACCCTGCTGTCACTACGGGCATCTGTCCAGTGTTGAGCTGCTGCTCTTGGAGGCGTGCGTGGGATGCTTTTCAAAGCCTGCTCCCCAATAGGGGTTTCTTGTAAGGCAGACCAAGCTCTCCCGTTTTGAGGTGTGCGTTCGTGTGTGCCTGTGTACCTGAGTGTGCCGTATGTGCGGTGATGATCCACGTGTGCTTGTGGGCAATGTATATGTGTGGAGCGTTCCAGAGTTCCTGGTGGAACTGCCACCTTGGAAAGACATTAACATCCTTCCCCCAACCCGTTCCTGTGAGCAGTACGTTGCAATTCTTTCAGTGCAGATTATTTTTTGGCAGCTAAGGCAATTGAGAACCGGAACTTTTTGGTCTGTTGTAACAAAGCTTTTGCCCTGGCCCCTTTTCTGCCTTTGGTTCTCTGAGATGGGGGCCTCACATAGCTCACACTGGCATCGCACTCTTTATCCCGCTGTCTTAGCCTCCTGGGTGCTTCGATGATCGGTGAGGACCACTATGCCTGGTTTATGTGGTGCTAGGGATGGAACCCAGGGCTTTGTGCATGCTAAGCAACACTTTACCAGCTGACCTCCAGCCCCAGTCTATTTCCCTTTTAGTGAAGAAGGGGCTCTTCGTCATCTCCACAGAACAAAGGTGGTTTTACCAAAGTAGTTTCGGACATAGGCATGCTGACTTTGAAAACCATTTATCTGCAATAGCTTTTAATTGTTTAAAGGTTTATTTTTATGTGTATGAATGTTTTGCTTGCAGGTATGTGCACGTGCATGCCTGGGTTCCAAGGAGGCCAGAAAAGGGCATTGCATTCCCTGGGAATTACAGACAGTTGTGGGCTGCCATGCGGGTGCTGGGAATCAAGTCCCAGTGGTCTGGAAGAGCAGTGAGAGCTCTTATCTGCAGAGCCATCTCTCCAGCCTCCTCGATGGCTTTTAAAATCCCAGATGGGTCCTTGGGTCCCTTAGCGTTTCACAGACTAGCTGAGTTCCCTCTCTCTGCTGACCAGAATGGAGATCCCGGGACCCTGGGACAGAGCTGCCAGCTGAAGGGTCTCAGAGAAAAGGCAGAGCCCGAGGAGTTGGCGGAGGGTGACCCCAAGGGACAGGAAGCACCTAGAGGTTGCCCCTTCTTGGAAGTCTATGCAGACCAGAAAGAAAGAGAGAGAGGCGGAGAGTCACTTTCTCATATATTGTGGACATTATCCCTCGTTCATAACAGTGTCTGTAATAAACACGTATGATACCTATGCATTTTACCTAGAAAGTACCACCGAACGGGAGTGCCACGCTGCCAGAGTGACCTTCCACGTGCTGTGGACAGAGAGAGCTTTGCATAGCGGTCAACACAGCCAAGCTGTAGACGCAGGCCCCGGAAGCCTTAAGTTAGCTCCCAGACCGGGACGTCTTCTTAAGAGCACGGACCTCCATCCTTACTACGGAAAGCTTGTGAGTAGCAAACTTGTAAAAAGAAGTGTACAAAAGGTAACACCCATACAACACAGTTGCACCCCCCGAGACAAAGCATCTCCTGGAGACTGCCCACGGTCAGATACGGCAGTTACTCAGCGATCGGAAGCGAAGCTCGGATGTCTGCCCACCCACGCAGCACCCCGTCATTAGAGTCCATGGTTTGTGTGGCTTCCAGAAAGAGCCGTTCCTGTAGTTACAGCGCTCGCTATAGTGCTCGCTCGCTCGCTCGCTCGTACGCCGTACAAAAGCCAGGAGGAGGTACAGGCCTTGAGGCAAGTCATGTTTGATTGTCACGACGTTACTGCTCTGAGACAATAAATACGAGCAGAGCAATGCAGCTCTTCATTGAATCAAGTAACTCCAGTTTAATAGAATACAATGTAGTGCATTTCAGGATCTCATTCACAGTTCTGCTTCTGTCCAAAAACACTTTTGCAACAGAAAGAAACCAAAAAGCTAAGGACAAAAGAAAACTCCGGGTGACCTGTCAGCACAAAGTTCACGGTTTCACAAAGTCGTCTGCGAAGACGATGCCACCTGTTCCAGCGGCTCTCCTCAAAGTGCTCTTGTTGGTTTATTTCTGGAGTGGTTTACGAGAACACCACCATTCCCCTGAATTAACCGATTTCAAACGCCTGCAATAAACTCTCATTCATGCGGCCACCCTGTCGGCCAAGCAGATCACCCAAAGCCTGAACTTGCATTTTTCAAATCCTGGTCCCTGTATGCAGGGATCTGGGGCCTGAGTGTCAGCACCCACCTGACAGCCCCGTGGCAAGACTCTGGGACAAGGCCTGGGGGCAGGTCAGGGGTGCCCTCACCCAGGCCCAGGTGCCTTTGGTTTGGGGTTGGCCTATATAGGCCAGAGATGTTTCTAGAAAGAAGGCAGCAGGCATCTCAGGTGGGCCATTCTAACCCTGAGCCTCATGACACTGCAGCGGGCTAGAAGCCACCCCAGACTGCTAGTGCTAAGCATCACATGCATCTATGGTAGGGTCTATGTGTGGGACAATCGAGGTGCAAGTCAGCTGGGCTAGAAAAGCTACTTTTGGCTTGCCCTATAAGGTCTCGGGCAACATGCAGGAGGAGCCGCTTGCTCTTCATCCTGGACCTGACACAGGACGGTGGACATGGTGGGCGTGGATGGTCTCCTGACATCTTGAATTGCATATGAATGTAACTCACTGCTGGGTCTGACCCTGACTTTTCCTCAGATGGTATGAAGGCTGGACTAGATCACAGGCAGGAAAGATTCTCTGGGTAAGGTTCATGGAAGGGGAGGGATGGGTGGTCCAGACATCTGTGAAGACGCCTGCATTGCTTTTACTAGGAAGTGCTGTTACATCGTTGCCTTACGTTATCAAGCAGCCTGCATAGTCAGAGCTCATCTCTTCAGACTGCTTCCCTGATCTCAAAGGTGCCACAAAGATGCAATCACCAAATACCCACAACCTGGGAACAGCTTCCTTCTCTTGGTTAAAAGATCAAAAGAGTACAGTGGTCAGGCAGTGGTGGCGCACACCTTTAATCCCATACTCGGGAGACAGAGGCAGGTAGATCTATGAGTTAGAGGTCAGCCTGGTCTACAGAGTGAGTTCCAGGATGGTCACTCAATAAAACCAAGACACACATACCCACACACACAAAAGAGAGTGTCCTTGACCTCTGAACTGCCCACACTCTGACCACTCAGCCTTCCTAGCTTGTTTCCCCTGCTTCTTGCAGGATGGTCGCTAACCAATCAGGACGCTAACACAAAGCCCTCAGAGAGAGCAGCACAGTCCCTAAATGCTGGTAGCTTCATGTGGGTACCACGAAATGCCACCGGCACTCAGGAGAACGGCAGCCACTGCTATAACTCAGCACAGCTTCAGATAGGCTTGCACGAGGTATGTGGGTGTGGCCAGGGACCAGGGGTGGGAGAGCATCTGGAAAGCAGAGGGTTCTCCCGGGGAAGATGGCAAGGGCCCTCATGTATCTGGCTCCTGACCCTGAGTGGTAAAAAGACCATGGCCCAGTCTGAGCTGACCCTGTGGGGGCCCTTCCTCCTGAGGCCACCAACCACTCCAGCTCCAGAATGCCTCCGGCTCCTGAGCCCACCGTTTCCAGCACCGGCTCTCTGAAGACTAGCAGAACCTTCAGTCTGAATCTGGGCATGACACCAGCCACGCCTATCAGCAGTAGGGTGTGAAGGAAAAAGAGAAAAAGCATTATTCTGAGATTTATTAATTTAATAGAAAAATCAAAGGGGCTCTCCTCCCCGCCCTTTCCTTCTGAAGCAGATGAAAAGCAAAATCTGACCCCACCAAAAACAAAACAAAACAAAAAACCCGCATCCACATTCCTGGTGTAGATTGTATTGCTCTCAGAAGCGCCATATTGGATGATAAGCAGGGGAGGCCCAGGAGAGCAAACCCGAAGCCTGGACTCCTCGGGTCACTCCTGGACGCAACCCTCGGCTGATCTCAAAGGCTCAGGGCTTCTCCGGGAAGCCAGAGGCATTAGTGAAATGGTAACAGCTCTGAGCTTCACTGGGGGCCAGGTGCATGCGTGACAGGGCCCACTGGCCTGCTTCCTTCCGGTGAGTGAGGTGGCGGCGAGTCGGGAAAGGACAGAGACCTTGAGCAGACGGAAAGAAAAACCCACTCCTGAGGCTGGCCCTCGGGAGTGCCCAAGATGGCTCACAGTTGGCAGAGGCCAGGGCAGAGGCCAGGGCAGGCGAGCTGGAGGGGAGATGTTCAGTGTCTCAGCTGGCTTGACTTAACTGTTCACCCTTACCAGCAGCCGTGTTTGTTGCCGTCCCCTAAGAGTGGCAGGAGCAGGCCATGGCACCCTTGTGCGTGGACCGAAGAGGCCAGGAGCATCTTCTGTAAGTGGGCCTGCCCCTTCCTGAGGTCCCGGCACTGGGGTCCACCCAGAGTCAGGCCCGGGTCTGCTCGCAGGCTTCTCCGGGCCCCTTTCAGCATGTCCTAGGGAGCTTCTCTGCCTTTACTCCACTGAACTCTGGTTGCAGTACGCCAGACGGAATACCCGGTTTTTCCTTGTTAAAAAACACTTAATGACTTTAAAAGAGCCCATGGAAGGTTCCAGACAGAAGGTAAAAGTATATGGTGGTGTTTTCCGAGGACCTAGGTCTCCCAGAAATCAGGCAGGCCTTCCTGCGCTGAAGGAGAAGGGAAATGTGCCTCCAGGGCCAGCCAAAGGGACCCCAGCAAGGCACCAAGTGCAGGCAGAGGCCCCCCTGTTCTCTGCCAGGACAGCTTATGTCACCGAGGTGGTAGGGGGCAGTAGTTGTGTGGGCAGCGATGCCACCTGCCTGGGTAGAGGCAGAAGAGGAACAGGACAGGGAGAAGCTGCGAGCCAGCCACAGACCAACTTGTAAAAATAAACTCTAATGCTAACAAGCACTAAAGGTGTCTGACTGAGAACAAGGGGGGCTGATGGCATCGCCACCTCCTGAAGAGTGTCGGGGGTGAGGGTAGAGGGTGTCCCATAGACCGGAGGGCCCAGGCACCACGGCTCTGAGGTGTGGGGCCAGAGTGGCCTTCCCATCTTGCCCTGCGCAGGACTGTGGCCTGCTGGCTACGGAGGAAGAGAGGGAGCGTGGAGCTGTATGGAGGTGCTGTATTGAAGGAATCCACATTCTGCAGAGTTCTTGGGCGTTCGGTTTAAAAAGAGACTTAAGGTGCTTGGACACAGCCCACGGGTAGGCAGTGCCAACGGGTGCTGCAGAGGACGTAGGAGTGGTCTTCAGCCCCTGGGCAGGGGAGGGGCAAAGGGCCAGATCTACATTCAGTGTGTGCTTATCTCTAAGAAGACTCCCCCCCACACACCCAGGCCAGAAGCAAAGGTGCCAAGCAGGGCAGGACAGACGAGCTCTGCAGGACAAGGATCCAGCTGACCTGCCCCCGTGAGGACAGCGGCACCCGTGAAGAGCCTGTGTTCTGGGGTGCAGGGCGTAAGGTGGGGGCCAGGTTAGGTTCCCGAAGTAACTGGTAAGAAACAAAAGCCTCGTTCTAAGTTTAAGAAGGGAGAGCAGCCAAGGCTGCCTCTTGGAGGCAGAGTTCTGGGGGAGCCCCAAGGTCGCACCACCTCCCCCAAGCCCGACTGTCCCCGCAGAGGGCCGAGGGGCTCTGCCAGTGCTGGCTGGCCATCTTCACCTGGCAGGCCCGAGTTCTTTGCTCTTGGCTCAAGTTCTGTTAATATTAGTCACCAGTTAATAAGAAAAATAGTCTCTAAGTGTCTCTTTCCCTCGCTCTCGTGTGTTCTGTTTTTAATTGAGTTAATTGGATACCGCGTCAGGTTATGGGTGTTCAATCACAGCATTAATTATTCCTTTTTCTTAAGCTCTTGGTTGCCGTAGCTGGAGCCTTTTTCTATCTCAGTGACTCCTATCAGTCTCCGGACTCCGAAGGAAGCTTTAAAGACAAGAGAGAGGAGGTTAGAGCCAACCTCACACGGGCGCCCTCGCTGGCCTTGCCGCTCCCCCACGTCCCTTCCTTCCGATGTGTGGCCACAGCCCTCCCCAGCTACCAGTCCTGGGTATGACGGTGGCCCAGTGACCCCAGGATGTGAGCTTGTGCATCTGTGCTCTTTACCTGCTCCCACGAACCCCAGAAACGTCAGGATGAGGAGCGGGGATCCACTGGCAAAGACGCCCAGGACGAAGCTGAAGAGGGGAGAGAGGAGGATGGTGGCCCAGCACAGGAAGTTCAGGAGGGTCCACGGCCTCCGGGCAGGCTTGATCTGCTTCCCTGGGAATACGCCGTTCTGCTTGTACATCTCTTGCAGAGCATCCTGAGGGTGAAGGGGAGAACAGGAAGTGAGATTGCCGAGTGTGACTGACGCAGGAGAAAACTCAGCAGTAAAAGCCACTTGGCCAAGATGTGGGCCACAGGATAAAGCAGACAACGGCCTGGCACAGGTGGGGAGGTGCAGGGATGGCTTCCCTGGAGGGATTTGATCACTTGTACAGAAGACAGATCATCAGGGTTTCCTAGCTAACCCAAGAAAGGAGTTAGCTAGGAAATGGCCAGCCAAGCAAGCTGACACTGCCCATGACCATGACTGGCATATGGCTGTCTGATGCGGACCCAACACTTACCAAAGGACAAGCAAGGGACAGCAGCAGGGACCTGACTGGGCCCTGGGCCTGGCACCAGGCAACCGTCCATGTACCCACCGCAAGTACTTCCACCTCTCCTACTGTGACATCCGGGGACCAAACACAGGGCAGCGGCTTGCAGGGCAAGCGCGTCTACCCACTGGGCCTCTGGTATCTACTCTACCCCTCTCCGCTTCGGTGAGACTGGCTTCCGTCTGTGAGCGTGCGTGCGGTGTCGTCCTCCTGTGTCCGGCCGGTTTCACCTTTGTGGTATTCCTTCCACCCACATTGCTCCAAATGACAAGAGTCTGCTGTGTAGCGGCTCAACGCTGCTACACCGCGTTTACACACTTCGTAGTTTTGTTTTGTTTTTTGCCTTTTGTTTTGTTTTGCTCGTTTTTTTTTTCCCTCTGTGTAGACCTGTTTGTTTGCTTGTTTGTTTTTTTCTCTGTGTAGCCCTGGCTGTCCTGGAACTCACTTGAATTCAGAGATTTGCCTGCTTCTTCCTCCCTGGTGCTGGGATTAAAGGCGTGCACGACCACCATCCGGCTTCATCGGTTTCTCTACTCATCCATCAATGAACTTGGGGGTGAATCCCGCTGTTCTGGCTACCATGGACAGCACTGGAGCTGGACACAGGTGTCTTTGGCATTTGAATTGAGTTTCCTTTGGAGCACTCCCAACAGGAAGACGGCATGGCCTGATGGTAGTCCAGCTCTCAGGGTTTCTCTGATTTTGCTTGGCTCGCTCCTCCAGCTAGTCCATTTTTGGTATATGGAAATGGTATTATTTTTTGGACACCGGTCTTGTATCCTGAAACTTTAGGAAATTTTCCCAGTTCTAACATTTTGACAGTTTTGAAGTCTTTCTAAATATAAGGCCATGCTGCCTGCAAACAGGGTAGTTTGACTACCCTCCTTTCCAATCGGACCATCCTTCATCTTGCCTAATTGTTCTGCTACGACTTCTAGTCCTATGCTGAGTAAGGACGATCAGACAGACAGACGTACATACGTATGTTCTGGACCCCGTTCTCTTTCCTCAGGACGACCGCAGCTGTGGGTCTATGGGACCTGCCTGAGCTGCGTGAGGGAAGAGCCTTCTATACTACGTTGTGGGGCAGCTGTCATCACAGCGTGGTAAGGGAGAGGACACACTTCATCCAGGTTTCCAGACGCGTGAGCATAAAGTCAGCAACACAAGGCTTGTGGGGTTTTGACTCCCCGTTTGCTGGCTCTGTCTCGCTCTATCCCTGCTAACACTGATTCCACCACTTTAGCAGTCTTGACCAGAGCTCTCTGTTTTATTAATATTCACGAGGCATGCTCACGGCATGGGGAAGGACCCAAGTCGGGGCGAGTGCTGCTCACACAGCACGCGGCTCACAGCCCTGCTCTAAGGGCAGGGCATTTGTGCTCTCCACACGCCCTCAGGTCTTTCTGTTGCTTTTTTCTTTCTTTTGTAGGTCTCCTGGTTTTCCATTTCCACCTTTGCATGCTCATTTTAGTCTGTGTCTACTACTTCTCAGGTTCCTGAGGGCTCTGACGGTTCTGTCGGGTACTGGGAAAGGTTTGTTCCTGGGGCATTCTGTCCTGTGGTAGCCTGCAGCCAAGTCCCCTCTGAGTCCCCCCTGAGCAGTCTGCCTCCAGGATCACCTCCCTCCAGCTGTGCACAGGTTTCCCTTGGCAGCCTGAGAGGACTCTCTGTATACCATTTTCTCTTCTAGTGTCTCCATCGTATGTGGGCCGGGACAGTCACCAGGGCAACACTCTTTACACTGGAGGAGGAGGAGATAGGCTTGCATAAGTTCAACCTTCCCTAGATTGAGCTCCTAGAAGGTCCGGCCTCGTGTGGGGCCCATGCCACCACCTTACTGTCCTGAGTGAAGCCACGTCACACCTTCGGACCAATGGAGGCTTCAGACTCAGGACTTTGGGGGCAGCAGCAGACACCAGCAGGGTGTGGCATCAGCCCTGGCTCCTCACCCCCATGTCTAGTTCCCTTCTTGGTCTCTGGAGCTCCCTTACTTCCTTGGGAGCTGCCCATAGCACTGCAAAGAACTTTGTTTGCTTCAGGCTTTTCTGGTTGCCTGGTTTCCAACAATGCTGAAGTGGACACTTACTGTCCCAGGAAGTGGGCGTAGGGTGCGCATGCACTGTGGAGCAGGAACTAGACATGTGGGGTCTCAGAGTACACCAGACATCTGCTGTGGGGCCCAGTGACATAAGCACACTGCTGTAGATCTGGGGGCACCCCTGACATAAGCAAACTGTTGTAAATATGGGGGTGCCCATGACATAAGCACACTGTTATAAATCTGGGGGTACTCACAACATGAGCACGTTGTTGTAAATCTGGGGTGCCCATGGGTACCCATAACAAAAGCACACTATGTAAATCTGGGGGTGTCCACAACATAAGCACACTGTTGTAAATTTGGGGGTACCCATGGTGCCCATGATATAAGCACATTGTTGTAACTATGGGGGTGGGGGCAGCCAGGACATAAGCTCTCTATTGTAAATCTGGGCAATGTCTGTCACACACTTAAATTTTCTTTTATATAAACAAAAGGAACAAATATGGTGAAATGCCACCAACACAGTTGCGCACACAGGCACTGTGCAAGGCTCCTGTGCAGCCGCACACACCGAGCACTGTGCCAGACTTCCACTCTAGCTTCAGGCTGATGCAGGTAAGGACCACTAGTGTTTGGTGTCCAAGGGGAACCAAGGGGTACCTGCCCACCCTCCTTTCTGCCCCGTGCTTTGGAGCCTCTACCTTCTCCTGGTACAGCTTGTGGAGCCACTGGGCTGCGCCGCTCTCATCTGCTGGATGTCCTTCAGGGGGAACCTCCTGGAGCATTAAGAAGATCAAGGGTAAAGTGAGTCACGGACAGCATCTGCTCAATGTTGGGGGTGGGGCAAGAGACTCGCGTGAGGCTACTTGATGCTCTAGTTAGGCCTCACTCTTACACACACTCTCTGTTGGAGATGATCAAAGCCAGGTGTCTTGGCATTTACTCTTGACCGTCACGTTGACTGACAGGGAGAGACCAGGAGATGAGGAAAGCACACCTCTGGGCGTGTCTGTGCGGATGTTTCCAGGGGCTCTGACCTGACCAACTGTTGAACCCATACATGGACTCAAATTTTGAATAAACTACAGAGAGGATCTGTAGCTGTGGGTGGCCTGGCTGGGGTGCGCCTCTGAAGGGTATAGGTCGGCCCCTCCTGTTATTCTCCCTGGTTCCTGGCCACCGTGATGCAAGCTGTCTGGTTCTGCCCAAATTCTCCCCTCCCATGATATCCGAATCTCGCCTCAAGCCCACAACAATGAAGTCAGATGATCATGGCGTGAACTCTGACACCAGGAACTAAAACAAACCCTTCTTCTAGTTGTTTATTCAGAAGTAACCAGAGGTGAGCTGAAGTTCCCAGAAAGGAGGCAGGGAAGACAGAGAGAAAAAGAAAGAGACAGAGAGACAGGGACAGACGGAGACACCTGGGTTAAAGACTCTGCAAGGCCAAATAGCCAAGCTTGGAAAGATTGTGGAGAGTTAAAACATTGCAGACCACAGCCAGAGTATTGTCGATTACTTTTAGCCTCTTTGAGAGCTATCCACTGCCCACCCCATGTTTGACCCAACATCCCGGTGACTATCAAAACCTTACGATGTAGTCTTAGAAGACCACCAGCTCCCACTCATCCAGATGCTAAGATGCTACCAGAAAGCCTCCGAGACCTGCGGCAGAGGTCCCTCGCCGTACCGCACTTGCCTGTGACCTCTACCAATGTATTTGGTAAATACTTTCTAACTTTCCTTGCTCTGTGACTAGCAAAAATCTCACACAACTACTTCCACAGTAGAAAATGGCATTTTGGGAAACTTCAATGTGTGGTGAGGGGCCATGGTCACTCATATCTGACTCTAGAACAATCTCTCTTTCCCTATGGGGTGAGGACGGTTTCTGGGTCAAAAATTTTCTTTTATTAAACAATCACTGCTTCAAGGCAAAAAAAAAAAAAAAAAAAAAGAAAAAAGAAAAAAACTACATAATCCAAGTAAGAAAAGTATTCGAACCTGATAAATTTTAAGCTCAGCTTACAATAAATGTCCCCATGAGGACTCCGAGCCCTCTGCACCACTAAAGTTTCAATGTGTTGGTAAACAAACAGGTGGCTGCCTAGCAACCACAAGAGGAGCCTTTTCTGATCACAGGGCTCAGCCCCTGCTGTGGAAGTGAATCAGAATCAGAATAAACAGAGGGTGTGAACTGCACACAAAAGTACCGTGAAGACCTTTCTAGCACTTTTACAGCAGTGACCCCTACGCCCGTGCCCTGAAGGTCACAGGGCAGGGCTGCTAGACTGACCTTTGACACATATGGAAAACACATATTCTTGCCTTCTAGAAGCATCTGATGGTATCCAGGAGCATCTCAGCAGCTGTGGGGACAGCCAGCTAGGATTCTTTCACACGAGAATGTCTTTAAAAAGTGAGACCCAGAGCTGGGCATGGTGGCACACGCCTTTAATCCCAGCACTTGGGAGGCACTGACAGGCTCATGGCCAGCCTGGTCTATATTCCAAGCTCCAGGTCAGCCAAGGCTACATAGCAAGACCCCATCCCAAAAAAATAGCTATTATTATAAAAAAAATGAATAGATAAATAAAACTAGAGCCAGTGGCGTATTCTTGTAATGCCAGCCTTGGGATGTGGTATGAGAAGATCAGGAGCTCTAGGCTAGCCTTGGCAACATAGCCGATTTTATGCCAGCCAGGCACCAAAGGGCAGGCCCTGCTTCCCAGAGGGAACTGCAGCACCTCACATGCCCAGGAGGTGGCGAAGAGCACCCGTGTTCACAACTGACTAGCAAGAACTAAGGTGATTGGTGCCGTCTTCGTGGAGACACGTCCCAGCTCCCCTAGGGGGTACCAGAGACCCCGGGCGCTCTGGACCCTCTGCCCACTGTTTTCTGGGGTGCCACGTGTTTCACACACTTTGTTTCACTACTCCTGTGCTTTGAAGCCATTACAGAGTCACACGCACCGGGAGCCGGCGATCACCAAGATGACTGCTGACTGGCTGTCAGTAAGGCGGTGGGTGCAAGGCAGGTGCCCTAGAGGGCGCTTTGCATCCAGGGGATGGAGCGAGGCTGCAGAACTTCATCAGGACATTCGGAGGGTGCATAAGTTAAAGTTCACAAACAGCGTGGTTCTGGGATTTTCTGTTTAATGTTTTCAGACTTCAGCGGCCTGTGAGTAAATGGAGGATCTATGCACAGGGGAAACGCTGTGATGAACACGGCTCTGGTAAGGGGCTTAGATGGCCACCATGCTGGGCCGCGGTCCTTTCTTCCAGAAATAAATGCCACACGAAAGGTCCACAAACCTGAGACTGATCTGTGCACTTGAGTGGAGGCCCTGGGGGCTGTGGCTGTGTGGGCTGTGCCTAGGGGCCTCTCCACTTCAGGGCACGCGCACACGCACGCACACCATGGGTGGAGCACAGGGTCACGCACCACATGGCTCCACAGAGCACTGCTGTGGGCTCGTGGCCACACCAGGGAGAGAGACAACAGCATCTAAGTGAACAAAATAATGAAGCCTGTGCCTTCCGAGGGCCCCAGCCACATGCTGGGGACTTCGTGGGGAGGATTTGCCACAGGTGATGCAACAGCCAGGGGCTGGAGCAGGAGGGCACCTTCTACAGCAAGAGGACCACGAGGCTCAGACCTATTTCGTGGTTCCCCCCGGTGTGAGCGTGAGTGTGTGTGTGTGTCAGTGTGTGTGTGCGCGCACCGAACATATGCAAATCCACTACCGTATACATTATGAATAAAGGAAAAATAAAAATAGAAGAGAGCATGATACTCTTAAGTGGGGTCCTGCTGGCTTCCTGCTCTTGGCAGCTGCAGCTCGAGCTCAATTCCCTGAGCTTCCCTGGAGTTAACTCCACCACCATAAGGCGTGCCAGCACAGAGGACACGGGTCCCTTAAGGCTCTGCACATGCAGGTTTGCCCCATCCCAGCTCTTGAGGGGGGCACGAGGGAAGGCCCTTGGCTGTGACTGAGGGGCATGCTGGGCGGTGGGAAGGGCACATTTGTGCAGAGCCCATGGTGAGGCACGTGCCACTGAGGTCTCTGCGAGCTCTAAGACGTCCACTGAGATACAGCCGAACACAGCTACAGAATCAGTGCATCTCAGAGGGAAGGCGGATGGGGGAGGCCTCCCTCGTCACAGCTGGGTGTCCGTGTCGGGGTACTGCAGCCTGGTGGGTGAGTAAGCAGCAGGGGGCAATAGATGAGTGGGACCTGGCCACCACAGGCTGCTCTGACCCAGAGCAGTAAAGCCAGGGACAGGAGAAAGACTAGCCTCTGATGGGCTTACTCTTGACATGGCCAGATTCTCAGTCACTGTCCTCTACCCTAGTACTGTGGTGTGGTTCTCTACTGTCTCTCAAAGGTCATGTATTAGCAGCTAGGTCTCTGAGAAGGCACTTTAAAAGAGTGGGGCCCAGTTCTAGGTCACAGCCATCCCTGGAGGGGTCAGCATGGTGGCAGGTCCTAGGTCATGGCCACCCCTGGAGGGGTCAGCACCCCAGCCCTCCTCTTTACCCACTGGCTGGTGAGGTGTGATCAGCCATGTGTTCCTGCCATGACATGTTGCCCCCACACTAGACCAAACCAACAGAAGAGATTCAATCTTGGACTGAAACTGTCACAACCCTGAGGCTAAACAAACGTGTCTTCTTTGTAAGTTGATCATCTCATGTGCTTGTTACAGCCACAGGAAGCTAACCAACTCACCTGGCCAAGGGCTGCCTACGCCTCAGGGCTGATCACCACATTTGGGTCAGCAGTGGGCTGGCCCCTTGCTGCAAGTTGAACAATATGAAGGCGAGGACCCTAGGCACATTTGCTGACTCCATCCCGGGGCAAGTTTCCAGGACAGGGTACAGGGTCCTGCTCCTCCAGGTACCCATCTGTTACAAAGTCCAGCTTACTGTTTATGTTCACAGTCTTACTTCTGGAACCCCCCTGAGAGTACAATTTGTAAGCCAGTATGAGCTCAAGATCCATTTAGAAGAATCAAGCTCAGGTGTCAACTGGAAACGATGGTGGATCGTCTCCTTGGGAGGCACAGAGATGGACACGTTGGCCATAGCGTCACCCACCTGCCTAACCTTGACTTCGTCTGTGCGAGGTCTCAGCTGAGCCTTAAGCATTTCACATGGGTCCTGACAGTGGCTATGTCACAGGGCTTTGAAGGGCAGGCAAGGCCTTCCCCAATCAGAGCTTCCCATGGATGCCCATCTAGAAATTACCAAGTCAGACCAGAGCCACCTGGTGTCAAGGCCGCTCTGACGGGGGCTCTGCCGGAGGTTCTGTGTCACTAGCTCTAAGTGAGTGGTCAGAGGTTCGCGTTTAGTTCACCAGACTGTGTGACCGCTGCCCATGGGAAACCACACGGGTGTCCACTGAGACTGACAGACAGGAAGCGAGGCTCATACTGTCCAGGGGAGACACAGCTAGGGACGCTGGGGGTCCCTGTGTTGCCTTCCTGTGTCTCAGATCCCCAGGATCCCGCAGAAGGCAACATCGAGTCCCGTCGGCCCCGTGATGGACGCTCACCTCACACACATATCTGCCTCGTACTTCTTTCCGTAGAGAATCCCCAGCAGAGATGGGTTCTTGTTCCCTCTGAAGTTCAGGGTCACATCGTAGATGGCTGCGACTGCGGGGAGGGGACAGATCCGTGAGCGACGGGCGACAGCAGGGGCTCTACGGCAGTGACGTCACCATCACCACCAAACAGAGAAGCCACTTTCCTGCTTGGTCTGCCCTCCACCCGCAGAGCGTGGGGCGGCCATCTTCACTCCCAGCTGGCTGCCGAGTGCTCGGACCCTTCCTGCCGGGGGTTCCGCCTGCCCAGCGCTCTTGGCCCCTTCCAGGCGAACCAGACATCTCTGCTGACGTTCTCCTTCATAATGTTTTGCATCACTTACACTTCATCATTTTGACAGTTTCCCACTAAGTAGAGAGACCCGAGGATCTTACACCACTTCTCTTCCAGTGTTTCTGGTGTGTTTATATTTTATATTTCACTTAATTAAAAAAAATGGCCTTCCTTCCTTTTTTTTTTTTTGAGACAAAGGCTCGTGTAGCCCAGGCTAGCCTCAAACTATGTTGTTGAGGATAACTTTGAGTTTATGCAGCTGAAAGTGATCTGCTGATCCTGACTGTGCCTGAGTACGTGATACAGGCGTGTGCCACAACGCCTGGCTGCTAGAACGCAGGACCTCATGGATCCCAGGCAAACCCTCTACCAAGTGGACAACACCCCCAGCCTCGTGTAGCTCCTTGCTGCGCACAGCAGCCTGGAAAGCGGTGGTGGACTCCAGCTTCTCGCCTCGGGTCCCAGCCTACCTGTCCCTCGGAGGCACTGGACCGCAGTGGTGAAGCCCTTGGTCCGGGGCAGCAGGTGGTACTTGAGCGGGGGCAGGCCCTTGGCGGCAGCCACCTCCATGCTGACGCGGTGCTTGGTCTCCGTGAAGCGTGTCCCTTCACAGTACAGGAGGAACTAGGCGCAGGGTGAACATGGGGTGGGGAGAGGCGGGAGGGTCAGTCGGGCCCGTGACACCCCGGGTCGCACACGCCACGGCGGCAAAGCGGGTACTGCTGGCCGTGTAGGGAACAGAAGCACGGGATCACCCAGCCGCGTGCACGTGGTGTCACTCAAATGGTATTCTACTGTGGGCCGCAATCTGCGCTCCGGTCACACAAATGAGTGCGCACCGAAGAGCTTTCCCGAAGAAACTCTCCAGAAGAAGAGAAACCCGGTGTCTCTGGGCAGGAGCCTTTCACTAGGGAATGGAAAGTGTCTGCCGTCCCTGAACTCGGTGCGAGAAACGTGAACCAAGAAGCTAGGTTTCCAAGAGCAGGTGAGAACAAAAATAAGCTACACCGTGCAGGGATGGCTCTCCCACCTCCCTGGACCCTACGGAGGGTGGGTGTGTGCCAAAGCTGGGCTTGCAGCGGAGGGACAGGCGGAAGCTCCATCCAAGGGAAGGAGCCAAGAAGCAAGATCAGAGTGAATGGTCTCGTGGGCATGTGTGCACACAGGTGTGGGGGGGGCGGGGCAGGCTAAGAGCTAACCTTGGTGTGGTTCCTAAGACACTGTTCGCCTTGTGTTTTGAGACAGGGTCTCTCAATGGCTTGGAGCTTGCCAAGTATGTTAGGCTGTCTGGACGGTGAGGGTCAAAGATCCACTTGTCTCTGCTTCCCCCCACCCAAGTGCTGGGATTATTCATATGTTCGCCACAGCCTGGCTTCTCTGGGCTCTGGGGCTCGGACCCAGGTTCTTACACCTGCGTGGGAAGCATTTTACCCAGGGAGATTTTACGACTTACTACTCGGCCACGGCACGCAGGAGGACTAAGTGACACCCACAAGCCGCTGACGCCCCACGGTACGCGCAGCACACTCACCCACATGTACTCTGGGTAGTCGGCCAAACGCTTCAGGCCCTCTATGACAGTGTCCCGGTCTTCCTCCCACTTCCTTTTGCAGAACACGATCTCCAGGAAGTACCACGTCCAGCCGATGAGAGGCACACACAGCAGCTCCCTCTTAGCCAGCACCTTGGAGCTCTGCAGGGAGCGGGGAGGCCAGGGCCACCTGTCAGAGGTAGGAAAGGCCCGGCCAGAGGCCCTCGCCGCCACCCCAGGGGCTCAGGCCTTGCTTTTCCTGGCTCAAGGCATGTGCTATAAATGGGGCCCTGCATTGTGAGTACATGACCCTTGGATCAGCACCCCTCAAGCACACACAGGGGGCCATCCCAGAAACTATTCACTATTCAAGAGCTTAACCCTGGGGCGGGGCAGGCGTACCAGGACAAGGTGGCCAGCACCTCAGTTCCAGGTCCCTCCCTGCCCTCCATCTTCCTGCCATGGCTCAGGGATTTGGCTGCACTGAAATCCCTGGCCCTCTTATTAGCGTAGTTTCAATTCATCTGAGGCCGCTCGGCCAACTGCAATTCTTTAGTTGGCCTTGAGTGGTACCCTCCGGAAGGTGAAAGGTGGTGACAAGAAATGAAGTCACAGCTAGTCCCAAGAAGAGGCAGGACACTGCAGAGGGCACCCCACAGGGAAGACCTCCCCCAGGTCAGCTAGACTACTCGGTGTGAAAGGGGAAAGCCAAGAAATCTCCAAGGAACAAGCTGCTAGAGCAGCGGTTCTCAACCTGTGGGTAGCGACCCCTTTGGGGGGAGGGGTCAAATCACCCTTTCACAGGGGTCACCTAAGATCATCCATATATCAGATATTTACATCATGATTCATGACAGTAGCAAAATTATAACTATGAAGTAGCAATGAAAGTCATTTTATGATTTGGGGGGGGGTGTCACCACAAAACGAGGAACTGTGTTAAAGGGCCACAGCCTTAGGAAGGTTGAGAATCACTGCTCTAGAGTCTTGGGGCCTCCAGACCCCAGAGGGCTCCTCCTGGGGCCCCTTTCTGCCATCACTCATCCCTAGCCCCTCCCTGACCCCATGGCTCACCCCCAACACGCCAAACCGCTCACACATGGTCCACCCACAAAGGAAGTCGATCTCGAAGTTGTGGTTGAGGATGATGACCACATGCTCCTTCCCGAAGTGGTTCACGGTGTCCTGGTCGGTGAAGAGAGTGCACTCCGTGCAGGACCACCACTCCAGGAGCATGACCAGCTCTGCGGGAGGGTGGGGTCAGCACTGCGAGATGCCTGCCTGGTGCCCCACCCCCACCCCCACCCCGTTCTCCACAGGCTCTGGGAGTGCAGTCTGGGACCCACTTCCATTTTCATCTAGAGGGGAACTTTCTTCTAGAAGAGAGTTCTGAGGGCCCAGGTCAGCAAGCTTCCCCAGCTCACAGCTACTTTGTCTAATGGGAACCGGTGGTGGCAAGTGCAAGAACCAGGTCCCTACAGATCTAGATGGACCCCACTGCCATTCTCATGGGTACTGGGTGCCATCACATGTCACATGACCACGGGAGCTGTGTCCTGATTGATGGGAGGGAGAACACCTGCGGGGCCATGGAATTAACGCTTGGAAAATAATGATTAGGTGGACGTGGTGACTCTTTTGCCTACAACTTCCTCTGGTGAAAGCTGTGGTCCATCTTCAGTCTTGCCCATGTAGGCCTGTGGAAGAGCTTGTATGAGGTCTGCTGGTGCCAAGGAGGCTGTAGGACCCCCAAAGGCACCGTGGCCAGGAGCCTGGAGTGTGCTCGCCAGCTGATCCCAGCATCTCCACAAGAACGAGGAAGGTCACCGGAACTCAGAACCCAGCTTCCGCGACCATCCTGCAACCCATCGGCCAGTGACAGATTCCAGATGAACCAGGACCGCGGCATGGAGTTTAAGGGAAGCACATGTTCACCTTCGTAAGAGGGTCAGGGCCAGGTTCCACGGTAAGAGCTTTGAACGTGTTTGCTCAGCACAGAATTTGAAGGTAAATGAGCTCTGGTGAGGAGCACAGAGAGCAGGCATCCCTCGAGCACATGTGGAAGAGCGGGCACCCCTTGGTTGTGGCGGGAATCACACCCATCGAAGGGCGAGGAGGGCGGACCAGGATGTAACCGCCACCTGCAGGACGGTCACAGGAAGCTCTGTACTTCTGGCTCTGGCCATTGCTCCATGAGAGAAGCCCAGAATCTCCTGCAAAAATGGGCCCATGGGGGTGGAGCTAGGGAACACCACCAGCCTCAAACATGGAGCCCACAAGCAGGGTGAGGCCTTGGGGCACAGGAGCTCTCACGTAGTTGGTGGGGGTGGGGGTGGGGGGGGGTTCCAGATGGTGTCGCTGCTTTGGAACACTGCGGAGGTGGGGTCCTTAATGCTTTCCAGACATATCAGCACAGGGTCAGAAGGGCATCTCATGTGTGTGCCTGAGAGCCCCACATGTGACCACACAAGAACACACACGGGGTGAGCTGCTGCCCGAGAGTTGGTAATGGTCTTCACGCTCCGGTCCAGCACAGGCTACCACCCAGGCACGACACAGAACAATGTTCTGAGGCATGGGCACCCAGAGTCCCCGAGGGCAGGCTCTTCAGTCGCCATGTACCCTCCCACCTCTGCTTGAGCTCGGGGCCCTGCTGGCCGGCTTCTCTGCCCCTCCTGGGGGCTGCAGTTAGGGAGTCTCACAGGGACACACATGACTTTCTAGCACACTTCCCACGTTTGCCAAGAGGCCGTTTGTTTCTTTTTCTCGCAGGATTTGGTGTGTGTGCTGTTCTGGCTTCAGAGTACTACTAGATGTGGGAGTCTATAATTCAGATTTTTGTTTGTTTGTTTTTTGTTTTTCAACACAGGGTTCCTCTTTTGTAACTCTGGCTGTCCTGGAACTCACTCTGTCCACAGAGATCCGCCTGCCTCTGCCTCCTAAATGCTGGGATTAAAGGTGCACACCACCACCGCCAGGCTATAATCCAGTTTTTATTTGTAAACATTCACGTGACCTTGTCACCAAGTCACAAGCAGAAGTTGGTACTATGTCTTAGCTGTGGGATCTCCAGTTCGCCATTTGCTACCACCTTTTGGGTCAAGCTGGGGAGGGGAATCAGGCAGACTGCTGTCACTGGCTTCTGAGTAGGGAGGGAATAAAGGCACAGAACCTGAAGGCACACTTCTGTGAGATGGCACGTGCCCTCTCCTGTGGACGCGGCACCCGATACGCACTGTCCTGCGCCTGCTCCCTGGGGCACTGCTGCCCCTTCCTGTCTCTGTCCATGCCCCTGCTGTGACAGCCAGGAATAGACAGCAGTGCACAGAGTCCTTTGGATACCAGCTTTTCTTTGTTCACTTAGAAATGCACTTGGGAAGGGGTTCTCTGGTGCAGAAAGGCCACTCGTTTTTCTTGGTGTCTGTGTGGCTACCCAGTAGTGGGACATGGCCTGTACTAGCCTCCTCAAGACTATCTGGTTAACTTTGGGATGGGGCATGGTCATCCACAGAACTCTCAAGCCTCTGTTCCTAGCCTGTGGAGCAACTGAGTCAAATCGTCATCCTGTAAACTGCAGGTAGCCATGGGTCAGCACCACTCCCACAGTGCACAGGGTGAGGGTAAGCGGCTGTCCGTCCTTCCAGACATGGAGAAGGTTTCTCGTGTGAGTGTGCTCTCATGCTCTAGTACATTCTGACAGGCCACATCCACATGCTTGTGACTAAGGGGCACCCTTGTTGCTACTGCTTCACACTGCAGTGTGAACGGGCACAGGGACCTGTGATGTCATGCGCTGGAGGGCTGGGTCTTGGGTCACTGAACCTATTTTCTCCTTGTGTTTGCTGGTTTGAAAGCGCCACGGCGCTGTGTTAGACCCTATGAGTTCTCCTTTTCTGTGACTCACACAGCCTGATGGGGAAATATTGTGTGGTCCAGCCTAGTCACGCTGCTCTGGACACCCGTTCACGTGGCTGTGGCCTCAGGGGGCTTGAGCTGCAGCTAGCTCTATTCTGGGATGGGGTGTCGGGTGTGGCCCTGTCCTTGCTGCCCCTTGAGAGGCCTGACAGGAGAAGCTCCCCTCCCCCCCGGAGAGGAGCCCCTGCGCGATGCCCATATAGGCGGAGACACTTACGGCTCCAGAGTGAGTAGGCCAGACGGCAGTTGATGCGGCGGTACAGCTGCTTGCTGATGGGCCAGAGGGCCAGCGTGCACAGCTGGGTGAAGTTGATGACCAACCCGCTTACCACGAAGACGAAGCCAATGAGCAGGTGCACCACGAACTGGGTCTTCAGGTAGGCAAGCAGGCCCATGGTCGCTGCTCAGGGGCGGGCGCACGGTCCTTCACTGAGAACAGCCGTCCTGCGAGCACGGGTACAGTGGTCAGTGTATGGCACGGGCTCAGGCCTAGACAGCACGGGGAGATGCCCTGCTGTGCCTGGCTCAGAGGCAGGTCCCTCTGGAAATGGCCAGGCGTGTAAGCTGAGGAGCAAACATTGTGCCTGTGTGCATCTCACATAGACATCACGTACTGATACCACACACACACACACAGACTCTCTTCCTGTCTCTGTCTCTGTCTCTGTCTCTCTCTCTCTCTCACACACACACACACACACACACACAAATGGCTTTCTGGGGCTGGACTGTGGGCAGGACAGCCAGCTAGCAGGCACTAAGGACATATCCACAGCAGGACCCACTCTTGTCACGGAGATCAGACTTCATGCTACACAGGGAGACACAGCTCCGACCAGATCTCCAGGTGACCAAAGCCCGAGGAAGCTCAACTGTGACCAAGAGCATCCCCAAACCGTCTGGCTAAGGAGCTGGGTTCTGGAGTAATTTGTTAACCAGCAGTAGAGGATGAGTGCACCATTTGAAAGGGCAAAGACAGAATGAATAGGGACAACAGGAATGTTTCTCAGACACATCTGTGCTCCAGGGCCCACAACAAATACATCTCGACACAATTTGTCAACAGTCATGAAATCCCATAGAGTAGAGACTGTTAGGACTGTGTGTAAGAGATGAGTGACCCAGAGCACAGGAAGGCTGAATGGCCTGCACAGGGTTACACAGGGGCCAGCAGGAAGAGATTTCAGTGTTGACTTCTAGGCCTGGGTCTACGCTCATGTCCCAAGGCCAGCTGCCCCATGGGCAAGGCCCTCAGGTCATGTGACCTGACACCTCAGGGATCTCGGAGCTCCCTCCCAAACCATACAGGATGGAGTGCGAGTGCCAAGCCCTCAAGATATAAGAGGTCTTATCTCCACAGCCATCACCGGGCACTGGCCCAGCAGGCCCAGCTCTGACCCAGCAGCCCCAGGAGAAGGGGCAGCCCTCACCACCCCATGTTCATGACCTGGACTCTCTTCTCTGTGCCTCACCCATTGGCTTTGTGGCTTTCAAAGGAGATGCCCAGACCCCACACTACACCTCCAATCCCACAGCCAGGCCCCCGGGAACAGACCACGACTTTAAAAAACAAACTTCATGAGGTCTTACATACGGTCACAACGCACTCAATTTTGGGTGGCAAGGTTCAATGCCCAGGCGGCCACTACCATGCCACAGAATGAGCCATGTGGGCAGGCCCCACCCCAGGCCCTGGCTGTGCCCATCACGGTTCCGATGGCTTGGCTTTTCTTCTTTTTCAAGGTGTAGGATGGCACAGTTTGGGCCCGGATGACCTGGCATGACACTGCTGAGCTTTGGCCCTGTTGGCAGGCAACAACGACCCAATTGTCCGATGCTAAGTGCTCAGCTGTCCTTCACCTCCCGGTGCCTGGGTGTGTCCAGCTGCTGGGGTCTGAAATGAAGGAGCCGCACCTGCTCATGCTCCAGCAACCATTCCCTATGTTGCTCGGCGGCGGCTTCCTGCTCTACCTCGGGAGTCTCTGAAGTAGAGAGTCTGTGCAGGAAGCCAGGTGAGCTCACCTCCGCACTCAGTATCCCCTCCCTACAGCGCGCTGCCGCCTACCACGTTGTTCTCTGGATCTCTGCTGTCCCAGGTCCAGCTTCAAGGTCCGTGTCCCTTGGTCTAACCAAACCTGACAGGGGCAGATGGACTGACGCCAAAGGCTAGCCTGGAGCTCAGCGCAGACACCAAGACCACTGCCCTACTTCACAGACCTGCCTACCTGCCTAGTCATCCAGCCAGGACGCAGTGTTCCTCAAGGCCCTCTGATGCGTGTCTTTGCTGCAGACCACTGACCTCAGTCATCGCTCTACTCCCCGAGCACCCCAATGGTGGACACGGGGTCTGCTTTCCCGCCGCTGGCCACACCCCATTCCCAGGACCGCTTCCTCATTGCTCTTTGAACTTCATTGCTGGACACAAAGTTGCCACCCAGCCTTCGTGCCAGCTCCCACTCTACACTGCTCTCAGCCTGCCGTCTTTCTGGTCCACCAGAGCAGGCAAGTGTGGCAGAGGGCCTGGACTCGGCCACGGGAGTGTCGGCCCGGCCGTCTTCAAAACAAGGTGCTTGGTTTTTGAAGGCAGGGTTCTCACTATGCACCGCGGCTAGCCTAGAACTCATAGAGATCCGCCTGCCTTTGCCTCCAGAGTGTTGGAGCTTAAGGCATGCACCACCATGCCCAGCACCATGCAAATTTTAAAAAGTTATGTCCCCTCACACCATTCCAACTGACACCTGCATTTCGAAACTAAGTTTAAATGTGCAGTGTGTAGAGTCTGGCACGCTGTAAAATCTGACTTTTTGAAGTGGACACTGAGCAGCCTAGCAATCCGGTGCCCCATGGCTGTGTCATGGCCTCCCTGTCCAGACACCTCCCTGCTTGCCCCTGGCCGTGTACTTATGTCCACTGCATTTTTGCTGCAGGATTTTATCACCTCAAGGTACACCATGAGTCTCTGGCTTAAAATTATGCTTGAGAGCTTTTTATTGATTACTGTGACCCAGTGTCCTGGCAAAACTGCGACTCGTTTCAGCCTCATTTGGACACTTCTGGCACACGGGTTCAGAAGCAAGGCATCTGGGACCTCAGAGCTCCACACTTGAACTGTCCAGTGAACCATGCTCACTGCCTGAGATCGAACTCTCTGTGGCGCAGCTTGGAACATCACCTGCACCCCTGGGGACACCTCGAAGCCCTTCTCACCCAGGGCTACATCTCTGTTTTTCACCATAGTCCTGATTCTGATGGTTCTGAGGTCCTCAGAGCTGTTGGGGGAACACCCCACCACCTGAGGGGGACTTCCTCATGGTCACTTTAGGTCCAACGTTTATGACCAAGAAAACCCCACAGGGCTGGTGGGCAACTCACCCACAGGAAGTGATGCCACTAGACTCCCTTGGCTTAAGAGCATGGTGTCCGCTCAATACCACAATCCCTGCAGGGCAGGCCCGAGAGTGGGCTGACCCTGGCTGAGATGCGTCCTTCCCCTATGCCCCTCCCTCAATCCCATGAATCCTGCCTTGGCATCTGTTGCTTGTTATGACCTCCAGGCACTGGTGTGACTTACGATCTCCATGTGACTAGAGGCTTAGACACGGTTCCTGGAGCCTAGCGCCCAATGGCTAGAGGACAGGGTGGTCTCGCTGCCTCACAGGGTGCCTTTCCTGGGTTTTTTCCTTAACCTTCATTAGATAATGGGTCTTGAGTGCTCCTGAAGCCAGCATGCCATTAGTACACTTTGTTCCTGAGGGAGACAAGGTTGGCTCCAGGGTTTCATCACGGTGCTTGAACAGGCTGCCAGGACTAGCACCTTCCTGGCTCAGAGGATGATGGCGGGCGAGAGACAAACAGTCTTGGCTTTGAGGATCAGGTGGACCGCTCCTTGACAACTGTGGAGAACCGAGTCAGTGGCTCAGCTAACCTGTGCTGACTGCGGTCAGCCGCACCGAACGGCACACCAGCGTCACTCTGAGTGTGCCCTTGTAGGAATCTCACTTGAGACCTCAAATACCACCACAGCTGGAAAGCAGAAACTAGAGAGATGCTACCCACAAAAGGACGTCCCCGGGGGGAAGGCTGGGACCCCAAACCAGACTCCCTTTCCATAAACGCCACTCACCGGGAAGTGGGACCATTCCTTAGAGAAATGTGACCCAATTCAGACAGGAGCGCTCGTTCTTTGCCTGAGATATCTGGGGCTCAGGACATCAGGAGGACACTGAGCCAGCCCACCACACCCAAGGAGGGTCTCACTTCATCTTCCGCCCTGACCGTCTTCTCACTAGAAATGAATCTGAGACACTCCCAGAGGTAAACTCCCAGGACCCCAGGGTGCTCAGAGTGTGACTTAGAGATGAGCGCTCTGCAAAGTGATGAAGGCAGCTCCTGTTGTTTCGGATCTGATCGCCCATTGTGCTCAGTGGAGAAGAATGAAGGCACAAGTCAGGTTCAGGGGCACCAGCTGGGCCAGCAACTCAACCAAACCATGGGTCTCATCTCCGGAGTTCTGAGCCCCTAAAGCCCACAGTGCGGTCCAAGTGCTTCTCACAAATACACAGCCTTTTGGGTTCCCCAATCTGAGATTTGGGAAACCTGTAGGTCCCTTCCTACAGCCAGCTTCCTGGTCGCATTTGGTCCCCCTCCTCCCAGCCCCTGGGAACCTTCTCCATCACCCTTGGTCCCCTGCCCTGCTTCTCTGGGGAGCACGTCCCAGAATGTCCTCTTCTCTGTCAGAGCACTGTCTCCTCAGAGATGTCCCCCACCCCATCACCCTGCCCAGCTGAGGGGTGAGAGTCAGAGAACCCGGCTGGCACTCAGCAGCGGGCTGGCAAAGGGAAGATACAGAAATACAGAAAATGAGTTGCTTGTGATTCTCCAGACGAGACTCAGTCTCCAGGTTCAGACGCTTGCGTGTGGGTTCCTAGGACTGACACAACTGTCACCTTCCTTCCTCCATCCCTCCCGTCTCATTCATCCGTCTTTCATCACACTGCCCATCCCCCACCCAGGCCTAGATGTGCAGCCTGAGGGCTAGCTGTGAGAGGGGCTGGGCCAAGGCCATTCTCCCATACCCTCCCCATCTTTGTTTTGTGGGTGGTGAACCCAGTTGGTCCGGAACCAGTAGATGCTAGAGAATTACTCACAGGACTGAGTAAGGGGACGGGCAGCAGCGGAGATGGGACGGTACCTCAAACTGTCATAATTCAGGCGCGACGTTCACTATTCGTAACAGCCATGAGTGAAAACACAAAGCCCAAACCATTCTGAGCAGCCGAGTGGGTGTGGGAAAGCAGACCATGCTCACTGCAGTGGCCCAGAGAGCCCCCCAACCTCCGCCCTCCTCACACAAGTGGCCACAGCTTGTGCAAGCACTGGTGAGGAGGAGGAGGGACATGGGGTGGACAGACAGCAGTGCCAAGATGGCTGAGCTGTGAACTTGTGGCGTCTCACTGGGAGCAGGCCTGCAGCTCACCAAGGGACAGACACTTTCCTCCAGGTGTTTAACCAGAATGTGAGGTAACCACCATCCCAAGGGCCAATTGCAGTCCTTCGGGGAAATTCACCGGCAGACTGTCTGGTCCCACAGGGTGACAGGACATTAAGTGAGTCCTGGCCTGGCCATCCAGTCTCAGCAGCGTCTGGAGGAAAAGGTGTCTAACTATGGTGAAGGAGCAGGTGTCATCAGCGCCATGTGGTCTGCCTGGCCAGCACCGCCACACTCAAGAGCACAGGGGTGTTGAGCAGAAGCACAGCAAAACAGAATCCAAGATGGCGGGGATGTTGTATGCTCCTGGCAGCGCTGGGCCCTGGTAGCTCTGCTCAACCTGGTTAGTGCCATGCAGTTGGTCACTCGGGGCTCTGTCAGCACCCAGCTCCGGCAGCTCTGCTGTCTCCCATGCATGACCCTGTGACCATGTTGCCTTTTAGGCAGGCAGAATGTGGTAAGCTAGAACTCCTAGATTTCCTCTTTAGCAAATGCAATGCGGGCTCACAAGTGCTTAGTGACCAGGCAGAGGATGACATACTAGCCCCGCGTATGTCCCTGATACTGGACACAGCCTGTGGACAATCCACCTACAGGGTTACACAAGACAGTGTGGGTGAAATGTGTTGAACGACAGAAAATCCAACTGAGCCAGGCCTCAAGAATGGGGCTACAGAGGACCTCACTGAGCATGCTCTGAGTCAGTCCACACTGCTGCTTCTCAGATGTCGGGTGACCCCAGGACCTGGCCTGGCTGCCTGGGTGGAAATTTATGACTTCCAGGGTTGCCTTCAGAGAACTTGCGGCCTGCTGTGATCTTTGGCCCTTGAACGGGGACACTTGGGTCAGTCTACTGATGCATCCAACCCATCCAGGTCCCCAAACTACAACCCTGGGGTAACTGTCAGTGAACAGGAACGATTCCAGGGGGACCAGAAGCACGCAGATAAGTCCAGATGAAACCGCCTGACCCACATAGCCATGGTGAAGTGGGTGTGGTCTTAAACTGCTTAGGCACACCAAAGCCACTATGATACATAAGCTGTTTATAAATACCACTGAAGCCTAATTATAATACCCAAAGCTCCCCCAGCACCTTGGGACAAACTGACTCCACAGTTCATAGGAAACACAACCAGGAAGGGAAAGCCAAGTGACTCTCAAAGGGAACTTGAGAGCACAGGTGCCATGACTATGAAGCCTGTCAGCAGCTCAGCCTGGCCACATCATACAGAGACCAAGAACGCAGGCCCAAAGGTAGAGGCTCCAGCAACAAGGCGTGATCCCAGCCCTCCCGAACTGACAGCAGGCAACCCCATGCAACCTCAGGCTGCAACAGGACTGCAGGCCATGAATATCAGGCCTCTCACTGAGCGTCTCACGTAGGCCTTCTGGGCTCCGATGGACTTACGGATATTTCTACTGGATTTAGACAAAATTAAAAAGTAACAAAAGTTACCTTAAAGCTATGGCTGAGATCATGGGACTCCCAAAGCATTAAGTTTCTCAACTAAGGGGTTACAAAGTACAATGAAATGTCACACACCAGCCCCTCCAATCCCTGACAGAATCCGCTTTTCAGCACCAGAATCACCAAGGTTGGCCAGCAGCACCTGGAGCTTGGGACAGAGTCATTACAGCAGCATACAACCCTGGATTCCGAGAACGGAGCCTCAGCTCAATGCCAAACCACAAGGGCTGCACCCTTCTCCTCCCAGTACTGATACCCAGGAAGACATGTGGCCCAGTTTTAGGTAGTGGGGGAGGGGGAGGGGTATCTGTAAGGCCTCCAGGCAGGTTTTTGGCTGTCCAGGGGAAAGATAAGCAACACTCTCGGCTCTTCTTCCCCTCCGAGCCAGGAAGGGACATGCGAGGTAGAGCCGTCTATTTGGGATTGTGAACTGACGTGTGTGGATTCAAGGCCAGTGACCATGTTTCTGAGGGGGATAAGCCAAGGTCTGCCAGCGTTGCTGCATGCCTTAAGGTCACAACGGCAGCCGGACACTTCAGGAGGCAAGAACACATGTGAGTCAGTCTCTAGCTCTGCCACTGCGCCTTACGTCTGTGGTTCACGCAGCCGCAGCACACAGCACACAGGGCATGGCCCCACAGCTGCTAAACCGAGACTCCAGTCTGCTCTTAGCACACTGTGACAAACAGCGGCAAGACTTCTGTCCTACAAGCCACCTCGATTAAGTCTCCAAAAGAACTACTTTGCAGAGGACTCCTCAGAGCAGGAGCTGGAAGTCTCAGAGAATCAAAGGCCACCCCACCCTCACCCAGCACCAGGACTGCTGAGCCTCGGCTCGCCGGGGATGCCAGCTGGGATGGCTTTGGACTGGAGAAAAAGAAGGCATTGCCACCACTTCCAAGTTCACCAGAGCTGCGGGTATGGCATCCCAGCAAGCAGAGGCCAAGAAAATCGTGTCTGGCCTCCCTGGCCACTGCACAGGGGCTACGAGGCCATTTGTATGAGACCAGCATGGCCTGGATCCCCTCTGAAAACTCCTGGAGGAGGCAAGGGACCAGAGGGAAGTGAAAATCCCCCTTGGGTGCTTTTGTTAGGGGATGGTGACTGAGGCTGAGTCACAGGGGCCCCTGGGCTGTTTCTATAGAAGGAGGCAGGAGGACAGGAAGTGAGAGGGCTTGGCAGGGGAGTGGGCGGGGGGTAGGGAGGGCAGTAGACACAGCTCTAATGGTAGAGCAGGCCCCTTGCCACCGAGCAAAAAGCAGGTGAAGAACCCCAGCCCCCCACTTACCCCAAGTCCCCCGCTCCAGAATCTTTGTGGCCTCCAGGGTGTTTCTGATGGCTGCCCTGGCCCGAGCACTGGTGATGGTGGTAAGGGAAGGAGAAGGAGGCACAGAGCTCCCAGGCCTGATGACTGCACAATGGGCCTGTGACAGGCCTCTGGGCTCTCAGGCGTGGCTGTGTTTCTCACACCAGGACACCACCCCGGGCCAGGGCAGACACCATGCTCCAAAAGATGCATGTACGTGATGCAGGTGCATTCATGCACACGCGCACACACACGAATGGCATACGAGTGAGCGGAACACATACATGCATGCACACAGGTGCACTCACATGCATGCACATGTGTGTACCCTCATGCATGGCACGTGTACGAACAGCCGTACAATGCATAGTGGCCCACGTGTGCACACAGTCATCTCACACTGTACACTATAGTGACACACTGCTTTCAGAGAAGCAAGAGGGCACTTCCTGTCTAATCACCATTAAAGTGACCGTTCTTACTTCTACACCTTCCTACACACACCGCAGCTCACAATGTAAAAAAACTGGTGGAGCTGAATTCCGGCTTTTCCTGGGCTTGGGGAGGGCTTGCTGCTCCGTCCCTCAGGACAAAGGCAGGCCACCTGCAAACGTGCAGCCTTTCCTCATTCTGTCACAGGTCTGAGGTTCCAGGACCACCAACAAGAAGCAGCAGATGAGAGGTAGTGTCTGCCAGGGTGTGGGGTTGGGGGGGGGGCACAGGGTAGGGGGGCACAGGCGAGCCCGGAAGAGAAGCTCAGCCGGGTGGAGTGTGACTTGCCGATGCTCCCAATGCCTTCGTGCACCTTCTTCATGGCGCTCCATGATGCCCCAGCCCCGCCCCAGACTCCCCAGGTGCCACAGGAAAACTGAGGAGTCATCCTGACAGCTGCTCTCGTGGGCAACCCAGAAGGTGCAGGCTTGCACAGAACCCGGTCAAGCACAAGGCCGTTGCCACGTTTGCATTAAACCGGCATCATAGTCAGTGCACTTAAATCTTCAGGAAGGAAGAGATTCAAATGGAACAAAGTGGGACTCGGAACAACCGCCTCGGCCTCCACAGAGCACATGGCAGCGGAGTGTCACCGCTTGGGACCCGCAGCCACCAAGAAGACTGGCCTGCAAGGTGGCCACGGAAGGCTAGGAAAGAGTCCCACTGGCTCTCATGCGCTTGGACCGTCTTCTACTCAGCAAAGATCTGAGCTCCATGTCTGGATGCAAACGCCGAAAAATCTCAGTACGTGTGTTTTAAGTAAGAGAGAGTTTCCAAAATGCTCATCTGGCCAGTGGCACGTAAGAGTAACACGGGAAGAGTAACAAAGGCCATCCCTGACAAACAGCGAGGTCACGGCTCTCTGCGGTGACGGCTGCCATCGCTGTAAGGGTGTGCAGTAGTCTGCGGCTGTCCACACTCACAGACCCCAACACAGCTTTGGGCAACTTCCCCATTTCTAGCGGACACCTTCACCCCACACTGGGGAGCAGAAGAGCTGCACTGCGGCAGTGACCCCCCCACCCCGCACCTGCCGCCATGACACCCCTCCTCTCTTTACCCTTTAAGGCGCCAGCCACGCCACAGGAGGTGGAGCTAAATGGGATAGGGAAACCCCGCCTTCTGCCTCTGAGGACCCTGGGAGGGGCCTGGCTCAGGTCTTAGTAGAAGGACCCTTGAAGGGGGAGGCCTGTTCTGAAGAGCTCATGCATGAGAAAATATGTAAATTCATACCTCACCCCATGCCCTACAACATTACCTTCTTATCGTGTGTCCTTTCTGCTGCCCCCAAACTTTCTGCCAAATTCAAGTTTTGCTCTCTAACTTATCCTAGTAACTTCACCCTACAGTGGCCAAGGTCCCAAAGGACAAGGAGCCCCACCAGCCCGCCCAGCTTGCCTGGCTGCCTGAGAACTAGAACATCTTTCTTGTAGTTGAGGGATTTACCTGGCTTTCTATGTTTGGGGAGACAAGGCCTTTTCTGTTCAGCGAGTGACCAGGGAATCTAGATCAGCAGGGTCAGTGGCCTCAGAGTCACCGTGAGCATGTCCCTGCCCTGCCCCCCACCCCAGCAGGAACAGGACCTCCATCCGGGCTGTCTTCTGCTCTCCCAGCCTAGGTAAGGACTCCGGGACACCCAGCTCCTTACCTGCCCTTCCGCTTTCCTTCTCTGCCCCGGCTCTGGATTGCAGATGGCTGGGGTCCTGGCTGGGGGGAGCCTGAAGCCTCCTCCCACAGCAGGGCAACAGGACTCAGCTGGCAGGAGTGGGGATGGCATAGTGGCCACTCAACTGTGTCCCGGAGCACAAAAATAGCCATTCTGCCAAGTGGGTGAAACGTCAGGGCTGGCCGTGTGGCCAGCCCATGCTCACACTTGGCACGTGAGAGAGGCAGGGCTTGAAGAGCCGGTCAGGAAAGCAGTGTGCAAGAGAGCGAGCCTATCACAGTCGAGGTGCCCGGGGCCAGACTCTCCACACCCTCGGCAGCCTTACCATCTCACCGCACCCTGGGCCCAGTCTCAAGCGTGCTATACCCCAAACCACAGGATGCTGCTGGCTGGAACAGCGCCACACACGGGGGCTCGCACAGGAAGGCTGTGCTCTTCTGACCCGGGAGCTTTCTGCCCGATTTCACCAGCTACAGGAAGCAGCTGCAGCTGGGCCATACCATCTCCATCAGGCCAGCAGCTGGAGCCTTTCCCGGAGTCACTTCCCCCGAGCCCTCTGCAGCCTCACCTGCCTCTACACTGGGTGGTGGTGAATGGAAAGATGAAGTAAAACGGCATGATTACCCCTAAGGGGTTAAATTTTTGTTATAGATAAAGGGAGAGCACAGGCAGAGGAAGAGGCATCTGGAAGAGTCCAGAGTGAACATGACCGGTAAACTGAGCGGGGCCATGTGAGGGGAAGGGAGAGGGGAGAGCCAGGAGCCAAGAGGCCAGGAGACCAAAAGGGCCAGCTGGATTATTAGGGAAGAGCAGCTGGGGTGAGGGCAGCCCAGCCCAGCCCAGTTCAGGCTGGAGAGTTCAGGGTAGAGAGTGGGGTATGCCAGTCAGGAGGACCCTGTAACTGAGGAAGGGAGGGGGAGGCTGGCAAACAGCATCAGCTTTGGTATGTTAACGGGCACCTCAGTTAGCCTTCTGTCCTGAGTTTGAAACCTAACGGGCAGGGGCTGTCCCTTCCTGGAGCAGTAAGCTACTGGGTGGCTCAGCAACGAAGACAAGGAGACAGTTTCATCTGTACGAACCCTGCCAGACCTCGAGCAGAGGGAACCACCTGTCATGGTAAGCGCTGTTCTGGACAGAGGAACCCCAATCCTCTGATCTCAGGTGTTTTTGTTGATACAGAAGCTCCTCAGGTGTTCTACTGACACAAAAACTCTGCCCCCTCATCCAAAGTCCTATTTACATAATGAAGAAAACCTAATCTCACCCCACAGTCCTTTAGTAGCTGCACTATGTCATCTTTATGGTGGGGGAACTCAAGGCCTAAGGGGAGTGCTCTCTCCTGTTGCCTGAGACTGTAGGAGAGAGGAACTGCAAGAATTCCTCCACAGCGACTTTGCTCTTCCATAATAACTCTGCCAGAGAGCCGTGAGCACATACAGATCATGAGGAATCAACACCTGCAGACAATACAGAACGCCAAGGCCTACGCAGCCCTTCCCCAACAGCGCACAAGACAACCATTTTGAACATAACTGGAAATAGACTTCTGCAGCGCCTTCCTCCATGGATTTAGGGCCACAGGCCCAGAGACTCAGTTCAGGCTTACTGAGCAATAATCAATGACCCAGTGTCAGCTGATTAGATTTTATCCAAACGTTCGTATGCTCTCCCACTGGGTAAGGGCTCTGCTTGCTGGATAACCACCACCTCAGCAGTAGACAAATCTACTACAAGGAATTTTGGGGCCAGAGATGGCTCAGTGGGTCAAGGTACTTGCCATGCACACCTACGCACCTGAGTTTGAGCCCTGGAACTCATGTGAGACTAGCGCTCCAGAAGCTCATGGACTGGGTAGCCAGGCAGACACCACACAGTGGCAGCAGTGAAAGGCCTTACCTCAACTGCGTGGAAGGGGAGAACCAGCTCCCAATTGTTCTCTGACCTCCACATGTGCGCCATGGCACGTGGGTGACTTTATTCCCACACACAAAATAAGTATTTTTTAAAAAAATAATTTCTACTACTTGGGGGCTGTGCCAGCTAGTTTGATGTCAACTTGACACAAGCTATGCCCCCCCCCAGACTGAGCTTCAGTCAAGCCTGTAGAGGATTTCCCTAATACGTGGTTGCTGCGGGAGGCCGAGCCCACTGTGGGTAGGGCCATCCCTGGCCTGGTGGCCCTGGGTTCTATAGGAAAGCAGGCTGAGCAAGTCCTGAGAGGAAGCCAGAAAGCAGCGCCCTCCACAGCCTCTGCATCAGCACCTGCCTCTCTCCGGGTTCCTCCCCTGTTTTGAGTGCCCGCCCCGACTTCCTTCGAGGATGCACTTGGATGTGGAAGCGTAAGGCAAATAAATAAACCCTCTCCTCCCCAACGTGCTTTTGGCCAGGGTGTTTCATCACAGCAAAAACAGAAAACAAAAACAAAAACAAAAAAATCCCAACAAGGACAGGGCCTTCCTGCTGGTTTACATAGTTGTGAAACTTACATGATGGGGAAATATCTAGATCTACTTGTAAGATCTGACCTGTTACACAAACTCTCATTACACCAATGATCTGGGTTGATGGTTAGATTAAACAGGGGGAGCACTAATTGTCAAAACTTACTGACACCTTCATGCTTAGCCTGTGGCACTCCCATTAGCGCCTCTGACTCTAAGGTCCTCCCCTCTAGAAAATGTCATCTGCTTATACAGTGTTGGGAGTCCTGTAAAAAAAAAAAAAAAAAAAAATTGTATATGCCACCTCTCTCAAAAGACATTATTCGCCTTCGTAAGGGACTTTTAAGCATGATAACTAAAAATTCAGAGTTGGTCACAGAGTCTTCTCACAGTCAGCTCCTGGGAGAGGAGGAACTAGAGAGTTGCAGAAACCACCACGGCTGATTCCTTCAACCGGAGACAACAGACTCCACAGCAAGCCTCTGCTCAGCGCGGAGGGAAGGGCTATGCTGTGCTGCTGACAGCGCCTGCGCGGCAGATCCGGCACACGAGCTGCTAGACTCATGTCTCACCTCAGACTTGTGCCTGCTGCTTCTGAGCATCCCTACAGCCTTCGTAATGCTGGGGAGCCTCTCCTTCACTACACCAACCATGGAGGGGTCCTGAGTACTGAACATTCCCACTAACTCTCACTATTATAGTCCAGGAGACCTTTTACAATTAGATATTTTTTAAAGTTTTGAGGGTGCTGTCATACAAGACTGGTGACCCGAGTTCAATCAATCCCTGAGGCACACGTAAAGGTGACCTCTGACCTCCACATGCATTCTGTGGCAGGTGCCTCCACACAGGCACACACATACATACACACACACACAGAAGCACACACATACATACAAGCATATACACACAGAGGAACACACATACATACAAGCATATACACACACAAACACACACACACAGGAACACACATACATACAAGCACACACACACACACACACACACACACAGGCACACACGAGCACATTCATACACAGGCACATGTACACATACAGGCACATGCTAATATTTTCAATCATCTAATCATATTCCTAAGCTATAGAAACAATACTAATCCTGGTTCTGGCAAAGCACAGTAAGGATGCTAAGTCCTCACCACTGTCATGCGTTTCTGCCTGACCCCCAGGCCTCCTACCTCATCTGGACCAAGTCATCATGTTTAAGAAGATTCAGAGATTTTCATTATTCGTCAAAGAACCCTCCCATTATTCAGTGTAATTTAGATTTTAAAAATTTTGGCTTTTCAGTCTTCCCAAAGGAATTTCATTCTGGGATACTTCCACTTTAAATCCAAAATCATAGAGCCCAAGACAAATTACTAAGGAGAAAGGAAAAGATGTTAAGCCGTGATGGGAACGACCCAGTCTCTGCCCCACTCACAGACCCCACATAAACTGGTCACTCAGCGGGGGAGGACGGCAAAGCACAAAGACAAGAGTGTGCAGAGAGCAGGAGATTATGGAGGAACAGCTGATATATTTTGTCAGTGAAGTCTCCCAGCTCAAATGCATCCAGCACCTGTGCCCCAAGGGACCCAGGTGACACCTCTGAACAACCTCCAAAATGTTTCAGGACCTGGAGGGTTGGAAGCGCTCTGGTCCCTCGACCCCTTGGCACCTTCCAACTTTTCCCAGGATGGAAGCCAAGGGGTAGAGCAGGTCCTGAGTTAAGGGAGCAGATGCAGAAGTAGCCACCCAGAGCCCTGCTCTGTCACCCATGCCCACAATGCTCACGCTGCACTGTGTATACCATAAACCACCTGCTCCCACAGTGTAGACATACACACAACCCAACACTGCCTGCACCCACACAATCCGTATCTGTACCTGCCAGCCCCATCATGCACCCATATCACTCATACCACGGTGCCCAAACTCACACTGCCTGCACCAGGCCTTCCTCACCAGTAGAAGTAATAGGCTAGAGCCATAGCCAGCAGGGTGACGCAGACCCCAGAGAAGAGGCAAGTCGAGGAGCCGATCAGCATCACTACCCTCTGTCCCGTGAGCTTCTTAGAAGTGGCAAAGAGGAGCTCGGCAGGGAACACGGGTCTCTGGCAGATTAGAGCGTAAGCTCAGGGAGGTGGCTAGGCCTGCGCTGCCCACGTCAGGTAGGAAAGAGGGAAAGAGGGAAAGAGGGAGGTAGATTGTCCCGAGAGCTATGTCCTGCGGCACCCCCACAGCCAGAGACTACCTAGCAACAGAGGACGTGGTGAAGCAGGACACGGGGCAGCCTGCTCTCTGGACTACTGCCGTAGGCTCTGCCGTTGGACACACACTAATCCAATAAGCAGCTTTTACCAGGAGCTGTTGTAAACATGACACAGGTCACTTGGTCCTGACCAGCGCTGGCCTTGGGGCTGAGACCCGGAAGCACCATAGGTTCCTTACCCAGTGGCCAAAAGGTTGACATCCAAACAGGAGGCTGGCCAAGCCCCAGAGTCCCCAGTTCCATGCCCCAGGAACTGTCCTTTGGGTTCCTGTGTCTAATGCGGTGTAAGAAGAGTCACACACACCACAGCCTGGACACACGGTCTAGAAGCTGCAAACACTCAGTGTCCTGAGGAAGGAGTACAGAAGCTGAGCCCACAGAGGCTGAACCACTGAGACAAAATGACCCAAGTGTCAGAGCATCAGTCCAGGGCCCGTCCCTCACACTGATGGCCCTCGGGAGCGCCACCTACTGAGGACAGCCGATTCGGCTCATTAGGGCAGTGTTTGGCCAGGGCTCCCGTTAGTGTCTTCTCTTGTAGGACCTGGAGCCCTGTTGTTGGCGGGAAAGGCACTGTACACCACAGGTCTTCCTCAGTTCCCTCTCCAGGTGCCTTCTGAATGGCCCTGTGCATGGGGCACCCGCTCTGAACTCTGAGCACCATGGGAACTGTGGCTGGAGTCCCCAGCACAGGCTGGGGTACCACACTCAGTTTTATCTGGGCCATCCTGGTGAAGGAACTGTGGTGATGGGCTGTCTTAAGGTCTGGGTGGCATCCCCTCCGACTCTAGGCCTCTAGGCATGTCCTAGGAGAGGCCATGCAGATCAGCTGGGGCTGCAAGATGGCTCAGTGGGCAAAGCACTTGCTTTAGGAGACACTGCGCGCAACTCCCAAGAACCCACGTCAGGCCAGATGTGGTGGCTTGAGGCTGTAACCCCAGTGTTCCTTCTGGGAGATGGGGGCGGGGTGAAGACGGGAGATTCCCAGAAGTGTATGTCAGTTAGCCTGGAGTTCACAGCAACGAACAACAGATACGCTAACTCGGCTGAGGTTGCCTCTGACAATTGAGCACCTGCTCTATTTCCTACACACACACACACACACACACACACACACAGTAGAGACAGAGACAGACACACACAGAGTTGGGAGGAAGAGGATTAAAAAAAGATTAGGTTAGCCTCTGGGCATGCCCCTTAGGGATTATATAAATTAGGTTAATTAAGGTGGAAAGACTGAAATGGGCGGGTTTCCCTCCATGGGCTGGGGGTCTCAGACTAAGTAAACAGGAAATAGTGAGTGAGCCAGCATTGGTCTCTGTTCCTGCCCAGGTGCCTCCTCACCCTCCAAGATCATGTCTTCTCTGCCAAGGTGGACTGCAACTTCAAACTGTGAGCCCAAAGAAACTCTTCTCTCCTAAAGTCACTTTTGTCAAGTACTTCATCACAGTAAAGGTCAAGTAACTAATACAGGGACCAGGATCCAACAAGGGGCTCTGTTCACGGCCAAGCCACAGATAGCAGAATCCTGTCTGAAGGCAACATGCAAATGGTCACGAGACCAAGTGGTATTCAGTAGCATGGTGCAAATCAAACCCCACCGTAGCCCTCCATCACCAGGACAAGTGTTGCTCATAGGGCGTGAAGAGAGGGGACCCTTGCACGTCAGCATAGCCACTGTGCTACAACAGTATAGAAGTTAAGAAGTGAGAGATACCTTATCACCTATGTGTCCATCAGTGGACGAATGGGCAGAAAAATAAAATGCATGGTGGAGTATTATTCAGCCAAAAACCAAAACCAAAAACCAAAACCAAAACCAAAAAAGAAAAAAAACCCTACCGCCAACACAAACACCAAAACCCACATAAGTCTTGACATCTGCATCAGTGTGCATAGAGATGGAGAACGTTATGTTAAGGAAGTCAGGCAGAGAAGACATTCTGCACATTCTTGCTCATAGGTGGAACCACTCTGGGGGGGTGTGGGGTGGCAGCCACGAGGCTCAAAGCTTCAGATGGACGGGAGAAGTTGTGGAGCTGTCTGTGGCACTGTGTGGCAACCACAGACACTGACCGCACTGACCTGGTGCCTCTACCCAGATGGCTGGACCCTAGACCTCCCATCTCCTCTCTATCCCTGAAGGGTCCCCAGCACACCCCCACCCCCACCCCAGCCCCCAGGGCTGGCCCCAGCACTCCCAGCTCAGACGCTCGAGATGACAGAGATGACACGTTTTGCCTCCTCAGTCATCCTGCTCTCCTGATGCTCTAAGTCTGAAGAAAGTACCCTGGCTGAACTGTGGCTGAACAATTCCAAGACCAGGCGCCTCTGCCTGCTGCCTTGCTGTGTGTGCTGGGCTAATGAGCCTGTGTTTCCATCAGCCATTTCACCTACCTGCCTACCGAGTGTGCCGCAAGTCAGGAGGCCAGTCAGGACCACTCAAGAGGAGCTGCTGGTGCTCACCTGCCCCGCCCATGCTTCCCCGGTTCACCCCACGCCCACCCCTCCAGGGTCTGCCTCCAGACTGGCAGCTGTTTCCTGCAGTTCCAGGAAGGAGCAGGGATTGCTGCTGGTGCTGGCTGGAGTCCCTTCTGGCCCTTACGTGCCCATAGGATCAAGGGCTCTGTGTCCCACTCTCAGCCTGGCTCTATAGGGACCCATTCATCGGCTAGACACCTATAGGAAGTGACTGCCCTCTGGCTCCTCAACCCTATCTGCCCTCCCCATCTTTATTTAAGCAAGAATAAAAGCAGAATCTCACCAGGCTCCGTGCTGCAGACATTTGACAGTAGAGAATCCAGGAGCAAGGCAGCCGGGGATCTCAGGGACTCCGCTGGTAAAATGCCCTTCCAACAACATGGGGACACGTGGGGAATGGAGTTACTATGTAGACCAAACAAACAGTAAACAGGCCATGGTGTGAACCCAGGAGTCTGGGGCCCTGTCTCCAGGGTGCTGAAGCGTATTTGGAAATGTTTTCTCCAGGTGCTGTCTGGGCAGCTCATGATCACCCCAAGGCATTTGTTAAAGGCAGGTACAAAGGAGAGCAGCGGGGTCTACCCTAAGAGCATGGACCAGCCTGGTCCCTGCACCCAGGTCCCACGTGTTATGATGATAAAGACTCGTGTAAGTTTCCAAGAAGTTGTGTGTCAGGACAAGTTGGCCAGCTGTGTCCACAACCATGGGCCCTTTCTGAGCAGACACAGAACAGTGGGGACAGCTTGGAGATGTATGTGGACAGCCTCAGTGAGCTTGTGGAGGCCATCTCAGGGTGGTAAGGAAGGGTCCCAGCAGGCAGGGCAAGGGCTGGAGTGGAAGAGGGCTGTCCTGACATGTGCAGAGTCCAGCTCCAGCTCCTGCTCCTCTCCCCTGTAATGTGTTGACTGTGGCATGGGAACACAGCTGACAGACAGAAACTTGTCCCATCTGATACCACGACAAGGCTACCAGCTTGAAACCCACCCTGGAGGGGGACTCTGGGAAAAGCAATTCTTTGAGACAAAATCATTCCGACACTCATTGATGACCCACAGGAAGCAGCCCTTGTTCCATGCATTCCAGCCTAAACCACAACTGTATTCTGTTACCTCCAAGTTGTGTGGCTTCCATGGGAGCATCACGGCCTATGTACAAGGACCAGGCAGGCTTCTGTACCAGGAAGTGCCCGCCCCGATTGCTCCTGTCTGTCCACCCTGTCTCGGGAGTGTCTCAAAGGGAGCTTCCCTAATTCAAAACAACAGAGCCAGAGCTGTGCGACATGGTGTCTGGGCACAGAGCGCTGGGTAGCTAGGCTGGACTGTATGCCTCAGCCCTAAACCCTGCTGGTGACTCTGGATGGGGAGGGTTGCCCACACAGGCACCAGCTACCACCCCGTCCCCACACAGGGCTGCTTCTGCACATCAAGGTCCCTGTGCTGAGCACTCAATTGCTCACCATTGCAAATGACACTACCAGTCACCAGCATGCCCCTGGGGGGACGCCCATGGCACCCCGGGGAATCTCTGTGTGCAATGGCCACACTCTGGCGGAGTGGGGGCTACTGCCTTCTACAGTCAGGAACTGTGGGCACTGCACTTCTGCTGGCACAGGGGCGTGGTCATGATGGAGCAGCTGGAGCAGCAGGGCGCACACCTCCACGGGCCGTGTGGCGTGTGCAGGAGGGCGCACTCAGCTACCTCTAAGGTCACTGCCTTGCCCGATACGTAAGAAACCTCGTCCACCGTTCCTTTTTTTGAGCCTATCTAGTCCTCACACCTGGGCTCTCCTTGCCTAGATCCCTGCGGGCTGGGATTACAGGTATGTACCATGATACCTGGCAGGAAAACTTTTTTTTTTCAACCTCATAGAAAAAGGCTGAAGAGAAAAAGTAGTAAGAAACAAAAATGACTTCAAATGATTCAAACCACACCTTCACTGAGCCACAAGGGCAGAGACGCGCAGGGACAGGCCGGGGAAAGCTGTCCCGCACCTGTCCTCCCTCCCCACCTGCCTGTGCCCACCCTCAAAAGCACCGTGGTCCCCACACCGCCACCCACCTTCTCATTGGCAGAACAAAGGTCTGATGAGGAAGGAGGGTCCCCATCCAGCCAGCACCCCACCTAGTTCAGCTTACATTCACCTGCTGATTCTGGCTTCTCTGAGCAGGTTGAGGCCAAGAACAGGATGGCCCACCTTGGCCAAGGAGGAAGTATTTTTAAAAATATATTTACCAAAATATAATTCCTAAAGGGACCCACACAATGGGTCTTTCAGAGCTGCCTCGAACAGACCCAAAGGGTCTGGCCTTCACACTTCGGGAAGCTGGTTGGTGCTTGGTGTTTCCAGTAAGAGTTCTTAGGTTTCAAAATAAAAAGTTCACAAGGCAGCTGGGCGGTAGTAACCCACTCGGGAGGCAGAGGCAGGTGGAGCTCTGTGAGTTCAAGGCCAGCCTGGTCTACAGAGTGAGTTCCAGGACAGCCAGAGTTACAACAGAGAAAACCTGTCTCAAAAAACCAAAATAATCACAATAATAATAATAATAATAATAATAATAATAATAATAATAATAATAATAAAAGTTCCTGAATCAGACGTTTTTACATAGACCTATTTTCTCCTAAGCTATAAAAGTCAGCAAGCAAGAGGATGGGGGCCCCTCGTCTCAGCATGGTGCAGAGACTGGGTGCAAACCTAGGCCCTACCCAACACCTGTAGTGGCACTCCATCCCAGACCTATGGCTTACATGGTACCAGCTAGCAGGGCCAAGAGGGCACTTTCTGGGGATGACCAGCCATCTCTAATACAGCAGGGAACCAAAAGAGCGCCCACAAGTACTCAGGGATCAGGAAAGGACACTCTGAGAATTCATACACGAAAGCTCATGAGCAAGCGATCTTCTGTGGCTCAGAGTGCTGACAGTCTGTGCTCGGGAGCCAATTCACAGACAGGCTAGTGTGTCCTATTAGGTAAGCAGCATTGGGATAATCTTCAAATCAGAGAGTGAGACGGAAAGGCCTCGGACCTTAATGGTGCCTGCTCTGTGGTACTCACCCTGGGATCTTACCAGCTCCACGGCTGAGGTAACCTGTCCAGGGACTAAGGAGAATGGGCTCCAGCAGCCTTGAGTTACGAGCAAGCTCCTTACCACAAAGTGCACCCTGCACCTGTCTCCACAGCTGCCTGACACTGGGCGGCCACACTGAGGGGCTCTTGGGCCCTTCTCAGTTCAGACGGCCTGTGGCTCAGAACTCCAAAATACCTCTTGGGAAGCCCAGTAAGGAAGCTCGGAATCTAGTATTACTGAAAGTGTGTATGTGTGTGTGTGTGTGTATGTATGGTGTGTGTGTACATGTGTTCATGTGTGTATGTATGGTGTGTTTGTGTGTACATGTGTTCATGTGTGTATGTATGGTGTGTGTGTGTGTACATGTGTTCATGTGTGTATGTATGGTGTGTGTGTGTACATGTGTTCATGTGTGTATGTATGGTGTGTGTGTGTTTTTTAAGCAAAACGTGTGCAATGGGCATAGAAATAATTTCCATCAAAAAGCTGCTGAGGGCCTGACAATGGTGGCACACACTGTTAATCCCAGCACTTGGGAGGCAGAGGCAGGCAGATCTCTGGGAGTTTGAGGCCAGCCTGGTCTACAGAGTGAGTTTCAGGACAGCCAGAGCTACAACAGAGAAATCCTGTCTCGAAAAACCAAATTAAAAAAAAAGCTGCTGAGGACCAGCATGATGGCTCAATGGGGTAAAGGCACTTGCCCTGGAGGCCTGGGGGTCTGAGTTCTATTCCTGGAATCCACATGGTGGAAGAAAAGAACTAGCTCCCAAAAGTTGTCTTCTGACCCCACACACACGTACCCTGACACATGTGTGTTCATACTCTTCACACACATACATCATACACATGATAATTAAAAAAATAAAAAGGCCACAGAACGGGGAGGAGGAGGAGACAGTAAGTCACCCTGTTCAGGGGGCATGCCACCCCACTAGGAAAGCCAGTGTGTACAGCAGGGTCCCCAAGGAGCCACAGCCATGATCAACAGCCCTGCCTGAGAACACCTCCCTTCAGGAATTGAGCCTCAACATGGAGCTTGGAGTCGATGAGGGAAGAATCTAGAAGCTGCGGTGGAAACAAGGCGCTCCTGAAATAAACTGCAACCCTCTGGAAAACAGTGAGCTTAAAAGAATCTTTGGCTGCTGAGAACTGAGAATGGACAGCCAGCACCGCCACAGGAGGGAGCAGACTGGGCAGGAAGGGTGACCTTGGTGGAGGCCACCCCCTGTGTCACCGCCCCCTCCTGTCCAGCTAGACCAACAGTCTTAATGCGCTTGGTGCCTCCCTGAAGGTGCCGGGTCACCTACTTCCACAAAGTCACCCGCTAAAAATACAGGGCTTACGGGGAGGGGAGGGCTGGCGGAGTGGCACTGTCCCGCGCTGGCCAGAGGCCACCGTTCACAGAGCCTCTCACCCAGGGGGCGGGGTGGAAGGGTGAACAGATGGCTTCGGGTTCTTCAAACTCAGAGCCAGTTGCTCTGCAGAGGAAAAGCTGGAGGCTACCGCGCCCTGGCGAAGAGAGGCACAGAGCCCCGTGTCCCCAGGTCAGCCTGTCTCAGATGAAGCCGGTCCCTGGCTATGGGCCCCTTGAGGTTGGTTACACTCATTTACAAAGCATGCAGCAGCCACAGACCCGCAACCCTGAGGCCGGCACCCGTCGTTTTTTCTGGGTAGGCAGTGTGGAGCCAGGGGCAGAACACTCTCGTCTGCTCTCCTGCATGCAGTCCCCAGGCCGAGCTGGTCCAGCCCTGGGATCTGCTGGCCTCTGAACAGGCCCACGGCCACGTCCCTGCTTATGCCACACACTTGGTGGGACGCAAACCATCTCCCCACAAGTCCCCCGAGGTGAACTGCATCCTGAGTAGATCAAATACAAGTAGGTAAAGGATCCTGAGGGTCACGTGTCACTCAGCAACCAGTCCCCACCCAGAGGTGACATGCATCGTCCTCAGTCAGTATTAGGTGCTGTCCCTGGAGCCACAGGCTCTGAGAGCTCTTCCACTTTCCCAGGTCGGCAGGCAGCAGGAACCCCTCTAGGGACCCCTGACCCCTCTGCTTAAAACCAAGTCTGTGTGGCCCCTTGCAGACCACTGTAGCAGGCTCTAGAGTCACCACCCCACCCTCAGTACCATGTGGGTGCACTCCTAAGACAGCCTCTACTTATCTTTGGGTGTTTGCTAATCTAGGACAGGCATGCGGTATTTCTCCCCAACTGAGCACACTGTATTTCCTGATGATGGGGAAGGGACCTACATGTCGGGGTGCATACTGGTCCTCCGGTCCTTGTGGTCTCCTGCCCACCCTCACTGTCCCTTCAGCATACAGCGAGCAGGCAGCCCAAGGACACGAGGGAGGGGCTCGCCTGTAGAGCACAGCCTCTGAGCCTCCTGCCTGAGCCTCCCCTAGGCCAGCCAACCCGGGAAGGTAGCACTCAGCCAGTATAGGCTTTAGCCAGGAAACATCTTACTGGACACAGGAACCATATTCTTCCCAAGGCAGGAGCAAACACGGGTGCTTTTAACCTCTAACAGTCTGGCACTGCACTCCTCATTCGAAACCAGGAGGGAAATCAGGTGTCTTGGGAGGCCCCCAACTTACACAACTACTTCTGCCTCATGGTCTCCTGCTCCAGCAGATTGCAGCATTACCATGCTCTCTAGCATCCGAGCCCGCACACCTAAGGGCTCTATGGACTTCACAAAATCACCTGGACAGAGCCTGACTCCAGTGGTAGGTTCCAGGTACTGTACGCAGCCCTGAATTCTAACAGTGGTGCTACGAGCCTAGGTCGGGCTTATCCTCTGTGGAAGTCCACAGCTGCTTCCGCTGCCTCCTTCAGCATCTTAGACTTCCCATGAGCATCAGGACAGACGGAGCCTGGGGCTCATACAACCACATCCTTTAGTCACCTCTGCTCCTAACTTCCTGTATTCTAGAGGCCACGAATACAGGCCAGCAGCCACCTGCTTTTCCCCCAGCCTAGTTCTAGTTGCTAACAGTACTTGCTCTTGCCAGACGTGGCTCCAAGCAATGTGTCCTTGTCTGTGGCTGCGCCCTGGGACATCACCCTGAGGCACCACGTTGGTTCTGCTCTGGCCCATGGGTATATTTACTGGCACACTTTCTGTTGCTTTGGAGTAGCTATTCTTTCATCGTTCTTGCCTGGCTGGCAGACAATATTAACAGGTTTAATATGTTGCCTACATACTGCATATACTCCTAAGCTGACCTGCCTAGCCACATGGAAACGTCAATCATAATCTCTGAGCTAATAGAGGAGGTAAAGCTACTGAGGCAGGGTACAACAGATGCCAGAGGAGGTACTCAATAGAACCATCTGACAACGCTCAGTACAGTGAGCAGAGGGTGGGCGGGAGAGTGCAGCTCATGCTGGGAAACAAAGAGAACATGACCAAATACCACCACATCTGCAGAACACCACACCCAAACCCAGGTGAATGAATTCAAGCTGCTCTTAAAAACCAAAGTCACAGCCAGGCGGTGGTGGCTCACGCCTTTAATCCCAGCGCTCGGGAGGCAGAGGCAGGAGGAACTCTGTGAGTTCAATGCAAACTTGGTCTACAGAGTGAGTTCCAGGACAGCCAGGGATATGTACAGAAACCCTGTCTCTCTCTCCCTCTCTCTCCCTCTCTCCCTCTCTTTCTCTCTCTCTCTCTCTCACACACACACACACACACACACACACACACACACACACGAGCAGGGCTAGGGTGCAGCTCAGTGCTGGAGCACATGCCCACAGTGCAGAGAGGCCCAGGGTCCATCCCAGCATCACAGACAGAGACTGTCTACCTTCCAGAAGTTAACGTAGAAGACAGCGGTGAGGCTGCACCATCCACCTTGCCTGCTGGCCACCGGACGCTCATTCTCAAGTCTGCAGAGATGGCTGTATAAAGCTTTAAGGACTCAGAAAGACTTCTTGTTCCCTTCTGCCATAGCTTCAGTGACCCCTCCCAGAGCACTGTGCTCTAGGGGCTGGGGTGCAGCTCTGCCTTTGGAGCCCCAGCCAGGCCTGTCACTCCTGCTCCTCAGGGGCCAGGACATGTTAGCGCTCGCCGGTTCCCACCATGACTTCTGGCATGACAATCATCACCATGTGACACCTGATTGGGAAATGGTCGGTCGTGATGACTCTGGCCAAGACTGCCTAGTGGAATTTCTAACGTAGACACAGACACGCTTGCACACATGAGCATCCCATTTCCGAGGTGTGGCTTCCACAGTTCGAGACAGCAAATGCAAAATCCCCGGTATAAACAATTTATGTTTTACGTTATTTTTACTATAGCAGATTGTTATCATTGTCCTACTTTCTTAGTGATCGCGTTACCTATGTCTCTTTGCGCACATAATCTCCACATTCAAGTGCATCCTGGGCATGCCCATACCGTGTCCATAGGGTTTGGTGGCACCCGTGGCTCAGATGTCTGTCAGGATGGCTCCCTGAGGATGAGGGGGCTGAACCTTTGCAGAAGAGAATCCTAACCTCCCCTCACACCAATCTGTAGCCAGCTGTCTGGCTGACTGCCTGTGGCTCTGTGGGTAGAGAGAGCGCCTAATTAGCCAAGGGATCTGCGCTCACACTGCCCCCCTAAGACAAGCCTGCACTTGAGAGAGTGCTGGTTGGGTATAAAGTGGTTCGCCTGCAGTTCTGACACCTCTTAGGACCCCTCCCAACCCCCAGTCTGGCAATGCAAAGACAGATGGAGTCCGAGGGCTTCTCATCAGAACCATCCTACAGCCCAGCCCAGAGTTCTCTCTCCTAAGACCTCAGGAAGCTCGCAGTATAAAAACATACCCTACGGAAGGACCTGCTGGTCTGAGTTTATACCAACGCATGGGCCTTGGGCAGGCACCTGAAGAGAAAGTAGACGCTAGACCCAAGATCACAGCCCTGCTTGGCCATGCGGACATCCCTCCCTCAACCCCTGCAGCTGACAGCGGTCCAAGAGAAACACCGGCTCATCAAAAGGTAGAAGTGACACCCCATGAGTGTGCTTCTGCAAGCATGAGCCTGGTTACCCAAAGACCGGTTACCCAAGAGGTCATTTCACACCCCGGGGAACAGAGCTGAGAGGCAGTGGTGCAAACAGGCATCGGCCCCTCAGGCTGAACGATATCAGCAACTCACAGTGCCCATCCAAACCACAGGAGCAATGCTGTAAGTCTAAACTCAGCACTCTCCGGGCAGCAGCTTAAAAACCTGAGAGGAGGACGCTAATCTAAAGGCATGTTTCCTTCGCCCAATATACTCAGAACGCCAGTTCAGCCACATGAGTATCGGAAAGACTGCGGAGCTGCCATGCTCCTTCCCACCCACCCCGGTCGGTCCAGGGGCACTCAAACTCAGAGTCTCTGTTTAGCCTCGCTGCCTTCCAAGGGCGCAGCAGCCATGCAGGGCTGGAAGCCATGGCACGAAGAGCTAGGCTCTGTCATCTTCTTTACTCAGTGGTGTCTGTCTGCACAGAAGAGATGAGACACTCAGAAACGCGCTGTTGCCATGGCAGCAGCGGTGGTGGCGGCAGCAGGCATCCCAAAGCATGCACCCGAAGGAAGACAGGCCAGGCCATCAGAGACAAGTGTTACTCACCCCAAGTTTTTGAGAGGCCTGATTTGGAACTTGGACAAGGAGGGACCACAGGCCCAGCAACTAGAATGGAGGAGGACACCCATCTAGCAGCCAGGATGGAGGTAGGGGATCTGGAGGGGCCATCCATCAAGGGGCAGACCTGATACAGCAGGGTCTAAGGGATGCCCTGTGACTCCCCCTCAGTACCATATGGGTACACCAAGGTCAACACGGTGGGGCTGGAACACAGTCACCCTTACCTGTGCAGACACACAGGTCCCCAGCAGAGCTCCAGTCGTAGCCCCAGATGTGTCGGGGGCAGACTGGGCTGGCTTTTATCCACATTCAGCCCTCCATTCTGGGAAGGGCAGGCCCCAGGCCCTGACACCTGATCGTACCTGAGCAGTCTTTGGACCAAGAGGCAGAGCAGGAGTGTGGCCTGGAACCCGGACCCAGCCAGCTTCCTACTCACACCACCGCTGCCCATGTGCCCACACGCCCTTGCCCCAATGCCAGAAACAGGCCCCACAGAAAAGTCAGATCCCTATCTAACTGCCCAGAATGAAACCCGGGTCTGGCCAGGCCCTCCACTCAGTCAGAAGCATAGCAACAGCTATGGAAGCCCAAACACGGGGCTGCAGGTGGAAAGGAGAGGAGCATGGGGCAGAAAATGCCTCTTTCTCCACAACCCAGTGAAGGACAGAGGGACATGGGTTTCTGGGCTCCTCGCACGCATGTGTTCCCTCTCTCAAGCCTATTCTTCCCTGCTTCCTCACTGGGAAGGGAGCCATGTCTAAGGGAGTAATGGCTCGGGGCACTGAGCAGCCTGAGGCAGGACGGCGGTGGAGGAGTGGGGCTTTAAGGTGAGCCAGTCAGAAGGGAAAGCCAAGTGTGCCTGGCCACAGATGAACCAGCAGGGGGAGGCAGCAACGCTGAGGCTTGGCGGCCATGAGTGAAGACAGAAATAGAAGCAAGAGGGCCTGCAGAACCGAGAAAGACTGCTCACTCTCACTCCTCCCTGCCACGGGGAGCGCTCTTGGGAGGGGACCCTGCTCCTCAAGGTGCGGACACTGAGCTGTGAGATGAGAAACAAATGCCTTTTGGTTTTAGTCCCCAGGTCTCCACAGTGCTTGACAGCACAGCTCCTTACAGTGCTTACTCATGGCTTAGAAGTGATGGCTGCCTCTGCTGTTACTAGCTCTTTTGGTCATGCCCTGACATGCCAATGAGGGCTGAGGTGAGCCAGCCACCATAGCCTTGGGCTGGGGCTGGTGATCAGAGAGGCCAAGTGATCAGGGGCCTTCAGCCCACACCAAGGCCCAATAGCAAGTTTCCCTGATACCATGTGTGGGGCCCTTGGGACTTCGTCCTCTGGACCTCCACTTGGGGGGAACCCCAGTCAGTCCACTGTAACAAAGGGGAGACTGCTGCCTCAAGTTTGGTGCCCACAAGCAAACAAGGCCTAGGAGGGCACTGTGGGACCGGATCTACCGCCAGCCATCAGAGGTGCGAGTCACAGCCTGATACTTGATCCTGAATGGAATGATCTTAGGGACAAAACCCTCAACTCATGGGAGCTGAAGCAGGACCAGAGGGCATGGCTTGTGTCACTCGGAATCCCCAACGAAGACTACATCCTGAGGCCCTGTGCACACAGATGACTGGACACACCTCCTACCTGCTTTCTGTCTCAATCATGTCGCTGCAGGTCTACGTAGGCTGACTTCACGATGTGCAGTAGGTCTCACACTGGCCAAGCTGGCCTCGTATTTGCTAGCTACAAAGCCAAAGCTGGCCTTGAACTCCTGATCCTCCTGCACACCTCTCCCTGGTGCTGGAATTGTAATGCGCGCACCACCACACGAGCTTGCTGTGATTTGCTTTATGCCAGTGTGGACACACAGTCACACTGTGGACACACAGCCCTACACAGGAGCAGGGAGGAACATTCAGACTCCAGACACAGAAGACATGTCTGTGGGGCATTGAAGAGCTCCCTTTCCATGTCCAGGATAGGTGCTTCCTGCCCACGCTGTGGCTCTGCCTGCTGTACCGGCTCTGCTAGCCCCACCAAGTGTGGCACAGTTGGCAGCAGACGCTGCTGGCGACACATCCATGCTCCTGCCTGACCTGGCGTCCTGACAGCTCACCTGGGACTCAGCCCCAAGCTGCTGTCAGCATTGCCCACCATGACCTTCCTACCGTGTTTCTGACTACTGGTGAGGAGTAAGGCCACACACGCAATCCCCTGCACATGGTCCTGACGCCTGTGTTTACCTGAGCTGCGGCCTAGCTGCTTCAATTAAATAACCTGTGAGTGTGAGGGGAGGGAGCAGTTGTCAGTAGTGTGCATGCATGTGCAGTGTGCACACTGTGCAGGGGTGTGAATGAGCAGTGTGCGTGAATACGTGTAAATGCGCATACATGTGCGGGTGCATGCGTGTGCGATCTCCGAGGCGGACCCTGAGGACAAGGATACCTGCAGGTGCCTTCCTCCTTTGTCACAGGCTGCACAGACTGGGGGCACAGGCTACTTCCTGGTGGCAGCTATCCCCGTGACATCCCGAAAGGCCTCTCCTTAGCCCTCAGCCCTACAAGGGGTGAGCCACAGCTTTTGGTCTGGGAACTGCCCTCACGGTGATGCTCTTGTTCCCCGTGGGAAGCTGCCCCCAGGACAGACCTTCTCTGCCTGGTACCTTGTGAGTCTCCAAGTATGAGAAGGGCCCAGGAACCCTAAAAGCCAGTGCATTTCAGGGTGCCTCACAAGCTGCAGTCTATGTGACCCCAGCCCTGTCCCCTGCCCTACTCACTGAGCTACATCTCCAACACCAAGTGGGAGACCTGGCAAGCAGATGAAACACCTCTGTGCTCCTGCTACTCCTGAAGGTCAGAGTTGTGTGCTTTCCCACAGGCTGGGCCTGGCTGTGACTGGGGCGGGTCGTCCTGGAGTCTTGGTCATGGCAAAGGGCATAACCACAGTCTCTCCTCACCCACAAACTAATCACCAAGACTCCCAGCCTGATGTCTGTGCTTTCACTACCACCGAGGAGTCTGCTGTCCAGAACCATCTCTTCTGAAGCTGTTTTATGTCCACCACAGCTTGAGGGCGAAGTGGGAAAGACTGCGGGGCTAGATGCTTCCTGCAGGGCTCGTAGGCCCAGCTCCTCAACGGGCACCCGCCCACAGGCTGTGTCGGCAGCAGCCAGCGCCACCCGCTTACCCCACAGCAAGCACGATCCTGCAACTGGATTGCCAGACCTAGTGGTTGACTGCAAGAAGGAAGTAGCTTACAGATAACTGACCACAAATATATGCCCCCAAGAGATAGGAAAGCTCACCTGAAGCTGCTATCCCACTGCTCCCGGGAGTCTCCGGGAGCATGGCCAGGGTCTTGTTAAGAAACAGAGGGCTTCGTCCTGGGATGGTTAGCTCAGAGAACCAGCACGGTGAGACTGGTTAGGTGAGCGCACACATATACACGTGTGCATGGACACGCACACGCGCGCGCGCGCATACACACACACACACACACACACACTTTATTAACAACTGAAAACAAAAACACCAAACAGGGTCTGTAGCTGATAAGACAAGTGACATTCTTTTCTAATCTTCATGAGTAGTGGGAGAAAGAGCTTCCTCACATTCCAAAGGGTTAAAAGAATGAGGCGATATTTTAGTAAATTAGTAACAAGATCAGAAATCAGTAACGAAATAGAAACGGGAATGGCCTACCTCCCAGCATGACATTTGAATCGTCTCTTAGCTATTCTCCAGGAGGGAAGAATTCAGAATTGAAGAATTTCTAAAGAATAATCAATGAACACAGGAGCTGTGTGTGAACAGGGGGACTCAGCGAATTAACTGTTTTCAATAACTTAGAAACTAAAGGGTTAAAATATAAGCACAAGCTTCCAGTTCAAAAAGTTAGAGCCAGGCGTGGTGGTGAACACCTTTAATCCCAGCAGTTGGCAGGCGGAGGGGGCAGGTGGATCTCAGGGGAGCCTGGCCCTGTCTCAAACCAAACAAAAAGTTAGAAAAGCGTAAAGTAACTAAAGGGATTAATAAAGTAAAACCAGAAAAAAAATGATTTGCACACAAGCACACACACACACACACACACCACACATACACACATACACACCACACACACACATATCCACACACACACACCACACACACACACCACACACACACACCACACACACACAGGCATGCACACACACACACACAGGCATGCACACACACGTGCACACACACACACACAGGCATGCACACACAAACACATATCCACACACACACAGGCATGCACACACACGTGCACACGCCAAACAAAAAGAGCTAAAAACAACACAACTTGTGCACAGTTCAGGTACAGAAAGGTGGTTTTAGGGGGAAAAAAAGTAAGCATCCTAAAAAATAGAAAAAGGAAAAGGAAAATAACCAAAAGATAATTAATTTTTAAATTGTGGAAGTGATTACACATTTTATACAAGTAAGTGTGATATTTTAAGTGAAATGGGTAATTTTCTAGGAGAAAAAATATTATAAAGTGGACCAAAAAGAGAGAGAACACCTAAATAGATTTTCTGTATTAAAGATGTGTGTGCGTGCGAGTGTGAGTGTGTGTGTGTGTGAGTGTGAGTGTGTGTGTGTGTGAGTGTGTGTGTGTGTGAGTGTGTGCGTGCGAGTGTGAGTGTGTATGAGTGTGAGTTTGAGTGTGTGTGTGTGTGAGTGTGTGTGTGTGTGTTTTCTTGCATCTACATATGTGCACCGTGCACGTGCAGTGCCCACGGAGGCCAGAATATGGTGTCAGATCACCCGGAACTGGAGTTACTGGTGGCTGTGAGTCACCCTGTGGGTGACTGGAACTGAACCCAGGTCCTCTGCAAGAGCAACAAGTGCTCCTAACCACTGAGCCACCTCCCCAGCTCCCCAAACACATTTCTTTACCAGAACAAAAATGTCTGTAAGAGGTCCCGATAGCAGAGGTTACTGAGACAGGCGGTTTCGCCTGAGTCCACGGTGCGCCCTAACACTACTTCCCAGATGTGGAAGAAGCCCTCCCCAGAGCCTCCAGTGAGGCCAGTGGGGCCTGGATGGGAGCACACTGGGCACTGCAGGGTGCAGGGGGCCCTGCCCCCACTGGGATCTGAGGGGCCTATCTCAGGCCCCCAGCTGTGGGGCGCGGCCCCTTCATCAACAGCAGAGCAATGGTCAAGCTGAAGGCAGAAGCAGAGACAGCAGCGGTGTCATTAGCTCAGACACTGAAGGGACAGTCACAAGTCTCTGCCCTTGCTCATTTCAGAAAACAGTTTGTTTTTATAAACATCTAGGTTGGCTCCTTTACACCTTTTTCTGTTTGCTCCGGTGGGGCTTGCCCTCGCCATGTGCCAAGCACTGAGCTGCAGCCCCAGCCCAGTGGCGGCTACTTTTAAAAGAATTGTCGAGTCACGTCTATAAGAGCCCTCTGCTAGCTCTCACCAAGCAGTTTTCAATAACAGGTTTCCCAGGATAGCAGTGCAACCTTTCGGAGGGCTCATCCCCCATGGCAAGGCTGGCCGCACGTGTGTTCTATAGGTGGCTAGCTGCAATCTTGGCTCCATCCATAGGATGCCAGTGTCCTGCTGTCTCCCGCAGTGGTGCCAAACAAAACCACCTCCCAACACTGCCAAACGGACTTAGCCTGGTTGAGAAGAACAACAGATCTGACTCCCCAACTAAAACTCATCTGCCAAGAGACCCCGGCCAGAGCACTCAGGAATACAAATGCCAAGTCCCTTCTAAGAGCCTGGCCAGCAGAGTGAGCAGCACTCCGAGGCGACAGCCTATCACTGTTTAGCTAAAGGAAAACTAAGGGATTCACGGCATTTCTTCAGGGTGAACCACTGGACAGCGGCCTGACAACGTTCACACTTACTTCCTGATTAAACAGCAATGCAGGAGTCAGTTTATAGTATCCCATATATGCATTGTAAGTCGCCTGAACTGACACTTCTACTCTGCCTCCTGCCAAGGGCATCTGTGCAAGTTACTGAGAGGAGCCGCAGGAATGCCAAAGGAGAGGCCCCTTCAGAAAGGCCAGCCTCACCCAGGAGCAGATAAGACATTCTACAGATTAGCCCCGGACTAATGCAATGAACCAAATCACCATCAAAGCTGCTCTGTCCAGCTCACCAGGAAGGTGAGCTACAGAAAGTCAACCAATGTGACTATTGATAAGGGGAGAGAAGATTACAGGATAGTTTTGTGAGATGTTAGGAAAAGCAGGTCTGAACGCCCTAGGGAGTTAAAGGCCACCTGTCACGGAGGCTTCTGTTCTGGGGCCCATCCACAGGCATTGTGCTGAGAGGGACAGGAGAGGAGAACGGGAAGGCTGCACTTGCCTGCAGTCTCAGCACCCAGGAGGCTGAGGCAGGGGAATCACTGAAGCCCACCTTCAACAGAGATCAGAGGAGGAAAGGTAAAGACGGGTTATCAGCGTCAGTGGGTGACCGGGCTGTCTTGGGAAATCCGAACATTCTCAAGGCCAGTGTAAGAAGCAATGGATCCCATGAGGCTTCCGTGTAGAGTGCCACACTCTCTGTACACACAACCCATCTCCTCTGGGTTCCACACAGCCCCCAAGCCTCTCCTGAGGTCTACAGAGCAGCTAGCACCCCTCATAAGGAAAAATTATCTCCCCTCCAGGAAGACAAGGAAGACGGTGAAGCACAGAAACGCAGTGTGGCTTCACACACTAGGGTCTGCCTTTCTGTGGCCATGTGCCCACTCACCTCCTGATTCCAGCCCACACCGAGTGATCGGGGAAAAGGCAAGACCCCATGGGGATGACCAGGGCACATCGCAGGTGTCACCTCCCATAGTTTTACCCAGAGCCCCACTCATACAAGCTGGCCCAGCCTAACCAGCCTAACTAGGGCTGCGGAGCTCAGGTTCAGACGCAGCCTCATCGTACTGATTCACTCTTACTACATGACCAGGCAGAGTCCAGCAGACGGTGGCCACGAGACAAGACCCAGGCCATTCAGTCAGAGCAACCACATGGCCAAGCACAGCAGATGGAGGCTGGGGTGCGCCTGGCCTGGCCTGCAGAGAGGGCCAGGAGGTGTTGCTGATGGACACCAGCCACCCAGGTCATAAGCACCAGAAAGGTGGATTCATGCAGCCCTTTACCTGTGTTCTACCCACAGGAGCACAGTGCAGATAACAGACAGTCCTCAGTGGGAAGGAGTCCACGGCCAGACTACTCTCCTCCTGGAGCCACTTGTCACCATAGGAACTTACAAACAGCACCAACTGGAGGGACAGATGCAGAGAACTGGCTCTATGCCACGGGGAAGGCAAAGTCCACTTCCACGGAGACAGCTTCCTGGGGCAGCCTGCGGGGTCGCGAAGGTCAGGTCTGCTGACTTATCTGGACAAGAGGCCTCTGGCCCCTGCTGGCCCTCATGGAAAGAGGCGCATGCCAGCTCTACACTGCTCTCCTAAACCCAGGCATGGGTCAAGAGCCCATTCTAGTTAACTGCCCCAAAGCCATCTCAGGGGCATGCAGGTGCATTCCACGAGCGTGCCCATGGGCATGGGCATTAGTGAGGGTATGCCCGTATAAACAGCACACACTTTCAGACATTACTGAAACAAGAAGGGCTTTTTAAAAGGAGCAGGGCTGTGCAAACTAAAAGTTAAAATCCAGCTGTGTGGGCTGCTGCACAGAGATACAGTTAGAAACTGTGTTTTGTGGTTTGTCTGTTTGGTGGTTTTTGTTTGTTTATTTGTTTTTTGCTTGTTTGGAAAAAAAATACAATGTAGCCAAAGTCCAGACTGTTCTCAAACTTGCTATGTAGCCGAGGAAGACCTCGAACACCTGACTCTCCTGCCCCCGTGTCCTGAGTGCTGTGGTTACAGGCATGGTCACCATGTCTGGCTTATGCAGAACTGGAGATCAAGCCCAGGGCTTCAGACATGCTGGGTAAGCGCTCTAACCACACAGCCCTAGCCTGTTTGTGTGTTCTTATGAGCTTTTTAAGAATTCTGGAAGACTAATTGCAAACCACTCTGGGTCTGTGGATCCTCCCAGTAGAATGAGACTCTAGATGGAGTAAGGAACACAGCTGTATTTATTAGCTTTGGTTCAGGTTCAGTTTTTATGAGCACATGCTACTTCTATAATTAAAAATAAAGTGTTGAGAATAAAGTTAACATGCTTACGCATCAGGCTCCTACCTTCTGTGTCTGCATGGCGTCTGTCTCCCCACCCACCCAACCCTGATAAGACTCATCTCTTCTTTCAAGAAAAGTGCTTCCCTTTGCAGGATATCTGCTGTTCCTAGACAGCCTAGCAGGGCAACATCTGCGCCCTTTGCTCTCTCGCACAACCCTGTGGAATACAAAGATAAGCCCTATCCAGAACAGTAGCCCGTCTCTATTAGCCTTCACTGAACTTTCCTCCTCTGCTTCTGAAGGAAACTCTGGGCTTCTGGCACCCAGCCAGTACCTGCTCACCTCATGCATCCCCAGACCTTTGTCTGAGACCTGTGACACCAGGGCAACACACCTAGGCAGCACTTGAATGACCCGATCCTTCGGCATCTGCCACCACCTGCCGCCCAAGTGTTCTCTCGCAGAAGATGGGGCCAGCCTGGCTCAGAGGCTCAGCCAGTGTTGGGCTAAATGCCCTTGCCCAGAGACAGGCTGGGAGCATGTCGAGAGTCACTGTGCTCTTTTGTCCCAAGTCCCTAAAGCGGTATGAATGACAGTGTAATTTTTCTCTCTTGCTAGGATTCCGGCTGGAATCGGGGGGATCTCAGCACCAGGGTGAAATTCCAGTCTTAACCATAAAAGACTAAAATCTTCCAGGCTTGTGCTACCTCCTCAGAGGGTTCTGGGTTCCCCAGAGGTCCCTGGTCCTTACAGGCACTTCAAACTTGTGCTTTACTCCCAACTCTCCCCCGTTCACCCTGGGCTGACGGGGTTAGATTCTAGAGACTCTGGAGGGTAGTGCTGGCTCTCAGGGCAAAGGGAGTCTTCCCCACTCCACTGCAGGGAACAGCCTGAAACGGGCTTCATGGAGGGTAGTCACCAGGCCCAAGACAGGCTCTTGATGAGAAGGGACAGTGGGGAGTCAAGGCCAAGAATTCTGGGAAGGTTCCTTCGATGACCTATGAGATTAAAGAGAGAGCTGAAATCCTGATAACAGGCCAGTAGGGACAGTTATGAGTCGAAGCCCATGGAGGTCAGCTCAGCCATATGGCCAGGCAGGGACCATGCAGTGACAGGATAATCTGGAGCCTAGAGGGGAGGCATGGTGCACCCCAAAGGGGCTCTCAGGAGTGCAGAGACCCGGGGCCGTTCAGGACAACTTCCAGTTCATGGAGGAGGTCCTGGTAATGGCAGCTGACACAGGCCAAGTATCTGTAAGGCACACAGTTGCCTCGGAGAACAGGACAGACCCAGAGATGACTCTGGGGCACGGCAGGAGAAAGGAGCTGAATGCGCAGTGTCTGTGTGGTCAGGGAAGCTTATTCTGAGCTTATTCTGCATCCGTACCGGAGAGCTGCAGATGACAGACTTTACTGCACAGGAACGGAGGAGTGAGTGTGGCTGAGCAGGAGCTGAGGACTTTCCTGAGGCACACTGCTAGGTGGCCCCTGCAATTGGAGGCATGAAGCCATGCTGGCCATGGAGACCGGAAAGCAAGCCCCACCCTCCTCTTACACCAGGCTTGACTCCTGCTGCATTAGCCACTGAGGACCCGAGGACCTGGAAGAGTGCAGACCCTTCAAGCCACAAGAACTAGATCTCTTCAGGTCTGCCCTCTATTGTACCAAGGGACACAATGAAAAGTCCCGCCGGAAAAGCTCTGCTCCTCTGGAAATATCGATCCTCTTCCTGAAACAACCTGAGCTGGATGTTCAGGCCTTGCTGGGAAGTAGCCCTGCCTGGTGTAGACTCAGATGGGCTCTCCTCAGGATATGCCACATTTCCCAAAGTCCTCGTGTCCCTGGGTGAGCACGCACAGGCCACCTCCCATCCCCTACCCCATCCCAACTGTTAATCACCAAATGTTAATCACTGCTGTCACCAAATGCCCTTCAGCTAACCACCTTGTGCTGTTAAATAAGGTCTCCCATGTGCCTTAGAGAGTCTCACAGAGGCCCTGGACTTCACAGTACTTCCTCCCCACTCTAAGACTGAACCTGGAGGAGGGCTACCCAAAGCACCAGTCAGGAAGAGACTCTGTTGGCCTCTATCTGACCAGCATTCAAGTTGGGGATAAAGGAGGGGTTGGATATTATTTTCGGGAAATCTTAACTATAAACAGGTAAGGCACGAGACTAGAATTTGGTTGCAATGATCCTAATTATATTTGGGGGGAGGGAGAGCCTAAGCCAGGGTCTTATAGCCCTGGCTATAGACTTATAGACTTTATAGCCCACAGTGGCCAAGAACTCACGGCGCTGCTTCCACGGCCTCCCAAGTACTAGGATAAAAGGTGTGTATTATCGCAAAGACCCACCTCCTAGTTAGGCAGATTGTGTTTGCCGCCGTAAATAAAATAGTGGGTTTCAGCATACTCTTGGCCACAATTTTGGCCCAGAAAGTTAAATACCTGCCTACTGCCTGCCAAGAGCTGGGACTCTGACCTAAACCATGAACTTGCCATCTGAACCAAGAGATCCACTACATAGACAACACTCACTCTGCAGGGATCCACTGCACAGACAACATGCACTCTGCAGGGATCTACTGCACAGACAGACAGCACCCACTGCAGGGATCCGCTGTACACTGACAGACAGCACCCACTCTGCAGGGATCTTCTGGCCATGGAAGAAAGGCAGGAGGCTCCCTGGTCCAGGTTTGACCACCGAGGTTGGGCCTGTGGCTCAAGCCCCTTCATTAACAGGCCCCCGGGATGACATGCAGCTCTAAAGGAAGAGGCACGGGAGCAGGAAGAGATGTTCCACCATGTCACACAGAGGGCTGGGCTCTGTTCTCAGGCCTGGTGACCCAGAAACCACTGCCTGACTGACCTGGCTAACCTGGCTGACCGACACCAGTCCCTGTGGCTCTGGGAGGAGATGCACCCGCCCTGTGTCCGTCGGGAAGCAATCTGACCCCAGGGCCACACGCTCTCAGGTCCTGACTAGGAGCTGTCAGCCGGTCTCAAGGAGACTCGGGGGCTTCTGAAGCCATTCTGCTAAGAGGATGCTAGAGAACCGTGTCCTGGCAGTCACCTCCGCTCAGCGTTCTAGCTCACCAGCCCTTCACGACTTCATCCTCGCACAGGTGGTGGGCAGCTCTAGACAGCCTTCTGACCACAGAAAGCATTAAAACATGTGCCCTCTAAGAGAATCAGCAGACCCACTAAGGCTTGGCCATGCCCAGGGCTCAGGTGATCCCCCAGCCCTAATCTAAACTGAGTGGGAACTCTGGGGTCACAGGTAGATGGTCTTCCACTAACCGGAGCTGAACATGTCACACAGGGGACCCACACCGAGATGTGCCCAGGACACACACAGACACACAGGCACAAACTCACCAAGGCACAGGGGTAGCAGGGCCAGGTGATGGCTGTCCTCAATGGTGTCCGACCTGCGGGACCTAGAAAAAAAAGACATAGTCATGAGGTGGCATATACAGCTTAAGAGATGTGATTTCAGGCTGGAGAGCTGGCTCAGAGGTTGAGAGCACTGGCTGCTCTTCCAGAGGACCGGGGTTCAAATCCCAGCACCCACATGGCAGCTCCCAACTGTCTTTTAACTCCAGTTCCAGGGGATCTGATACCCTCACAACAATTACACAAAATAAAATTAAATAAATTGAGAGGGGGGTAATTTCTCCTGAAGCACTGAGAGCTATGCAGGAACTTCCCCAGGAACTCAAGCCAATTCCAGGATCCTCCCCCTGGAGTGGGGGAAGTTGAGCCACTAATTCCCATTGCTTAGCAGGAGGCTAGCCGATGACTCACAAAAGAACAAACCCAGAGACGGCCACCAGCTACGTTCCAGGACTGCGGAGACCTGCAGGCCCCAAGCAGTGAAGGTGAGCTGCATCTGCCCCGAACAACAGAACAGCCTCTCTCTGTCCAATAGACTGTGCTAACCCGAGTCACTGCCCACCGCCGGTGCGTGGTGACCCTTTCCACCCTCTCCACAGCACTGGGCTCCGCTGGCTCCTGTCAACCCCACCACACCATACACCAGGATTGGCACTCCAAAACCTTTATTTTAAATTATGGCAAAGTCCGAGTGACACAAGACCATCTTGATCATGGTTGGGGCGCGTTATGCGCATGTGACACTGGCCACTGGCGCTGTCCAGCCACAGAACTCCCTCGTCTTCCCAAAGGGATTCTCCATCCCTGCCAGAGGCCAGCACCCCAGCCCTCAGCACCCGCTTTCGGTCCCTGTGAGCTGGACACTCTAGCAACTTCATGTTAAGTGACGTTAACACCACGTAACATCTACACGTACACAGCCACTCACTGCAAGCTCGCTCAAGGCTGAAGACCGTTCCACTGGGGGCCCCTGCAGAGTGAATGTCTATGTCCGCATCGTCCAGAATCATGCTTAAAACCCTGACCCCACCATGACAGTGCAGGCGGCAGTACCTTGAGAGTGACTGGGTCTCACATCTTGGTGTCCTCATGAGAAGAGAACAGGTCTCAAACTCATGATCCTCCTGCCTCAGCCTCCCTGGTGCTGGGATTACAGGTCTGTGCCACCCTGCCTGGCCACCTTCCAGTATTTCAAGTTGCCTCTACACTGTCTGCCTAGCTCCTGAGAAGAAGCCTGTTCCGCTACCAGCTCCGCCTCTGTGGTAACAGGAGCCCACTGGTCTAGCCTCTGGCTGCTGGGTAGCTTCAGCGGCTTCATTTGGGAAGTGGCACTGTGGATTTCCTTGCTTCTTCAAGGAGGATCTGTTGAGTTTCTTGGATTTAAATTTTCATATAATTTAGAAAATACTCAAGACCTTTCCCCATCACAGGAGACCTTTTCCTGGAAATCAATTTCACATTTTTTTACCACTTGATACAGTCCCACTGATATGCTGTTCTTTGCTTTGTACAAAGCACCATGTCTTTGAATACACTGATCTCTTCTGCAGTGTTTAACTGATCGTCAATCCCAGCCAGTGTGCGTGTGTGTGTGCGTGTGTGTACGTGTGTGTACGTGTGTATGTACTTCAGAGGACAGCCTCACGTGTCATCTTCAGAAATGCTACCGATAAGGGCTGGAGAGATAGCTCAGTGGTTAAGAGCACTGGCTGCTCTTCCAGAAGACACCAGTTCAATTCCCAGCATCCGCAGGGCAGCTCGCAGTCACATGTAACTCAAGTTTACCCTCTTCTTGCCTCCACAGGCACTAGGCACATGGTGCATAAACACGCATGAAGGCAGAACACTCGTACAATAAACAAAACAAAATAAACCTAAAACAGTTGAGGGTAGTACACAACTTTAATATCACCACTCAGGGGGCAGAGGCAGGTGGAGTTCTATGACTTCGAGACCAGTCTAGTCTACAGAGTGAGTTCCAGGCTAGCCAAGGCTACATAGCGACACCCTGTCTCAGAAAACAAAGAGGGGGAAAAAAAAGAAAAGAAAAGAAATGCCACCCACCTCCTTTGAGACAAGGTCTCTTGTTAGTTTGGAAAGTCACCGGTCAGGCCAGTCCAGCTGCCAGCGAGTCTGAGAACACTCTTATCTCTGCCTTTCCAAAGCTTTCAATATGGCTACACCACCATGCCCCGCAGCTTCGTGTGGGCTCTTGGGACTGAAGTCAGGTCCTTATACCGAGGCTTTACCAACTGAGCCTCCCCCCTACCCTGGGCCATTTTAGCATCCTGGCCTGCCAGAGTTGTCGGGGATGCACCTCGGCCAGCGTCTGTTTTCTCTCTTCTCCGTTGTGTCTGGATGGTGAGTTTGGGTTGGTGCCAGATGCTCAACTGGACATTGTGTCAGCTTTAAGCAGGGCTGGGCGCCACCCTGGAAACCACTCCCGCAGATTCAGCCCAGCCCTGCATGTGTTTCCATCTTGTTTACTGGGGCAGCCTGTGCCCCTACTGAGGCCATGGTGCTACAAGGCTGGGCTATCTCTATCAAACACTCGACTCCAGCCACGCGCCTGCCCTGCTCCACAGTCCTCTCTATGGCATGGCTCCAGCCACGGGCCAGGCTCTGCTCTAGGCTCTGCTCTGTTTCCCCTCTAAGGATTCTTCCCCTCCGTTCTTTCCTTACCAAATCTTTCCTTACCTGCCTCCACCAGGTCTGAGTGCCAGCCGCCTCCTTTGAGACAAGGTCTCTCACTGGCCTGTAGCTCACCGAGTAGGTTAGATGGGCTGGCTCACCCACCGGCCAGAACCCTCCGGTCTCTGCTTCCCTCATCCCCACAAGTGCTGGGGTCACAACTGTGCACCCCCACAACTGTTTTTCTAAGTGGGTGCTGGAGATAGAATTAGGTCCTCATGCTTACAATGCTAAGTCATCCTGGCAGCCTCTTCTTTTAGTCTTCTGAGACACGGTTCCAGGTAGCCTAGGCTGGTATTGGACTTCCTGTGAAGCCAAGGCTGTCTAATATCATGTCTGACATCATGATCTTCCAAATCCTGCGATTACAGTCCTGAGCCAACACACTCGGCTCTCCAACTTTCTTATCAAAAACTCTGTAGAGAGTTGAAGAGATAGTAACAGGCACCTGGGTATGAGCATCCAGATTAAATCTAGTGTAGATCCCTGTGAGTTCAAGGTCAGCCTGGTCTACAGAGCGAGTTCCAGGACAGCCAGGGCCAGACAGAGAAACCCTGTCTCAAAACAATAAAATAAAATAGAGCGTTTTTTCCAAATGTCTTATATGCACACACATGTGTGTCCTTTCCTGAGCCCCATAAGGGCTCCTTTGACCCTGTGGTACTTGACCCCCATACGCCCAGCTGGGCTTTCCTAGCAGCAGGATGTTCACAACCACAGGACGGGGAGCAAAGGAAAGACGCAATAGCTCGCCCTCCACACCACCAAGCAGCCAATCTACATTCGAGTTGTGGAAATGCTTCCAGGCCCAATTTTTTAGCATCTCTAGCGAGGCTCAATCCTGGCGCCTGGCTGTTTTGCTGAGATCAGGGCCGAGATTGGCAGCTGTACAAGGGAGACAGTGAGAACCTCAGGCTCCTGAATCACACAGTCAGTTGCAAATCCTCCAAAGCCGTGGCAGTAAGAAGCAAGCAAGGCAGCTGTGCCAGCAAAACTCACTCTCAGTATCTGTGGGGAAAGGAGAGTTCTGTTTTGCAGGGAGAGACTGTTAACTCTGCATGATCAGTGGTGGCGGAGGGCAGGGAGAGCTGAGAAGAAGCAAATTACAGATTATCCACATGTCCCCCACGCAAGGACAAACCACAGCTCTCTGTCCCTCTCGACCAGCACAGGACCTCACAGCCTAGTATCTGGACCACCCAGAGCCACTGGGAAAATAGGCTATGCCGGGAAGAGGTCCCCAAGCAATGAGCCAGGTAAACGAGGTCTCGGCAGGCCAGGGCGAGTGGCCACAGCTTGCTGCAATTAGAAGGACATGCTCCACTGAGCAGAAAGTGAGGTTTGGTGTCCTGATACAGGGTTGGTCACCAGGAGCTTCTTACTGACAAGCATTACCCAATGCCACATGGACAGCTCTCTCCAGGGCCTGGGAAAGGGTGAAGGGGTTGGACTAGGGGAGCCAGGCCAGAAGAGCCAAGGGGAAGGGCTGGGAGCCAGGGATGGACATGTGACTTGGCCCCTGCTCTGTGGTTGTTTAGAACTGCTAAACTCAGCTGCATTGAAAACAGGGACAAGTCCACACCTACTGGCACAGCTCCCATCATGGGGTCTGGGTGCTAAAGTAACACAGGGTACCTGCTTTTCAGCAGGAGAGGTGCTAGGACCCCCAGCCAGGGCTCAGCCATAGGAAGCCTGGCTCAGGATCCCAGGGCTGTGGAAGGAGGCATGAGCCTGGGGCTCTGGGCTGAGACTGTGTGTCTCATAAGGCCTAGACGATGTCTGCCCTTGAGAGGTCAAGAGCACAGGTCCAAGGTGGGCATCAGAGCTAGGAGGAAGCACTGATGTCAGAGCCACACGGTCCAGGATTTTTGTGTGTCTGTGTCATGAAGCTCATGTACAGAAGGGACGACCCAGCTCAGGGCCTCACATAGAAGGGAGATGCAGTATCTTCTCAGGTGCAGGCAGACATGGAGAAACTGGGCAGTCTTTCTGATCTGTCAGGAGCCCAGGCATCCCATGAGGACATTGCTAGTTGGCCACCTTAGGGCCCCAAGAGCAGAGATGGCAGGCATACTTACATTACAGTTCACTAAGCATCTCTCAGGCCCCACTCCCTCTTTGGAGAGAGGGCTTCCTGCTAGCCCAGAGCTTGTTATGTAAGCAGGCTGGCCTGCCAGTGATCCCAGGGATCCACCTGTCTCTGCCTCCCCAGTGCTAGGACTATGAGCACGTGTGCCACTGTGCCTGGCTTCTTTACATGGGTTCTAGAATTATCAACTGGGCCATCCGACAGCTCCCCAAGCCCACACACTCGTCCTTTTAGAACTGTATTTGAATCACTATTCTTCATCCTTAAAGAGCCATGTCCACAGGGCTGGACAGATTGCTCAATGGCTAAGAGCACCCAGGTTCAGTTCCCGGCACCCAGTCAGGCAGCTTACAACCATCTATAACTCAAGCTCCTGCTGGGTATCCAACACCTTCTTCTGCCCTCCTCGGGTGCGTGCGTGCGCGCACACACATGCAAATAAAATCTTTTTAAAAAATGCTAACAGCCAAAGTGGCACACACCTGTGACCCCAGCTCTTAGGCGCCCGAAGCAGGAGGAAATCACAGCATCAAGACCAGCCTGGGCTAAACCTTATCTAAAATAAAATCAAAATGCTGTTTACCGATCGCTATCGATGGTGTGTGCTGACTGAAGTACGTGTGCGGCTCTTCTTCAGAAGCCAAAACCTCAGCTGAAAAAAACTAAGTGGAATTGTAGCCTTGCTCCCTGAGTCTATGGGAGACATTGATTCGAAGAGAACCAAGGTTTAAGACAAGTCAGAGTTACTCCGCAGCCACGTCGACAGCGGCAAGCTGGAGGGAGGGCCTTCCAAGCCTACGCTCCCTGGGATGTGTTTCGTCTTCCACAGGCAGTTGGACACTGGGATGGAATTCCCCCAAGACAGCTGAGTCACTGAGCACACCTAAGCGTGATGTTCCTTCGGAGGCTCGTTGCTGTTCGGCTCGCTGCTGATTAAGTCCTCCGGGCTTGTGCAGATTCACCTATCACCATCAGTAGTTTCTTCACTCTCAAAGCTCCCCCGTGGTAATCTACATCCATGTCCCCTTTGCAAGGCCACAGCGGCTGTGGCTCGGTTCCTCTCCCGGTTCCAGTCAGGAGCACAGGGAGGGTCTTACCCACAAACTGTGCCAGGGTCTGCGGACACACTCAAGATGTGTGCACAGCAGCCTGAAGAGACAGACTAATGGGAAAGCACTTGATTTCAAGAGTGAGGGGCTGAGTTCAGACCCCAGGACCCACGTGAAAAACTGGGTGAAGGATGCATGTCAGTGATCCTGGAGATGGCGTGTGTGTGTGTGTGTGTGTGTGTGTGTGTGTGTGTGTGTGTTAAACTTCACCTTCAGCCTAGCAAGAAGACAGGAGGGAGCCTGAGTGTAGAAGAAGAAAAAGAACTCGTGCAGGCTGAGTGACTGGAACAGGCATGGTGGTGATGACTGGAGAACTTACCAGTCAGTCTCCTTGGTGAGACAAGTACACCTCTGAGACGGAGGAACCAGGATGAGGAGAGGACCGTCAGGCGGATGAAGCAGAGGATTGTATTGTTCTATTTTTCAAGACAAGGATTCTCTGTGCAGCCCTGGCTGTCCTGAAACTCCCTCCATAGACCAGGCAGACCTCGAACTCAGGGATCCGTCTGCCTGAGTGCTGGGGCTAAAGGCGTGTTATCACGCCTGGCTGAAGCCCGGGATTATAAGGTGCGGAGATAGAACGGCTCTGTACTAAGAACCCTGGTGACTTGAGGGGAGCAGAGGGAAGCAGCATAGCCAGACACCGCCACAGGGGACACCTGACTCTTGCATCCTCTCCTCCTCCCCAGACACTCGGCCAGGTGCCCTTCTCCCCACATGCAGAACCTGCCATTCCTCATGGGTAGAGGACGGAGGGTCACTCAGTCTGGGCTCTTGCAAATACTAGAATGTAAGAATCCAAGATAACATCCTGGCAACTTCTACCTTCTAAACACTGCCTCTCTCTCTCTCCCTGCATCCCCCTCTTCTTCTCCCCCTTGCCCCCCTCATGTGCTGGCTTAAATGAGCAAGGTGCCCTGTTGGCACGAACTGGAAAGGTCTGACTCCTGGTGGCAGCCACACAAGACATCTGGAGCCGGCTCCTTCCCAGAGGGGCTTTGGGAGAAGACTGCAGCCACCAGGCGCCACACTGTTCACAGCGGTGAGGAGAGATGAGTCTGAGTAACCCCAAGGGACACCCCTCTGTCTGGCCCACAGGAAAGGTGAGATGCCATGGAACTCAACGTGTGAGGTAGTTGTTTCCATAGGAGGAGGTAAAGGAGGCACAGGAAAATGACGCCTCGCCAACAGGGCAGCAGGATCTGGACAGAATGGTGATGGCTACAGATACGGAGTTAAGACATTAAAAATGTATCTTCTGGAAAACCCAAGGGCTGGGAGGATGGCTCGGCTGGTAAGGGCCTGGGTCTGATCCCCAGAGCCCACGTAAGGAGCCAGGCTTAGGTGCCTCAGTACCGAGAGGAAGGAAAGAGCCCTGGGGCTTGACAGACAACCAGCCTGGCAAATCAGTGAGCGCCAGGTTCAATGAAAGACCCTGTCTCCAAAATAGGAGATGGGGAGCAAAAGAAGAAGACGCCTGACATCAACCTCTGGTTCCCACACACATGCACAGCTATGTGTGCACACACGTGAAAATGCACACACATGCACAATTTAAAAACCAGACCCAGACTAAGAGTCTCCTTAAGAAACATATTCCTCCAACCTCACACAAACTCTTTGTCTTAGTTACTCTTCTATTATTGTGATAAAACACCATGACAACTTATAGACAGAAGGGTTTATTTTGGGCTTACAGTTCCAAGAGAATGAGAGCCCGTCACCATCATGGTGGGAGCACGGCCGCAGGCAGGCCGCCATGGCGCTGGAGCAGCAGCTGAGAGCTCACGTCTTGATCCATGAACAGGAAGCAGACAGCGCACTGGCTTTTGAAGCCCATCCCTAGTGACCCATCTTTTCCGAAAGGCCACACCTCCCAACCCTTCCCGAATAGCCACCAACTGGGGACTAAGTGCTGAGACTTACGGGGGACATCTCCTCCAAACCTCTACTCTCGTGTGCGTGGAAAGAGGCCGCCACCCACTTCAGGCCTGTAATTAGTACAACCCAGATTCTGAAGCACAAGAAAGGTGCAGGGAACCAGGGGGAGCCAGATTCACCTCCAAACAGACACAGAGTTCCAAATAAATTTTAACAAATCTACAGGAGACTGCACAGTGCGTCATAAATATCATGCCTTGTAGCCAACTAGAGAAGCTGGAAGTCCCAGTAAAGCAAGAAATCCAGCACACAGTTACCCGGAGAGCAGGGACACAGGCGCCCTGTGTCCAGTTAGACGTGTGCAGAGAAGGCCTCTGCCAAATCAGTAAGACAGTCTCAGAAACAAGAGGAAAAAGGAAAATGAAAAATTGAGATAGGCTCATGCTATGTACCCCAGGCTGGCCTAGAACTCACCACCCTCCTGCCTCAACCTCCCCAATGCTGAGACTGCAGGCATGTACCACCAGACTAATGACAGGACAGAACTCCCCAGCAGGCCTTCTCTTTCCGTGGCACTGTGATAAGCAGGTGCCAGGGTCCACAGAGCCACCCCGTCCCACCCTTCTGGCCTCTTCTGTGACTGCATCGTTTATTTCCACGTAGAAGATTTGAAAACATGTTCTTCCCTCCCATGCCACCCTACTCATCCGAACTGTCCCAGGAGCCATACCTGGGGGCTCCTCCTGGGCACACAAGGCCTGCAGAGTCACCAGTGACTGTCCCCCCTCCCCCGGGGCCTCCTGGGGTAAGGGTGTCCAGCCTGGGGATGTGAACTCTAAGAAGGTGGGCTTCCGATGCACCTGACTTCAATCGCTGCATTTGAAATGCTGTGGTTCCCATGCTCTCCTACCTGGAGAGAGCTTCACTTCTGGGACTTGATCTACATTGCCCAACACGGCCTCCGTCAGCCTGGTGCTTGGAAGCCCCGGGGCTTCGAATGTGCAAAGCAAGCACTCCACCACTGAGCTGTATCCCCGCCAACCTGTCGCCATGACACCTGGCCACACAGCCAGGGAACAGGCTTCTCTCCTCTCGGCCCCATGGCAGTGCATTCTCTGCACATGGCTGTCCCGGTCACAAGCTGGTTCCCCACCTATCCTGTGTCCCAGATCCATGGTAACCTGTGTACACTGGTCACCTCCAATGCTCTGACACACCTGTGACCTCATGTAAGTCACTTTCCCAAGGAAGTTGTGTGTGACACATCGCTAAGCTCCTGGTGCGAGCTCTTCCCTTGAAGGACGGCCTACCCCGTACACAGTCTCCTTCAAAGCTCAGGCCTGGACATCACCAGCTCTCAAGGAATGGCAAGCCTGTTCTCTGTCCATTGTGGTCCAGCATCTTCCCACTGCCCTCTCTGAGCTTCCATCCCTGGGGAGCCCAGGGAGGCCCTCAATGCAGCCAGCTCCCACCTGGCAGGCCTGCTGACCGTGAGTCAGGAGAGCGCGGTCACACGGGTCTGCTTTCTGGTTATGTGCTTCAGGGGGTCTGTCTTCTACACTGCTAACTTCTCTAACTCTCCCGTCATCCCTTTTTATTTAAGAGCAGTAAATAAACAGTTGATGTATCTTAACTGTGCATCCAGCACTGTGGTCGTGAGCTAAGTCTACTTGGTTCACCTGAAGCTCCTGAGTACCCTGTCTGCGTGGTTCTGAGTAAGATCAAGCAGCACACACATCCATGTCTCTTGCTCCCTTTCCCACACTTATTTAGCACGTGTGTGTGCATGCATGTGTGTGCACGTGTGTGTGCTGCACATGTGCCACGGTACACACATGGAGGTCAGAGGACAACTTGCAGGAGTCAGTTCTCTCCTTCCACATGAGGGCCCTGGGGATTGAACTCTGGTCATCAGGCTTGGCAGCAGACACCTTTACCTGCTGAGCCATCTCACCGGCCCCTCGCTCCTCTCCTTCACAGCTATGGCCGTTACTTATCCGCTGCGAACACAGTACTTCCTGCTACCCATTCGCACACAGGCTGTCTGAAACTGCGGGCAGAGTGGAATCCTGCACAGGGCTTTTCCTGCAAACCCCCAAACGCTCCAAGTGGGCATCAGAGTTGGCTCTTAGTGTTCACAGACGGTGCCCCCTCAAAGGCTGTTGTTGAGCAAAATAAGGTACTTAACACAAAACACTGTTGCAGTCTTTCTTTGTCTTTGCAACAATGAAACCACCTACAGGAGGGCCGGCACTTTGGTTCAGGGTGTCAGAAGGCTCAGACCTGGGGCAAGTGTCCTCGGGCACAGTGGCATGTGGTGGAACCACATGAAGGAAAACTTTCCTCACTTCCTGGTAGACAGAAAGCAGAGAAAGGGGGAAACAAGGGAGCTAGGAAAGATACAACTCCAGGGACGTGCCTCCAGGGACCTGTTTCCTCTAACCCGCCCCTGCTCTCTACCTGCTACCACCTCCCAACAATGCCATTGTATTATGAACCTATCAAGGGGCTGATCCACTGATTGGGTCAGAGCCCTCAGGATCCAGAGCCCTTGGAAATCACAGACTTAAATAACAGACACACCCAGAGCTGGGCTTCTCCAACCGCCTAGGTGAGAATTAATTCAATCAGGTTGGCAGTCAGAATTGACAGCGATCTGACCGCTAAAAGGGTCTCAGTAACTAACGGGGAAGTAGAACATACAGTGCACACGGGCTGACACGGAGCAGAGTGGTGTGACTTTGACACAGTATTCAGAACACCACACAGCTTCAGACTGATAAACTGTTTGTTTGTGGGGGTTTCCGTTTAATGTCTTGGACCACTACTGACTATAGGTAGCTAAGAGCCACAAAAAACATGCTACATGGTGTTTGTGTGTGCGTGTGTGTGTGTGTGTGTGTGTCACAAGCTACCCTTCCATTTTCATTGGAAACAGGATTTTACAGAGTACTAGAGGGTTGACCGTAATAAACAGTGTTTGAACGCTTCGGCTTGCGTCTCCTCAAGGGAACACAGTAGGTGCACACCCAGGCTGACTCAGCCTCTGCACAGCTCCTGCAGGTCCCAAGGGAGCCATGCCAGGCACACACCAGCATTCCCTTTGTCCCACACCATGGCCATCGCTCACCCTAGGTGGCCTTGCTGCAGCGTAGCCACCCCAGTAGGGTAGGTAGGGTACGCCAGCCTCGCCCCCCGGCTTCATTTCCGCATCTCACAAGGGTGGCCCTTTCACTTTGATCCCCTTGATTTCATTTCAGTTTGTCTTCTCACTCCCTCTTCCTCTGTCCTGAGGAGCGGACGATAGGGAAATTGGAAATTAAGCAGCGATGTTTGAATCAGCAGCACAGAGGGAAATTAGAATCACTTCCTAAACTTGGGTGCTAGGCAAAGATGCCAGTCAATGTCCGTTCGGCAGCATCCCCAGGCCCCGAGCCAGGCAGGAAGGTGGGGAGGGGACTATTAAAGGCAGGAGGAAGAAACAAGGCCAGTGCCATCCCAGACATCACGGATGTGTACACAGAAGATTCCAAACTATGAGGGATGGCTAGGTGACCGGCCATGACATCAACAATACCCAACAGTCAACGGCACCTCAGTATAGCAGCAGCAAGGCCTAGTGATGTCAAGAGTGTATTTTTAGAATACTGTTTTCCAAAACAACAAAGATAATAAGGGCACCTGGGAATAACGGAACATGCCATGGACCGTTACAACATTCATCAGGAAGATACTCTACGGAGACTCAGGATGGAGGCGTGGAACGCAGACTTTAAAACCTTTGCAGCGAGCGGCCTGCCTAGGCCTAGGCACTGAGCGGCTCTCAAAAGGCACTTCCCAGAAGGGAAAGGTGATATTCTAGTACATGTAAAATATCTTCTCCTTAAGAGAAGGTTACGTTAAAAAGATAAAGCCCAGCAGGAAAGGGATCGGTGAGCCAGGACAATGACAGACAGCCTGAGGACCCAAGAAAGTGCCCACCGCAAAACCAGGCGTGATATGTAAGCAAAGGTCGTGCTGGCAGAAGTCAGAGAAGAAAGCGTGCCAGCCAAGGAGCACTCGGGAAAAGGGGGCAAGGTGCGGGGGACACTCAGAGTGAATACCCAGGGGGAGAAACGGGGAACACACGGGGGCTTCTGAAGCAGGAAGCCCATGTACGCGACATTCTATCTGCACAGGTCAACAGGGAAAACCACGTGCCCAGGAGCACGCAGTCAGCCTCAAGCTCACTGACCCATCCGAGGCATTTACACTGAGGGCTGGAGGGCCACACGCACGTGCACAGGACGTGTGCACAGAGCTGGCTCAGGGGAAGGGGACCTAGATGAAGGCCCTTGTGCAAATGTGGATCCGTCCGGGAAAGCATCCTCCGGCCCACCTTTACACAGACCACAGATGGGGAGTCACTGTTTCTCACCTGGCGCTGATGCTCTGCTCACGTTCTCTGTCCTCGGGCCCCCGTAGGGAACCCTGTTCCGCTCGGGAGGACAAAGGTGGACAATAGGGACTGGCTTGCGCAGAAACACTCAGGGCCATTTGCGGCTTCCCTGGTGTGTATCCTAGTAGGATTGCTCAGCCCGTTTCTCTGACTTGGTTACTTCATCCCCTAAATGAAGATGGGAGGAAGGAGGCTAGAGGTTCACTGGCCCAGCCACGTGTGGACAGCACCACTGCTGACCCGGCACAGCCTCGCCAAAACAGAAGCTTGCACGAGGTCGGACTTCAGGCTTTCTCTCAGAAGAACAGAGACCGCATTTTGTGAGGTACGTAGACTGCTTCTTCTCTGTATGTGCCTAATGGAAGGCGCATTGGCTCACGCAACCAATCCCTCCAATTACACTGGGACAGCGTCCTAAATCAGAAACCAATTGATAGGAGTCCTGACTGGATCGTCAGCACGTGCTGTGTGTTAAGAGTCAACCCGTAGCCTTTCACACAAAGGCGGAAGGAAAACCCAACCTGAGCACGCTTTCTCCCCAGTCCGACGCCTCTCCTAGCACACAGCAGCGACCTGAATTTCATGTGGGGATTTTGAGCCCTACACAGCAAGAGTAGCCTTTACAAGTGACCCTAGTCTTAAGCGTGTATGTAAAGTTCCTCATTTAACCTGTTCTAGAGATGTGGATTTCCACACGCCGGGTGTTCTGAGCATCAAGCGGTCTGGCAGACAGAACAACGGCTGTAGATTCGGTGGCACCTGTGACTGAAATCTAGGCCTGGCAAGCCAAGGAGCCGGCCCACGGCTGCCCACCTCATTCTCCTCATCTACGTCATCGAGACGCACGCCTCTCTTCGGAGTCACTTTGAGAATTAGAGGAGATGTGGATAGAACAGGCACACTGGTTGCAGCCTCTACTGCAAAGAGACAGGCGAAGTATAACATAAAGTAGAGGTGGGGGCTGGGAGATGCCACGCGGCATGAGGACCGCAGATTGCCGGCACCCTGCAAGGAGCCCGATGTGGCAGCTCGGGCCTGTAACCCGGATGCTGGCAGGGGAGTCCGGTAAAGGACCCCGTGCTTTTGGCTGGCCGGCCAGCCTAGCCAATTAGTGAGCATCAGGTCCAGTGAGAGACCCTGTCTGGGGGGGAAAAAATGAGGTAGATGAGGCTAGAGAGGTAGATCAACAGCTAAGAGCGTTTCCTGTCCTTACAGAGAACCCAAACTCCGTTTCCAGCAGCCACGGGTGACTCACAACCTGTAACGCCAGCTCCAAAACAAAGATTTGACAACCTCTTCTGTCTTCCGCGGGTTACCGAACACACGTGGCAGACGCACATACAGAGAGAGTGAAAGAGAGAGAGAGAAATCTTTAGAAACAAAAGGGGGGGCTGAAGAGACGGTTGAGCAGTTAAGAGCACTGGCTGCTCATCCAGAGGCCCCTACTTCGACTCGCAGCAGCCACGCGGCGGCTCACAACCATCTGTAACTCCAGTTTCAGGGGATCCGCCACCCTCTTCTGGCCTCCTCTGGACTCCTCTGACACCAGGACAGGTAGGCACTGTCGTTAGACACATGTAGGCAGAACACTCAGACACATAAAATGAAAATAAATAAACCTTTCTGAAAGATAGTAAAGCGGCGAGCGATTGAGGGAAATAACGAGTGTTGACCCCTGAACCCCACATGCGCCTACCCACGTGCACGTCCACCCGCAGGCACACACGCACACTAAACGAATAAACGAATTTGCTTTTGAAGTAGGGGGAAATGTAGTCATCACCTCATACTTATTGGATGTTCCGGTCAGAACATTGCCAGAGGAAGAGCACCTCCGGCCAGCCAGCAGGGAGACGGAGGGCCAGGGCCTGAGTTCCAGGCTGGGGAGAAGCTGCTCCCCGCAGCAGCTCTCTACCACTGCCAATTATTATTGACAGCCTCACCTTCCCAAAAGGAGCGGAGACGCTGCCCATTAGTGATGCGTGGCTCCTGGCTCGCAGAGGGACGGGCCTCTGGGCCGCTGGTCCCCTGCTCCCATCAGAGACACCTAGATTCACTTGTTGTTACGTGACATGAAGTGCTCCAGCCGTGATGAAGGCTTCTGAATGTCACGTCCTGAAAGGCACACCTGTCTACCCTCCGCTCACGCCCACTGGCACCTAAAACATATCCTGCCTCTGTCTCTTCCATCCACATGTGGGCACAGCTACAGCAAGACCCATGGACCCCATCAGCCTGCACCCCCATCCCTCCAGCTAAGCACAGACGTGACAAGTGTGTGCTCCCGGACTTTGCCTGACAAACAAGATCGGAACATGGCAGACTCTAAACAAAGCAGCAAGACTGTCCAAAGAGGAAGCACTATTGCAATTGCCCGAAACAAGGCATTTTGGGGGTTAATAACCCCAAAATTAACCCTGCAGGTGCTACAAAGTTGCTCTAGGAATGACCAACTCTTTAGTTATTCACTTTACAACTTGGAAAGATTCCTTTAAGAGCCCAATGCTCTTCGGTGGGCTGAAGATAAACCCCAGGAAGTCCCTGAGCAACTGTTTTACAAAACTCAGCATGGCCCTACAGCAGAAGGAACTTCTCAGCGAGGAGACTATGCAGCGACAGAGCTAGTGTCAGTCAGACAAGGCAGCAGGATTCGATGGCCAAATGTGGCCAGTCGCGCCCAGACACAAACCTCACCAGCCGCACACAGCATGTGACGGGGAAAATCACAGAGATGTACACAAGGCCAGAATGAGGAGAAGTGCTCGAGAGAGGGGAGAATTGTGTGGGATGAGGGAGAGGAGTATGGGTAGAGCAGCCATTGCCGTGGCCAGAGAGGGAGTGGGAGATGCCAAGGGTCTGACGAGGGATCCAAAAAGCTGTGACACAGGGTCACACTGCAGGACCTAAGCAAAGCCACAAGTCAGAGAGAAGGGGACAAACGGGCAGTTGAGTATCAGCTTCATCTTGTGAGGGGGTAAATGGAACTGGGCCAGTTACCCAGTGTCAACTTGTGAGGAGTGAGATTGGGCCGATGATGCCATTCGGACCCCGGAAATAATAATAAACTTCCCTCTTTGCTTTTCCCCAATTACAAAAGGATCTTCCCGTGCCCGGTTGGTACCTCCAACTGAGCCAGAGACGAAGTTGACAGACTTTCACTACCCTGACAGGTCTGAGAAGATGGGAGTCCCTTTGCTTGGAATTGAAATTCTGTCTGTGGCAATCTGTGACCTAATCCAGGGCAAATAGCTAACTGTGCTCCTCAGACCCTGGCGTGGCTCAGAGTCGGTGGGCACAGGGTTACACCTACAAACCCCAGAAATGAACAAGGACTGTTGTGATGGATCCTCTTTTCTAACTTCCAAAGTAGATCAGTTACTTGCTGCTCTGTTTCCCCAGCCCTCTGCAGCACCCGAATGCCGCCCTTCTAGTTGCTGCTGGACCTCTATCTGGGAACAGCCTAGGGTAGGTCACAGACCTCACTCAACTCCAGGATCCCTCCTGTCTTCCTTCCCTAGGAGACACCGAGTTTAACCCACTTCCCACCCATTCTGAGGCAACATCCAAGATGTAGTCCTTCTGCCCGGGTGCTGTACAGGTAAAGCCCAGATGGGGCCACACATGAGGCCTCCAGCTGATCCACGCTGAGCTAGGACAGCCCTCCAGCTAACATTCACCTGCTGAGCATAGTCACTCCAAGGAGCACACACCACCAAGACCAAAGAGAGGCTAGGAATGCCATCACACTTAACTTTGATTGGAAACAATGTAATCACAGAACACAGGGCCCCTATGCTAGAAATCAACCTTATAGGCTAACTCTCAAAGTGGGAAGGGGTCCCATTTATCTAATAAGGGGAGGGGACAGAAAGGAAGTGGTCAAATGAGAGCGTGAGCACAACCCACTGAGACCTCTTGGAAGAAGCACAGTCCTGTTTCCTAAATTCCCGTGGCAACAGAAAGGGCTGCTCCCCACTCAGTTTCAACAGCCACAAACCCAGCACCTGCAACCAGCACTCTATGTCCAATCCCGGAATCAGAGATCTTGGCCCTGGTCGAGTCATTCCAGTCTGTCCCAAATCCAAGTAGCCTTTCTCATTTCCCAGGGAAAAGAGCCCAGTCCCTTAAGTATTCCCTTAGACAAGACTTTCCACACTGCTTTAAAAAGTTAGGTCTGACAGGCCATTTCTAAAACCATTTCCCTGTGCCACTGAAGTTCTCTCAAAGTTAAACCTATACTTATTTTCTACCTAGTTTAAGTGCTCACAACCCTCCTGTCGTAGGTACCTGGGGTCAACTGCTCCAGGGCTCCTGGTGGCCCACCGTGGACAGGTGTTTTCCTCCAGAGGCTCTGGTTACTGAATGACCCCAGCGCCTGAGTGAAACGTGGAAATTCACAGTCGGCCTTTGGTCTCAACGCCAAAGTCAAAGCGAGCCCTCGCACCTTCCTGCAGGGCGTCCCACCTGCAGCCCTCCCTCCGCGTTGAGCAAGCAAAAAAGTGAAACTAGCCCCATAGGGCCCCGGAATCAGGCGTGGGGCTCCCCAGTCCGAGAAGCCAGGAGTAGAGAGCAAGGTCCCCCGGAGAGGGGCCGGAGGCCGCCCAGGCCTTCTCCCCGCCCCGGCCCGCACCCCCGGCTCGCACCCCCGGCCCTCCCGATCGCCCCTGCCCAGGCCGCCGCGCACCCCGCACCGCACCGGCGAGCCGGGCAGGCCGCACGGGGGCCAGGCGGACCCCGGAGCCTCCAGCGCCGCGCTCCCAGGCCGCGCGCCCCGCGGAGCGCAGCCGGCCACTGCGGCGGGGCCCGGCGACCGCGGGCGGGGGCGACCTCGGGCGGCCCGGCGGGGCGCGGCGGGGCTCACCTGCACTCCACCTGCTGGTCGCGGTCCTCGCGTCGGCGCGCGCGGCCGCTTGCTGCGCTCGGCCTGGGCCCGGCCCGGCCCTGCGTCGGGCCTCAGCGAGTGCGGCGCCCGCCGCCCCGGGCCCCCATCGCCGCCCTCCTCCGCCTCGGCGCCGCCGCCACTTCCTGTGCGCGGCGATCCCACAGTTCCGCCGGCGCGGGACGGCGGGCGCGGGGACGCGGGGACACGCGCGGACGGACGCGCGGGGGAGGAGCCGGGCCCGCGGCGCAGCGGCGGGAGCCGCGGCCAACGGACGGCGGGCGGGCGGGGGGGGAGGGGACGTGAGGGGCGCCCCGCGGGACCGGCCTCAACCCTCCCGGGCCGCCGGGGTGTGCCTAGGCCCAGCCTGGACCCCGGTCAGCCTCCGGGAGTCCTCCCAGACTCCCACCGGGGTGTTCCTGGGCTCAGCCTGGACCCCCTTCCAGCCTTCTGGAGTCCTTCTGGGGTACTGCGATGGAGGGCCGGCCTGGACCTCTTCATCCCCCTGAAGTTCTTTGGGTTGTTCCCGAGCCAAACCTGGACCCCTGTTGGTTCCCTGGAATCCTCCTAGGGTCTCTACCCCGAGGAACCCGAGTGTTCCTGGGCCCAGCCTGGATTTTTTTCCCCCTCTTCAGCTCCCTGGAATCCTCCTTAGCCCCAGCCTAGACCCCCCCTCCCAGCCCCCTGAGGTCTCCTTGAACCTCGGGTTGTTTTGATGGGTCATGCTAGTCCCCTTCACTCTGGGTCCTCTGGGGCATCCAGATATTTCTGGGTCTATCTGGCCAGTTTGACCACGTATCCTCCTGGACCCCACTCCCAGCGCCCTCCCCCCACCCCGCCCCTCGATCAGGACCCCATCTAGGAATCCTGGGGGGGGGGCGACTGTCCTTAGCGTCTGGTGTGGTACCAGGATCGCTTTTCATTCCCACGTGCAGTGCCCTTTAATAACTTATTTATAGTTGGCAACTGCCTGGCAACATTGTATCTCCATCGGACCCAGGAGGAAGCCCCAGTCAACCTAGTCCAGGGTCTTCTAAGGGTCGGCCTTGGGTCCCCCTTCCCCTAGCAGGCTGTTGACGACCACAGAGCCCTTCCTGGCCATAGTGGGTCATCTGACCTGAGGACCAACAGCCACCAGAGCCTGCCTCCCCCACCGGGCAGGTGTCTGACCCTAAAACAGGCCAGGAAGGAGTGCGCAGGCTCAGGTGCTGCATCAGGGCAGGGCCATCTGCATACCACTTGAAACCTCGGGCCCTGGGATCCAAGCCCTATTTCCTGAGTTCACTTGAAAACGACTTAGGACATATACTACAGGCACCTCTGCCTACCTATAAAAAAGCCTCTGCTCGGATCAGGAGCGCCAGTAACAGAGATAGGCAAGTTTGTGCCTTCCCTTAACGTCAGAACTCAATAACAAACCCACAAGCCTCAACTGCGTAAGACCCCAGGCAAACAAGTTCTTTCAGTCCAACCCAATCTTAATTACTAACTTAAATACCGCATCACCACCACCACACACTTGAACAGGTTACAGAATGGCTACTGGAAGGTTGAAGAGGCTGCATGACTCAGCCTGGCTGTCTGGAAGGCTGTCTGAGCTGACAGAGGTAGGAAAAGAACTAGGGAATGTTTAAGGATGTGGAGGGAGGGGAGCCCCCCCAACCCCCAGAGTGGGGTTGAAGTCTCCCAGCTGAGACCTGCATTTTCTACAGACTTTGCTGTGAAGATTGCCTACATAGAGCCATGGCTCCTTTTTAGTATTTCAAAACATAAAAAACACTTAAGGCTGAAGCATGTTTGACCTTTGAGTTTAACCAGACTCCTTTGCCAAGGGTAACCCTACAACTTAGAGAATTTCACAACTGAGATTATGGGTTTTGTTTACAGTCAACACACATGCTGTAGCTCAGTGAAGATTTCTTGTAACCTTTTGGTCTTGTACACTTTTGATCTTATCAGCCTGCAATCCTGCCTGGCCATCCTCTGCTCCTTAAGGGCAAAAAAAAAAAGGAGGGGGAGAGGGGCTCCCTAGAAACCCTTTAAATGTGTCAGGCACCAAGGTGACCCACACATTCAATCCCTGAAGCAGGAAGGTAGCTGCAAGTCTGAGACCAAAAAGAAAAAGGAAAGAAAAGAACATTTTCAAATATGAATTAGGAAGACATCTTCAAAATCATACCTGGGATTCTTTTTAAGACAAAAGTTTCTCCTGGATAGTGCCACATGCCTTTGACCCCAGCACTTGGGAGGCAGAGGCAGTCGGATCTCTGTGAGTTCAAGGTCAGCCTGATATACATAGTAAGACCCTCTCTTAGAAACAAAGACACAAGTCTCTCTTGCGAAGCCTCTGACCACACTTGGGAAAGTTCTTTCCTAAGTGTCTTTCCCTTTTAATGTCTATGCTTAAATTTGTGTTAAGATCTCTTCTCAATAAACTTCAACTCCGCTTCAGATTGACTCATCCTGAAATTCTTTTCTGCGCTAATGTCAAAGGTACAGCTTCACCTGAGTGGAGATCTCTGGAAGAAATGTGCCTCCAGCTCCCATGGCTGCAGTCACCGACTGACACACAGGGAAAGGTCTCCATGGGAACCGAGTGAAGTTTTACACACAGCTCTGTGTCATAGGTGGCAGGCGGCTTCCAGCATTAGTGTGAAATGGGCCACATGTCACAGGCAGGGGATGCGGACAGCCCAGGGACAGGCAGATGGAACTCTGTTGTGGTGACTCTCAAGTGATCCTGATGAGTGGCCTGACAGCCGGTGCTCCTGTCTGTCTGTCTGTCTGTCTTGTGTTGGTCTGTCTTCTTTACAGCGCAGGTGAAGGGTCACATCTGGATAAGCTCCCGTGCCTGGCGCTTCTGGTAAGCAGCTACAGTCACAAGTGTCATTGCTTATTGACACAGGTAATTTTCAGTCCGTGCCTCCCAGTGTGCTGGCAGATGGTTGGTACTTACATGAACAGGATGTAGAGTCATTCTGTCTTGGCAACTGGACTCAAGATGGAGGAACTTCGGTCACCTCTGAACCAGGCACTTCAAAGTTCCACCGGCTGAGAAGCTTTGACCCCTTCCCTTCAGCTATCCACTGTCACTTGCAAAATCACTGTATTTTTATCAGGAAGCTTTATCAGCAGTGTAGATCCTGAAGCTACATTCCAAAGATATAGAAAGCCTACACTCTCCACCTACCAAAGGTACAGGTCACAGAGAAATCTGCCAGGCCCAGAATGAGCAGGACATTCTGCCCAATTCCTTTCTCTTTCAAAATAGGGGTTCTGTTCAGGCCCCCCACTTTCCTATGCCTAGATTTAAATAAAATCTGGAAACAGCCTGAGACCCTTACTCTAGGAAAGGACTATTATCCCTCTCAGATTTATATGTTCTGGCCTTTGTCTAATGAGCTTCTTATAAATTGTAAGATGAGGCTAGAAATAGCTCAGCCGGTGAAAGCACTTGTGGTACAAGCTTCAGGACCCAAGTTCAAATCCTGGAACCCATGTACAGGTGGAAGGAGAAAACGGACTCCACAAGGCCACCCTCTGACTTCCACACACTTACCATGACATGAGCCCCCTACACACAAAAAAACATTAAAAATCTGTGAAAACGTTAAATTATAAGACGGCCACAGACAAAACAGGAGGGACTCAGCTGTGTGTCCCTGCACTCCTGGGTTTCAGCAAGTTATAAATAAATCCATTTTCATCAATTTCTGTTAAATTTTTTGTCTTTTTTTTTTTTTTCATTTTCGCATGGCGGGGAGCTTGCACATGGATGGGTGCATTTGTGTGCATATGCATACAGGGGTCCAAGGATTGATGTCAGGAATCATCCACGGCTTTTCCACCTTGTTAATTAACTGAGGTGGGTCTCACAAACCCAGAGCTCATAGATATGGCTAGTCTTACTGGCCAGCTTGCTCCGGGGATCCAAGGTTGGAATTACAAGCTGAGCTGCCATGCCTACCTGGCATTTACATGGGATCTGAACTTTAAGCTTTTGCAGCAAGTACTTTACCACTGAGCCATCGTCCTAGCCCATTTCTTTAAAATGGGTATTATTTATTTTGTGTGTGTGTGCGCACATGCCAAGGATTGATTTGGAGGAGTTCTCTCCTTCCAGCACAGGGGTCCTGGGGATCAAACTCACATCATCAGGGTTGGCCACAGGTGCCTTTACCTACTGAGTCCTCTCACGCCACCCCCAGTTTCTTTTAAAATATAGGGAACGGGATTACAGTGATGATTTCTCAGTTAAGAACCCTTAAGGCTCTTGCAGAGGATAAGAGTTGAGTTCCCAGCACCCACATCAGCTGGCTGACAACCACCTGTAACTCCAGTTCCAGGGAAGGATACCCTCTGGCCTCTTCAGGCACCTTGCATGAACACAGACACACAGACACATAAACAAATCTTTTTAAAAAAATAGAGGGAAGCAATGTGGTAGGTAGATTTAATGAATCCAAGTACCAGTAACAGCTTTTGTGAGTTAGCCAGAATGCAAAGCTATGGCTGATAAATCCCCAGCACTGATGGGTGTAGGGGTTTGCTTTGCAAGAAGCTTTTTGTACTGTGCAGCCTTCCTTATGGTTGCATGCCGATTAGACTTCTAGGAACAGCTTTGTCGGGGGGGGGGGGGGCTACTTAAGAGAGTGTGACAGTTGGAAAAAGGCAGATAGTGTGAAGGGAAGAGTGAACACCAGAGTTGGTTAGGGTCGGGGGAGACAATAAGCTCCAGAAGCTGACGATAGGGAAAGCAGGCAAAAACAAGGCTCAGGTAAAAGCAGATAGTTCTAGAGAATAAGAAAGAAGGCAGAGAGTTGCTGGGAAGCCTCAGGCACAGGAGATTACTGAGAGAACTGAGGAAAACATTAATGGGATAAAGGATTTGAGGAATTAGTCCAAGTTCCCCAGGCTTAGACAGATAAACACACCCAGAAGGGGCTGTAAAAGTTTTCCCTCCCTTTTCCTAAAATTTTAGAGCTAAAGTGGGTTTAAGAAGGTTACGAGTTAGGAATCTTTCTCAGTAACAGCCAACAGCCAGGAAAGGAACAGGAGAGCAGAGTCAAGTTACCAGTGAAAAAATAACAGTTACAAAAGGCTTCGAAGCTTAGATACAGCGTTTAGAAACAGTTACTACCTTATAAGAAAACATTTACCTTTTGGCCCTCCAACAAAGAAGGCTTGGAACCTAGACCCAAACGGCAGAAAACAGCAATACTCCTTTTAAATAGAAAATCTTAACAGATGGGATTGTCCTTGGTCCCCGAGCCTTAGGTGTCGTTTGCCCTTTTACACTCATATTAATGAACTGGTAATGGAACTAGAGGAGAGTTGAGGTTTTTGTCAGTCTTATCTGTGTGCAGTTCTAATTGTTTGGTTTTATGGTCTGGAAAGTTCCTTATAGCCCTGCCACATGGACCTTTGTTTAAGTTTGTGGTCTTGGCAGCTATTTGTACAGAGGGTAAGTTTGAAATACATGTCATTTTAAAAAGTCAGTCTGGCCACTTCCCGAATGGTTGTCTGGTTAGAGTACTGGCTGGTTTTATGTCAACCTGAAACAAGCTAGAGTCATCTGAGAGGAGGGAACCTCGACTGAGAAAATGCCTCCATGAGATCGGCAGTAGGCAGTAGATAAGCCTGTAAAGCATCTTCTTAATTAGTGATTGGTGGGGGAGGGCTCAGTCCACTGTGGGTGGCACCGTCCCTAGGCTGGTGGTCCTGGGCTCTATAAGAAGCAGGCTGAGCAAGCCATGAAGAGCAAGTCAGAAAACAGCACCTTTCCATGGTCTCTGCATCAAAGTCTCTGCTTCCAGGTTTCTGCCCTGTTTAGTTCCTGTCCTGACTTCCTAGGACTACGATATGACATGTAAGCAGAAGAAACCTTTCCTCCCCAACTTGCATTTTTGGTCATAGGGTTTGATCACAGCAATAGAAACCCAGCCTAAGGCAGTTGGAGAACTCGAACACTCTGATCACACTCGCTCTGGTCGCAGAGCACTTTTCTGAGGATGGCTTGGCTTCCCCCTTTAGATTTTGGTGTAAACTTCTTCTCATGTGTGGCATGAAAGCCACTGGGATTCATCTTGAGTCACTTAGCAGCACTAGCCACTGTGGGATGAATTATTCACATGGCCCAGCGGGAATTTCCCTGAGGCCCCATAAACCACAGTGAAGATAACTCAAAAATTCACCCAGCTCCCTAAAGGCCTTAATCTTAGGGCTGGAGATGGAGCTCAGTCAGTGGAGTGTTTACATGAAACGCCTGGAGCCCTGACTTATGCAGGTCCCCAGGCCTGCATAAACCCAACGTGGCAACCTTAGGTCTCAATATTCCTCCATCTTGAAGGAATTGGGGTGTACTTTGTAGGTTCCTGGGTTTATAAACTAGTATACCAGAAGGGCACAATTTGTAATGACGGGAGCATATATGTGAGGACAGCCAACATTTTTAGGTGGGAAAGTAGCAGAGTATAAAACAGAAATCAAGGCGTCAAAGTCAGAAGAAACAGTGAAGTAAAACTTCCAGGGTCATCCTCCTGCCCAGCAGCTCTGTGAGTAGGGACAGCCAAGAATGAATTTCGGGGAAAAGATGAGAATACCAGAAAACCATGTCCAAAAACCACGTTCTTAGCTTTGGTTACTTCTAGAAAGGAAACAAGAGTTGAAGAAGCCCTTCCTATGCTAGGTGACCAGGGTGTCAACTCATGTTTTGACTGTAACCAAGTCTATAAAATTGCTTGTAAGAATCTTAGAAGTTACAGGTTTACAGCTGAGAACCTGGTAAGGTTAGGCTCAAAGGCCACCACTGCCTGCGCCTCACTCAAGGCTTGTTTTGGTTTTAGAATTTACATTCTTTTTCTCTCTCTTTCCAAAACAGGGTTTCTCTGTTGTAACTCTGGCTGTCCTGGAACTCACTCTGTAGATGAGGCTGGCCTCGAACTCACAGAGCTCCACCTGCCTCTGCCTCCTGAGTGCTGGGATTAAAGGCGCATGCCACCAAAGCCCAGCAAAATAGCTCTCTTTTTTAATTAATTAATTAATTAATTAATTACAAAGGAATATTGGAGGCTGGAGAGATGGTTTAGCAGTTTAGCATATACTGCCTCTTCCAGAGGACCTGAGGTCAGTTCCCAAGACCCCAAAGTCAGTCAGCTCACAATCGCCCAGTTTTAGGGGACTCAATGTCCTCTTCTGGCCTCTGTGGGTACACCACATACACATACACACTAATAATCACCCCCCCAAAAAAAACCCTAAATTTATTTTTTTAATTTGTGGTTTGGTTTTCTTTGTTTGTTTACGACAGGTCTCATGTAGCCAGGTTAACTTGGAATTTGAACTTCCTGGTCCTCCTGGCCCCTCTACCTCCCGAGTGCTGGGACTGCAGGTGGACAGAAATGGGCATGCAGAGGCTCTTTTGCAGAGAAGTGTAGACTCCACACTTGAGCCCTTTCCACAACAGCCAGACCACTGCCTGCCCCCTTTCTTTAATTCTCTTTCAGAGTCATGGGAGTTTTGTTTCATTCTGTTGAGACACGGTTCCCCATCAGGCAGGCTGGCTTTGAACTCACTACATAGCCGAGGATAACCTCGAGTCTCTGATCTTCCTACTTCCACCTCTACAATTCTGGGATTGCATGCCCGCGCCACCTCAACCGATAGATAGTGAGAGTCAGGGATCCTGACCTCATCTAGGTCCAGATTCTGAGCCGATGCTGATGGCAAGACACACGTGCGCGCTCCACCCTACCAAAAGAGCAAAATTGTAAACGACTCTGCAGGGATGAGTTTGGGTGAGAATTCTACTTCCCCACAAATCCAGTTTGGTTTTTTTTTTTTTTTTAAATAGGGGCTCATTCAGACCCCATTTTCTTCTACCCGGACATAATTTAAAACTATCTGGAGCTAACCGGAGGCCCAAGTTCACCCCCCAACCCAGGAAAGGACTTAGGGGTATCTTTTGTGGGGTAAGGGGTAAGACCAGCCCCCTCCACCACCCTCTCAATTTGGTCAAACCGATAAATCCTTCTTCGTTCATTACCAGCTTTTGTTTCATAGTTTCTTTTAAAACCCAAGAAAACTAAGTGGCAATTTTGATAAATCTTTGTACCAGTAACAACATTGTTGCTTTCTAAAATGGAGGGGCAGGCGCCAGGGTTACAGTGACTTCACCTTATATGACAGTACACCCTCCCCCGTCCTGCTCTGTACCCTTCATTCCCGGCGGACAAGAGGATTTGCCGTCTTCGTGAAAACTCAGAATTTCTAAAGCCTTTACCTATATGGCCGTTCTTAGTAATCCAAACTCAAAGGCAAATTCCCACAGGCACCTGCAGGTGTGCTGGCTTAACGCCCCACCTGGAAATCCAGAAACCCAACACCTTCTGAAGGCTCAAGGTCACATGACTAAGCTGCAAAACACTCATTTAAAGTACTCCTAATTTAAAACATTTTTTTAAAAAGTTTTAATGTGCTGGTTCTGTGTGCACCGATTAATTTAAAATAAAAACTTGATAGATAATTACAGATCATTCTATCCCTTTCCTAAGCAAGTTTCCCCGACACTTTGGGCTTCCTGCTGTCTGTGGTTCACTACCTCACCCCATCCACCATGTGGCTACTTACCAATCAGCCTGACTTCTCTTACCCATAGTTAGGACTTCTGTTGTTTTCCTGTTGTTCCCACCTCCGATGTCAAATGGGAAAGAGGAATTCTGCCCAGAGTGGAGTTCAGTGGCCCTGTGAAGTCTTCAGGAAGTGGGAAGTTGGCACAGAGGCTCCAAGGAAGCTTCCCCCTGCCCCCCCACTGGCTCTAATTCTCAGAAGGAACTTTCTAGAAACCTACTCCACAGATTCGTAAATTGAATGTGGCAGTAGACCCCAAAGGCCAAGTGGCAGAGGGCTGCCCACCTCTAATAACCCAGAGGGGCCTCTCAGTTCCAAGGTGGCTTCACCACAAAATGTGTGGCAGCTGCTGTGGTAAGGAAGGAAGTAACCAGGAGGATCTCCAGCTGACCAGGGCCCTTGGGGGTTCCTGAGAGCTGCTGTTCACAGCCAGCTCTCTGGACCAATTTTCTCCCCCACTTCTTTGTCTTTTAAGGCACATATTACTTTAAGATGCCTTGTAGAATCACATGAACAATTCATGTTTGAGACCAGGATGTTATAGGCAGCTGTTTGGGGTGCTAACCCTCTCTCCCTGCTCATGTCAGTCCCCAACACCTCAAAGTGGGCCTGTTTTTTGAGAAAGAGTCCTCACAGAAGTAGTTAAGTTAAAATGAGGTCACCGGGGTGGCCCTGATCCAACTGACTAGTGTCCCTATTATGTCCAAAGGAAACTCCAATTCCCCCCACCCCAAAAGGCAATCCAAGTATCCAGAAATGAGCTCAACCTGGACTACAGAAAGATTTCTGGTGGTTAAATAAAAGCAAGCATTCCTCAGGATCTTGTGAAACTGGTTCCCCTCTGCCAAAGAGAGTCATCTCCCTTACCTCTGGCAGAAGGGACATATGGCTACCAGTAGTCCCTATCAGCATATCAAAATGCAGGATGGTATCACAAGTACCTGTTTCACTTTTATTTTATTTTATTTTATTTTATTTTATTTTATTTTATTTTATTTTATTTTATTTTATTTTATTTTATTTTATTTTAACTTTAGACCAGGATGACCTCAAACTCACAGAGATCCGCCTGCCTCTGCTGGGATTAAATACACGCGCGCCACCACCGCCACCACCGCCGGCAACAGCCAGCATTTAATGGAGGCTCTCAATGCAGCCCTGAGGGTTGGAAGGTCTGTCAGTGTCTCAGAGGAGGGTACTCAGGTTTCACAGCGGGAGACTGTCCGGTGGAGCTCTGTTTGCTCAGCCCCTCCCGCCCCTCCCCCCCGGAGCCAATGAATGAACGTGGGAGCAGGCGGGGCCGCCCACCTGCCGCCTACCTACCTCCTGTTATTTTGGTTAGAGACCTGTTAATTGAACGGGGTGGGGTGCCTCCCTCCCTACTCCGAGGCCTTTAACTTGGCTTGTGGTTTAGACTCCGCAGAAACAATTCCTACCCTGCAGCCCGGCAGAGTCTGAAGGGTAAGAGAATGGGACAACCCGGTTCCTGCCAAGAGGCCTGAGCACACTGATCTCCCGGCATACCAGGCTCTCTCAGCACACTGTAGCAGGAAGGTGGCTAACTATGGCTGAGGAAGCCCCTCCCTGGGCCCTAGCGGGATGAATCGAGCCTGCTGGGAGCCCCACAAAGCCAGGTATCTATAATTGAGCGCTCATTAATAACACAGCAGGCGACCTGCAGAGAGCAGCACTTGCTCGCAGCAGACCGGCTCGCGTTTATTTTAGAACCCAAGGAACCGAGAGGTCACAGTCCAAATGAAATCTCTAAGCGCTTGCCGCGGTGTGCCCTGATGGGGAGTATGGATTCAAAAGGTTCCCGTGGACCACTGGCCTGAACATCCACTCCTATTGCTTTGCCTTTCCGAAAAGCTGGGCTTACTGCTTGCTTTAGCCTGGCTTCTACAGCTGCAATCGGTGCAGCTCCTTCCAAGGTCCTGCTCGCCCTGCCTGTAGTCACTGGAGCTGGAGCACTGACAGCAGGGCTCAGCTACCTTTGGGGACCCCCATACCTCAGGCAGTCTGTACTCCCAGGCTGGTCTGACAAGCAGAGGGAGGTCAGGGCCTGCACGTTCCCCTTGTCCTAGTGAGGGTAAATGTCACTGTGGCCAAAGAGTCCTGACCCAGGAGTCAGGAAGAGTCCTGGAGCGCTCTCCACCCCTGAATGCACAGCCACAACCAGCAGTCTCCGAGAGGTTCACCAATGCCGGGCTATAATTTATGTACACTTAAAAAAATACAATTTTTGGATGGTGTTACAACTTACTACAAATTAATAGAAAATTAAACATATTCGGGGGATGTTCAAAACACTTGGAGACTATTTTGAAGCAATTTAAAAACAATCTCATGGCACTGTAATGCTAATTATAAGTGTCTGCTGAGAGAGAACCCACACTGGTTTGAATGTCTGCGGGTGCCCCAAATTAGAAGTCGTAATCTCCAGACATCTGCTAAAAGGGTGCCAGCCAGCCTCAGTCTCCACGCCGGTTCCCAGAGTGATAAAAACTTGCGACCCCACCCTTTTGTTAACACGGCAGATTCCCTGTCTGCCCCTCCTCAGCATCCTGGCAAGGAAGCGGCGGGAGCCTTTCTTAGACCTGTAATCTGCTGTTGCAAACCTAGGCCAGGATTTACATCCTGATCCCCCTGGCAGGCATCTTTACCTCTCTGGTCCTCAGTTCCCTCACTTCAGATGGAGGAAATAATAGCGTCTCCAACTTAGAAGTGTAGTAAGGCGGGAAAATGTATATAACAGGGCCATGCTATGATCCCGCAGCACCTGAAGCTCTCGGGAAAGCCACTATGCAAGCCAAGCCTGGATGGGGCTGGCCTCCGGCTCTACCCACCACCCGTATGGTCAGGGATTACTCTGTGGTTTAAATCATTTACGCATTCCACTCTGAAGCAGTGGTTCTAGAGAATGGTCTCCATGCCAGCCCAATAGCAAGACTGCACAGAGGCCGTGTGTGATTGACAAGCTTGGGATGGGGCTTTGTTAGCTGAGGTGTGAGAACCACTGTGATGAAGGATTCGCTTTAAAGAACCAATAAAATTGAAATCAGGGCCTCTGTTACAGTGAAATGAGAAAAAGGTGTTTGCTAACTCCTGGCCTGACTGAGGTCAGCCTGACACTCAGGCATGCGTAGTAGTTACAGGAACCATAACTCATCCGCCACGGTTCTGCAAGGCTTTCTGCTCCTCTCCCTGATCAAACAGTGACAGCCAGTGAGTCTGTGCCAACACAAAGTGCCCAACTTGTGGGTTTTGCTTTTATAACCCCCCTACTCACTCAGCTGGGGGCTGCCTCTGGATTTGTAGTCTCAGGAGTATGCATGTTTCTCTCCCACCCCGGCCCCCCAAACTGGGTCTGTGTGGCTCAATTAAAAACTTCAAATTCATAAAGAGCTCATCCTGGTCTCCTTCTCTTGAGTGAGAACAGCCCAGCTGCTGTGTAAGAAGAAAAGCAAATTAAAGAGTCCTCCCTGTGTCCTCCAAATGGATCCCGAGGGTTCACCCAAAGCACCTTACATCTGCCTCAATTGTTTTGTTTTGTTGTTTGGGGTGAAGTCTCATACCCCAGGCTGACCTGGAAAAACCACTATGTAGCCAAGGCCCTTCATCCCCCGGCCTTCACCTCCCAGAGGCTGGGATTACAGGCATGCACTACACCTGTTCTATCCTGTGCTGGGGCTGGAACCCAGGCCTGCTCTAAAACGAAACCACACCTCAGCCCCTTGCCACAGCTGCTTCAGCCTGCTTGTTTTTAGCTTAACAGTAAACAAAGCAAAACAACAGGGCTTCCTGCAAGAAGCTCAAGACCGCAGTCAGTCTCAGTACCGAGAGAACGTGTCTCCAGCAGTAATGGAAATCATGACACAAGCAAGTTTGTTTTGTTTTGTTTTTTTCCAGAACTCTGGATGCAAATAATATGCAAATTACCTCCAGCTACATGAGATCATGGTTCTTACCTGTTCAATATTTTCTTTCCTAAAGAACATTATTTTACAACTAATTAAGTCACTCGTAGAATCGGGGGAATCTCAATAGTAGTAACAAGTGTGCATTTCCCCCACGGTTCCATTTGCCTGGGGTTTATGTTATAAACGCATTTTTTAAACTTGCTGGAGATTGACTCTGAGACCTCACACATGCCAGGCCAGTGCTCTCCTGAGGATCTATATCCCCGACCTCTTTCAGTTTTTCGTTTTGGGCCCCTCCCAGTAAGCTGGGTAGGCAGGCACCCAACACAATCTGTAGCTCAGGGATGACAGCCAGCCCACCAGGCCTGGTAAACCTGAATTGTTTTTGGTCAGCAGGGCAAAGAAGATTTGCCCTGACTCAGGTGTAGGAGTCACTGCGATACAAGGCCCCCTTCCTGGAGGAACTGCTTACCTGCCATGGTGGCTTTACTGGTTCCCCACTGGAGGGAAAAACTGCTCTGATGTCCTGAACCAGGTTTGGTCCCTGCCTGGGTCCTGGGCAAGCCCGGTGAGGAAGTCAGCTGTGTCCAGGGCTGGCCAACAGTCAGAAGCACATTCAAAGACCTCCCTCAAAGGTACCATCTCAGCGGGGGCGTGGTTTCTGTTAGGTCTCAAACTCAGGGACAAACTGCTGGCTGAAATATCTATTTAACATACCAAAATGAACTTGGCTGCCAGGATCTCTAAGCATCCCTCTGCCCCTACCTGTTACAGGGTCCTCTGTTACAGAGGTAGAGGCAGGTGGATCTCTGAGTTCCAGGCCAGCCTGGTCTACAGAGTGAGTTCCAAGACAGCCAGAGTTACAACAGAGAAACCCTGTCTCTGAAAACAAAAGACAAAATAAAAATAAATTAATTGATTAAAATGAGAAGTGAATTCCCCAAAGCTGGCATCCCAGTTATCTTGTGAGAGTCAGCTCCCGACACGCAGCCTGTGTATCCCGTGTAGCTGTGCCAAGTGTGCAGGATGACTCTGCTCCCCAGTGACAGGGTGGTAATTAGCACCTGTAAGGTAATAAATGGCAGTTACTAATCCCGGCCCCAGTGTTCATTTCCCACCCACCTTGCAGTCACATGGACTATCAGGCAGTAGATGAGGCTTGTGGGCACTACAGCCCAGATTAGATGCAGGACACACAGCAAGCAGATTTTAAACCCTGAGCACGAGTCCAGGCTCTTTAACACATATTCGTATCTCTTTGGATCTGTGACAGAGCTAGCCTGGACTATGGACTGCGATTCTGTCCCAAAACAGCAAAATAAAACAAACCCAACACCACCACCTCCTGCCAAGGGAAAAAAAAAACACAAAAAAACCAACACTTTTTATAGGAGAAAGGGTAGGGGCTGTCTACACTCCCTGACCTTTCCTTCCCAAATTTACCAGGGGTCCTCAGCCATTCAAAAGAACACGACTAGGTTTGCTGGGTGTAATCCCAACTCATCCCCTGTGTCTTCAGAGATGGCTGTGTATCTGAGTCGGGGGTGCAGAGGAAGGAAAGCAAATTCAGACATCAGACCCTCCATAAAACTATAAGAACACTGGGGAAAGTATGAAAAGCAGCATTTTCAGCACTCTGGAAGTTAACCAAAGACTTACAACCATGGAAAGAGCTCGCTTAAGAAACAAAGCCAGGTGTGATGGCACAAGCCCTTAATCCCAGCACTCGGGAGGCAGAGGCAGGAGGATCTCTATGAATTTGTGGCCAGCTTGGCCTATATAGCAAGTTCTAGGACAGCCAGAGCTACATAGTGATACCTTGTCTTAGGTAGGTAGATAATCGATAGATAGATAGAATAAAAGAAATGCAGCTAAAGGAAAGAATTATTAGTGTTGTGGCATTTGGGCTTATTCTATTTCTATTCCCACTCCAAACTCTTGGATAGTCCAAAGTCCAGCAGCCAAGGTCCACTGGAGATGCGGAACAAACTCATTGCTGCCCAGAGGCCTCATCCTTGATGGTCAAGTGGCCACCAGCATTGGCAAAGTCCCTGCAGCTCTACCGCAGGGCCTGGGGTTATTTAGCCTAATTCAGACCTCGTTATTGGGAACAGTGTTTCCCTGGGGACTGTTGGAGATCCGCAGCAGCAGCTGTTTAATGTCACAGCTGCCTGAGGCCATGTTCCTGTTCAAGACTGAAACCTTCGAAGGAAAAGCCATGACCTGGGTGTTTATAGGGAGTTGGGAAAGGCCCCTACAGAGCCCTAGAGTGCAGAAGCTAGAAATCGCTCTGAGAAGGACATTCGGAAACACCCCCAAAACAACCATTGGTCCTGAGCCAATGGACCAGAGAGTAATGACATCAACTAGAAGATACTTTGAGGTGGTTAGAAACAAACACACAGAATAGCAGGGTTCACAGTATGCAGGAAAGGGGGATAGGGAGGGAATCCATAGCCATAAACACCATCATTAAGAAAGAAGAGAGAGGGGTCTAGAGAGATGGCTCAATGGTTAAGAACACTGGCTGTTCTTCCAGAGGACCCAGGTTCAATTCCCAGACCTACATGGCACCTCGCAACTGTCTATAATTTCTATTCCAGGGGATCTGATGTCCTCACACAGACATACATGCATGCAGGCAAAGCACCAATGTACATGATACAAATAAATAACTAAAAAAATAAAAGAAAGAAAAGAAAGCATAGAAAAAAGGGAAGGGCCAGGCAGATGGCTCCTTGTACAGTGCAGGAGCAGTACATGAGCAGGAGGACCTGGGTTACCCCCTAAAGCTCATGTGAAATGGCTGGGCATGATGGTGTGTACCTACAATCCCAGCACTGGGGAGGCAGCGACTGGTGGTTCCCTGGGGCCTAACCTACTTGGTGAGTTCCAGGCCGAACCAGAGATTCCATCTTTAAAAAAAAAAAAAAAATCAAGGCTGGGCTGGGCGGTGGTGGCGCATGCCTTTAGTCCCAGCGCTCAGGAGGCAGAGGCAGGGAGATCTGAGTTCAAGGCTACCCTGGTCTACCTAGAGTTCCAGAGAGATGTGTAGAGAGACCCTATTGGTCCTCGTCTTTCCCTTTTTTATCCTTTTTTTAATAGTGGAGCATGTGCGTGAGATGGGGGGGAGGGATGACAATCTCAGATGCTGGCTTTGGTCTTCCCTCTTGTTTTGAGATGAGGGCTTTGGCTGCGTACCACAAGCTGTCCTGGACTCCTGTGTGGGGCTGGCCTAGAGATAAGAGGGGATTGAAGCATACTTTGAATCCCGGATTTTCTCACCCTGAGACTGGAAGGCATTCAGCTGCTCCCCTTTTTCTTACTCTAACAGCTAGCAATGCTCCCTCAGGTGCTGACATGCTTTAGGTCACTAGTCACTGATAAGATCCTGCCTCTCTGAAGTATGTGGTCTGGGTAATGTTTATCTGACCACTGCAGCTGGAGGACCCCAGGCTGGACTTCCTCTCTCTATATATGACCTTATAAGGTCTCTTCCCCTGACCCCTGTGAGATCTCTGTTTGTGCAAAGGAGGCTTGAAGACTTTTGGCCCTGGCCGACCACCTGTATCAGGTTGTGAGCCCTCCACTTGTAAATAGAGCTCTCCTGGTGTCACTGCCTGTTTTGAGACAGAGTCTTGCTATGTAGCCCTATGTTCCTGGCTAGCCCGGAACTCACTATATAGGCCAGGCTGGCCTCTAACTTATAGAGATCTGCCTGCCTCTGCCTCCTGGGCACCATGATTAAAAGTGTACCTCTATGTTCAGCATGAATGAAAATACTTCTTATTAAAGATTTAGCCGGGCAGTCGGGGCTCACACCTTTAATCCCAACACTAGAAAGGCAAAGAGAGGTGAATTCTGAGTTCCAGGCCAGCCTGGTCTACAGAGGAAGTTTCATGACAGCCAGGGCATCTGGAAAAGCAAAACAAAACAAAACAAAACAAAAAGATTTAGTCAAGAGACAGCAAGATAACGAATTGACTAACTCCTTAAAACTTGAATCTAAATTACATTCACAACGCAATGTAACAATGTGATGTTGCTATCCACACAAGATTAAACTATACAGTTTTTGTCGTGGACAGGCTTAAAAACTCTATTGTAATCTAGATTTTTAGACAGTGTTTCACACATATTTTTTTTGGTCTTCCATGAGTTACAGAATGTTACATTCCAACAAAGGCTGGCTAGCTTTTCAAAGCTTTGAATTCTGAACTTATTTTAGCAAGAAAAGACAGAAGGGACAGAAGATACGGGGATGAAGGGGGAACCCACAATTTGCTAATCCTGTAATTGCCTCTTTAGATACAAAGAGACTTGATCTCTTGAAGAACCAGAGGAGCTAAAAAATGACTGCTTTCTCCTGAAGAGCCCAAGAAAGAGGAAGAATTCAATGGTACAGGCTGGGTAGGTACACTGCTGAGCCTGGTGGTGTGAGCTGGACCCAGACCATCTATTTTGCTTGTTTTTGAGACAGGATCTTACAGTATATCTCTGGCTAGCCTCCAACTTTGGTATATAGACCAACAGTCTCAAACTCACAGAGATCCAGCTGCCTCTGCCTCCCGAGTGCCGGGATTAAAGATGTGTACCATAACATCTGGCTGAACCACATCTGGCTCTAGAACATCTGTTTTTAATTTTTAAAAATCTTTTATTATATGTATGTGTTGCCTGCATGCATGTCTGTGCACTACATATGTGACTAGGGCCCACAGAGATCAGAAAAGGGTACTAGATTCTCTGGAACCGGAGTTACAGACCTTGTGAGCCATCATGTAGGTGCTAGGAATTGAACTCTGGTCCTCTGGGAGATTAGTCAGTGCTCTTAACCATGGAGCCATCTCTCCAGGCCCCCAGAACATATGTTTTTATAGTGGTCACACACATGCACACACACATACTCACACACACACACTCACATCTTTATTTTTTGCCAGTGCCTCGCCAAGCAACTGTACTCTATGAAATTCAGAGCCTTTCCCTTGCTCCTACATTGACAGCCCTGGGAACCAGGCCTTTTCTAGAATTTTAAAAGCCTACAGTGCTAGACTTGTCTCCTGTTTTCCCTCTGAGTAATCAGATTTCTTTAACCAAAAGGAAGGAAATGCTTCGGTAGAGGGAGTCCTGGGCTGGAAGGCCACTCTCTGACAGCACCATAAGGAAGCAAGAGTGAGGGGTTGGGTCTCATTTGGTCTCCCCAGGAGCCTGCAGGGCAGGACTGAGTCTTGCAGACCTCTGGAAGAAAGGGGAAAGCCTCATAAGAGTGAAGAAACTAGTCCTCAATTGGGTCCCAGCACTGTCTCCAGAGGTTAGAGAGGCAACAGAGAGAAGCTTATTAATACTTTTATTTACTTACTTACCGTGTGTGTGTGTGTGTGTGTGTGTGTGTGTGTGTGTGTGTGTGTGTGAAAGGACAGCCTTCCATGTGGGTCCCCGGTACCGAACTCAGGTTCTCAAGCTTGGCAGCAAATGCCTTATGGTCGCTGGCCAGAGAGTAGAAGGCTAACATGACAACATGTCCTGTGTTCTGAGTGAATGTGACTGGCACCCTTAGCTTGTTCCAGGGAAGGCTGGTCTCTTACCTACTCAGATACCAAACACATACAAATGCCAAAAGTTTTACAAGAGGTGTCGACAAAATAGCCCAACAGTTTGCCGGTTCTCTCTACCAGTCTGCTGAGTGAGAGGCAGCAGGGAGCAGATAAGAATTATAGACGGGGGCAGAGGAGGACAGGTAGAGAGTAGACAGAGCCTAAAGAGAGGCAAGAGGAGAGGAAAGCAGGGGTGTCCATGCTCCTGTGAGGAGTGCGGGTGCTCCTCGGGCTCTAGAAGCAGAACCTCACCCTGACCCTGACAGCCTTGCTGTGGATGTCAAGGTTGCCCCACAGGAAGTCAGTCAGGCCTCCTATGGGGGAGTTAGGGTGGCCCATGGAGGATCACAGAAGGCTGGGGGTCCCTGTAGGAATTGGCGATTCCATGGAGGCTTGGGGCTCACTATGGCAGCTGTGCTGCTAAAGCCATATGTCCTGATGGGTCCCTGGGATTCTGGCTTCTGGCAGCGCACCTGCTCTGGGCACATGTTCCTAAAATCACTACAGCTTCCCTCTTGTACCCATCCCCCCTCTGGACTAACCTCTGCAGGGGTAGCCCACCTGGGCTGTCCACAGGCCAGGACCTGGCTCCTGAGGACACAGAAAGCTAAAGGGAAGGGGGGAGGGGAGGAGGCTGAAGTTGGGGGAGGGTACCCTCAGCTTGTGGTGGGTGGATGCTTCTTTGTGCGACTGCCTCTGTGCCCTGGCTGTTTGGGGCTGTCTGTGGCAGGCTATACAGGACCACGTGATTACCGTGTGGCTCCTCAGGACCAAGCAAGACAAGCATGATCCAGGGTAGAGACTTGTACCGCTCCACACTGACCCAAGAGGTAGAGAGGTTTCTAGGGCACACATGCTGTTTGCCGGGCTGTCTGGGAAACTGGGGGCGCCAGCAGGGCTGGCGAAGGCTCCTCCTCTGCCTTGTCTCTGTGCAGTCACTCAGCACTAACGAACTTGCTTTCCAGGTACTTGGTATTCCCTGCACTTCCCGTGTTCCTTGCAGCTCCCAGCTCTGAGTGCCCCACTATTTATAGTCGACTATTTAAGAGCCGCAAATTACTACTGTAACACGCAGCCCTTTAAACTCCAGGAGAACACTGAAGACGACAATTAGCTGACCAGTTTGCTAATGAACTTCTCTCTGGCGACTTTGCAGTAACCCTGTCTCCTTTTTCTGAAGCGATGACTGTACTTTCCTGTTCCAAGAGGCTGCTCCAAAAATACAACCTCCTTTAAATAAACTGCGAGATTGCACTTCCCTGAGGGAAGGCACATTCTTCCTCCCCCCTGATCTGCCTGTCACCCAAGAAAGCAAGGCTGCTTCTCTACCAGCCTTAGAAAGCCAGGACTTCTGAGGTGGCTCTGTGTTTGCCGAGGCCACGTTCACCTCCTGGTGTCCTTCCTCTCAAGGTTTGAGGCTGCTCCATGCTGCACGAGCAGAGAGAGGAAAGGGAGGGACAGAAAGCCCAAGTAGGGGGCGCTTGCTCACAGGGGCTCTGTGCCAGGGAGCTTCTGTCCACATTCCATTCCCGAATCCTCAATGACCCACAGAGGAGGCAAGCCTGCTTCAGGAAAACGAAGCTCCGCTCTGGGCTCCACACACATCCGAAGGTGTTCTGCAGACCAGAATCTCCGAACTGCCCATGGTCCCGCCATTGCCTAGGCTAAGGGACACAAGAACACTCGGCTCTGAGAGGAGCCACCTATTTTTTTAAAAAATTTTTAATCTAACAGTTACGGTGGGCACCATTCAAGAGCTGTGCTTACGAGTTACTTTTACTAACCTTCCCTCAGCATTTCAAACAAAAACTACATCTGAATCATCGAGACGTTAAAGGTTAAAAATCTTGTAATCTGGGACACTGTAGTTGATTCAACAGGTAAAAGCGCCTGCTACAAGACCAGACAATCGAGTTAGATTCCTGGAACCCACCTGGTAGGAGAAAAGAATCAACTCTCACAAGTCTTCTGATACCGACACGCATACAGTGGCATGTATGCAGCTGAACCCCCCTCCCCTCCCCAACATATTAAGTAAATAAATAAAATGTAATTTTAAAACATTTTTTTGCAGGGCATGGTGGCACACCCCGTTAATCCTGTATTCAGGGGGCAGAGACCAACATGGTCTATACAGCAAGTTCCAGACTAGCCAGGGCTAGACAGCCTGGTTGTCTGATGATGTAAACTAACTGCTCTAACCGCATTGAGACGCCGCCTGACTGTCCACGTGGAAAGCTCAGGTGAGCAGTCCTTAGGATGTCTCCACGCAGTCCCCACGTACTGTCCACCTGCTGCGGCTGTCATGGTGTATGAAATTAACTCCCTACTTCCGCCTCCACCTGTGAGCTCTTCCACCACCCTTGTCTCTGGCCCCTCACTGCTGTCCTGCAGGGCAGCTACTACTGGTGAATTTTACACTGTGCGTCGTCACAACAAAACTGTGTAAGCATAACAAGCAGGCACTGTTGTTCTAGAACATGCCTTCCCAGTGAGAGATCACTCTGCATACTTAGAGGTTAAAAAGGGAAAAAGCTCTTTAATAAAATAGCAAGTGCCAGGCTCTGGCTGGTGTCTAAAAAAGAAGTCAGCCTCAAATAAAAGATTTTGCTAACTTATATTCCCCTTAGATTATGCTTTCCACATATACAGCCATCTTTAAATTTCTTTCAGATCATGGTCCCAGGAGACCAGACACTGAACAATTTAAATGGAGACTGCAAATTTGGCCACTGGGGCAGACGGATTTAACAGAAAAGACATTGTCGGAATTATTTCTTAAGTACAGCAGTGTTGGTCTTTTTTAGTATTTATCACCACCCCACTTCATCCGGTCCAGCTGGCAGGATTATGTTTTTCCGGAGAAGCGCTCAGGGGGCTTAATGGCAGACCAGGACTAAAGATGGTTGTGACTGTTCCCTTGAGCTGCCTGCCCCTTAGAAGCTTGTTTTTTGATATGGGAATGGGTCTGATGACTGGTCTGAAGTCAGGGTTCTCTGCTTCTGTTATGAGAATGGAGCCTAATTGGAGGTCAATCTTGGTGACTAAGCATTAGCAGAAAATTTCCCAGCAATCCTATGCTGTAGTTACCTACTGTGGTGGCTCACCAAGGTAGACAAGGAGGCGTAATCATAGATGCGAACCCTGCCAGACCTCAGCAGAGGAAACCACTATCAGGGCAAATGCCATACTGGACAGTGGAACCCCGAGCTCAGTGGAATCTGAGCTCAGGTGTTTTTATTGATCCAGAACTCCTCAGGTGTTCTGCTGATAGCACGTGCAGATAATAGCAATCAAACGTCCCCCACATAAATCCAACACCTGCAGGCAATACAAAACACCAAGACCTAGGGAACCCCTCACCCAACAGTGCACAAAACAACCCTAAATTCGAATTAAGGTACAAAATTTTCCTTCTCAAGATTTGTAACAATCCTGGTTAGTACATTCTTACCCTCCATTCATAGTGGAGGTAGCACTCCCTTAGCTAAATTCTGTTCGTAGCTAGTATTTACTTTGTAAATACTTACTATTTCATGAGCAGATTCATTAGTAAATCCTTTGTAACATCCGTTGTACCACAGGGTTCTTGTTGTGAAAGTTTATTTTTAGTTATGTATAATTGTTTTGTGCACTGTTGGGTGAGGGGCTCCCTAGGCCTTGGCGTTTTGTATTGTCTGCAGGTGCTGGATTTCTGTGGGGGATGTTTGACTGCTAAAAGTCTACACGCACTATCAGTAGAACACCTGAGGAGTTCTGGATCAAGAAAAACACCTGAGCTCAGACGCTCAGGGTTCCACTGTCCAGTATGGTGTCTGCCAGGATGGTGGCTCCCTCTGCTGAGGTCTGGAACGGTTTGCACCTGGGATTATGCCTTCTTGTCTGTCTTTTGGTGAGCAGCCACAGCAGCATAACAACTACAGTTCCTTCTGCATTACTGTCACTTGAGTGCTGAGTGTCCCCAGAGGCTGGCCCCCGGTATGGCTGTACTGAAAGGTGGTGGGACCCTTTAGGGATGGGGCCTAGCAAGAAATCCTTAGGTCACCGGAGGGACAGCCCTGAAGGGAACTCTGGGACTTCAGCAATGTCTTTCTCTTGGCTTGTTTTTCCTTCCTGGTCACCAGATGGTCAGCTCTGCCCTGCCACACCTCCTTTCCTGATCAGACTCACCACAGACCAAAGCATAATGGAGCTAACTGGCTTTGAATTGCAACTTGCAAAACTGTGAGCCAAAAAAAAAAAAAAAAAACCCTTTCTTCTTTGTACGTTTATTATCTTCCACATATGTTAAAGTGTTCCAGAGGTGAAAAGCTCCATCTGTAGGAACCTCAGAATGGTCCTGGTCAGAGTCCATCTTCTTGGCTAGTATTTTTACTTAATTAAAGCTTACTTCAAATTTGGCTGTTACGGGGGTCTTATTCTTGGCCGTTGGGATTTACAGTTTCATAGTGACAGGATCTAGGCACGTGTCTGAAGTGGCCTGCTTGCTGCACTGGGTCTGTGTCACGCTGAACCGGCTCTCTGCCCACATGGTGCTCTTCATTAGCCAAACCAGCAGCGCCCTCTTCTGGGCTCAGGTGGACTTTCCCGCTGTGGCTGTTGTCTCTAGTTGTTTCCACCTGGTCTCCAAGCACTGGGTTCCTGCCAGTGGTTGAGCTGCAACTGTTGGTTGTGACTCAGAGACACCCACAGGAAGAGAGAGGAAGGACCAAGTCCCCATCTCTCTCCCTCTCCTCCCTGTCGTTTGCTGTGGGCAAAACCTAGGAAGGCAGCAGCGGGGGAAGCTGGGCTGTGCAGACCGCATTTTCTAGCTTCTGTAGGGGATGCTCTGACACCAGCTCAGCTGGCATTAGGCTTTCCAGAGACTGTGGCTAGCAAGCCCTAGGGCCCACCTTCCACTCATGCCCAGTTGACCCAGTCCCTGCCCCTGCCACAGTCTCTAAGTGGTGTCTACCTGGCCCTTATCACCTCAGACAGCCACTAGACACCTGGGGACAGTGTCATGCTCCAGGCCTGCTGAAATGTCCCTCACCAGCCTATCCTCAGCTGCTTGCCCGGCCCCACATGTTCAACCCACAGAAACCACACCTCCTCTCATTCCTTCTGTGTCCTGGTCATCACAGGCTTCCTCACGTAGCTTCCCTGGATGGCCCTGCATGCTGTGGGTCCCCTCTCAAGATCTCAGGACAGCCATGTTGCCAGGGCAGCTGTCTCCTCACCTGCTACTCTCTCTTCCCTTAGTGAGAAAGAGAACCCCCATTAAGACAGGCTGGGGAAAGAGACTGCTTAGTGGGTAGTTAACACTCACCACACAAAGCCAGACTGCCTGAGATCCGGCCAGACCCACAGCAGGAGGAGAACCAACTCTGGAAAAATCATCCTCTGAACTCCACAAGCATTGGCACAATACCCCACACACTAACAGTAAACATTTTTAAAGATGACTGTTGCCGAGCAGTGGTGGCACAAGCCTTTAATCCCAGCACCCGGGAGGCAGAGGCAGGCGGATCTCTGTGAGTTCAAGGTCAGCCTGGTCTACAGTATGAGTTCCAGGACAACCAGAGTTACAACAGAGAAACCCTGTCTTGAAAAACCAAAATAATAATAATAATCATAATCATAATAATAATAATAATAATAATAAACTCTTTGTTGTTGTACACACAGCAGGCTGACTTGGTGAATACCCCACTCAGGAGACAGGAGACAGTGAACTTCTTAGTCCTGATTCCTGGTGACCTGCAGGTACCAGGCAGGCTATAGAGGGGTATCCAGAGAAAAGGGGTCAAGGTCATGGCTAGTGTGATATTGAAGTGGGAACAGAAAAAGGGAAGGCAGATCTCTTAAGTGTTCTCAGCATTTGGTATTTATGAAGGGTTCACACTCCCCACTCTGTAGCCCTGCCCTGGTCCTGGGTCCCTACCTCAGAGTACCCCAGCTCTAATATTCGCTATATGGTGGGCACACGCTGAGGGAACAGGGCACTACGTGGAAGGAAGCCGGAGGCCAGTGGACTGATGCTTCTGTAAGCTGGAACAAGGCAAGTCAGAGGACAGCTGTTCCAACTTCCTGGAGTAAAGCAACCAGCCCACCCCCCTGCCTGTCATCTAAGTGCTTGGCTTCTGAACGTACCTCTAGAGACCTAAAAGGCATCAACAGAAGGGAAACTATGAAGACGTAGGAAGTGGTGGGCAGATGGGACAGCGGGCAGGCTGGAAAGGTCATGTGGGTGGCACTGTACCTCTGGGCACAGCGTGTCTCTTCTCGGGTCGGGAGGCTGACCTGCCGCAGGGGAAGCCTGGGTTTCCTGACTTGTCTGCACCTGGAGGAGTCCCAGCAACACTTCTCCAACCCAGGGGCTCCCAGTGTCGCTGTGACAGGGCAGGGCTCTGGGCAGGTCATACACCCCTTGCTGGGTCTGGGCTACAGAGACCAATCAGCATGGTCTAAACGTTAACGCAGGTGCCCAGCTGGGAATCCCTTTTCCGATCTAAACCAGTAGAATCCCGGCTCAGTCCCTGAAGCTTTCAGAGTCATGGCACCCCTACTTTGTACTCAGGCACCCCTTCCATTTCTATCAAGTCAGAGCTTAGTAAAATAGTGACTGAAATCAACACCTGCCCAGAGAGCATTATGGTCTGGTTGGATGGAGACTGACAACAGGAACACAGGTAGCAGAGGCAGCATTCCAGCTGTGGCTACTAATTGGAGATAACTTCTGAGTTAGGGAAAGGGGCTTACGCCCAACTTTCAATTCCCCATCTGGGGCAGTCCTATGCAGGTCACGTGCATGCTGCCTACGTTGGCTGTTTAGAGGCATTGGGAGGGAAGTTCCTGCCTGCCTGCCTGGCCTGGAAGCCTGTTTCCATGGAAACCACAGGAGGCCTGCTTCCAAGAAACTATAGATGCTGGCAGCTGACTCCAGAGTCTGAACCGGGACCCAGGGCGCCCCTAGAGGTAGATGCTGGAAGTCCACCTGGGCACTTGGGAGGTGACACAAGGAGAGGCCCAGTGCCCATAGGCTTCTCCACTTCCTTGTCCCTTCCCTAAGGTGCAGGCCAAGTCTCCCCGCCAACAAGGGGCTCCACAGTGATTTCAGCACAGGGGGGAATGTCATCAAGGGGAGAGGACACCATGTGGAGATGCCACAGAGGGCGTCACCTTGGAAGAGATTATAACCCTGGGAGGATGGTTATTTTGCATGCAGAACTGAGGTGATAATCACCGATGCTCTAAGGTCACAGGTAAGTAGATGGACCAGATAGTAGACAGAGCAATAAAAACATGGGTGGAGAGAGTGGTGGTAGGGCAGATGGGTGGGAAGATGGTAGGAGATACACACTGATGTTAGGGACGGTAGGGAAGCGGACAGATGGCTAGAGGCATGAGTGACTGACAGTGGGTGGAGATGTCAGGGGAGAAACGTGTACAAGCTCATGGGCACAGGCTGCAGAGCTGTCTGTGTGACCTTCCTGGGGACGTGTCTGATGACCATCTGAAGGAAATGAGATGCAGAGGAAAGGAGCTGAGGGATGTCCTGGCAGCTACTTCAGGAAAATGAGATGCTGGTGCTCCCCTCCAGCGGGGCCCTGTGGTCTTCCGAAGGCGTGGGTCGCTGTATCCTGCCATTTAACCGTATGAGGAAACAGTTAAGTGCACTTCAGCCTGCAACCCACAGCCTGTCCCTGCTGCACTAGGCTGCTGTGCATACGGCTGTACTCCTATTCTCTCCGAGTCGGGTCCAAAGGAAGGGACACTGAGTGGGAGGCTTCACTGGAGGCAACGAAAAGGTTCTAAAATAGGCCAAGGCTCTACACCTGTCACACACCACTGAACTGGACAAACAGACTAGGTGGGATGAGAACTTGTGCAAGTTCATGAGGTGGGATTGCAGAGCTCTTTGCAAGGGTTCTTCTCAGATGCACATATACACCAAAGTGGATACATATACACATCGCCCAGGAAGGACACCTGCCACCCACACAGACATCCAGACAAAGGGCAGAAGCAGCCGCGTGCTGTAAGAACCGTGGTTTATTTTGTGGGCAGCCCAAGGTGGAGGTGACATACCCACACAGGTGAGTTATCTGGTTTTGTTTCCCTTACTTTCGGGGAGGGAGGCTGAGATAGGGCTTTACTCTGGGACCCAGGCTGGACTCAAACCCTAGATCCTCTGATGCCTGGCTAGGATCACAGGAGTGCCACTGCACACAGCAGAGTGAATTTTGAGTCTTGGGATTGATTTCTGGTGTGCAGGCAGTGACTCTGAGACAGGAGCATTCTTGAAGCAGGCACTAAGCAAAGGGTCTCCTCTTCATCCTGCTCCTTCCCCTTCCCTCCGGAAGCTGGGAGCCTGGCGTTCAGAGGCTGCAGGAGCAGGACAGGTACCCTGCCCCATCATCCAGGTGCCCACCAGGATGGCAGGCTCGGGCCCTGCACCTCACTTCTCACTCTGCGATGACCGTTTCCTCTTCCTCGCTGGCTGCCGGACACCAGCCCCCTTTGCTCTGGCACCAAGCTTCCTCTTCTTCCCAGGAGGCCCTCTGTGGCCAGCCCTCTCGGCCCTCCTCATGCTCCTCTCCCTCTTTATCCCCGGGCTTGGGTCTGTACTCGAGGCTTCCGTCTCGCCTCCCTCTGTGGACACAGTGAGGCCTGTGAACAGCTGCTGGGACTCTGTAACTGCAATGCCAGCACCAGGGACACACCAGCTGAGCCCACTGACCATGGAGTACCCATGTCATGTGGACAGTAAGCTTCGCCCTGGGTGTCAGGATACCAGGGAGGGCTGAGCTCAGGAACTGATCCCCAGGAAGACTAGCCAGAGGACACGATGGAGGGCCCAGACATGGAACAGGGTGTGAGGGGGTGCAGAAGAGAGGTGGTCTGACCACCAGGCTCCATGCCCCAAGGCCAGCAAATATAACTCAACCTGCTGTGTCAGAGCTGAAAGATGGTGACTGGCCTGGGTGCGGAGTCAGGCCAAGGGCAGGCTGGTGGAAGACACTGCCTAGCTGGGAACAATATGGACGGGCCTCAATGTGGAGACAGCCAGGCCAGAGACAGGTGAATCCAGTGACCCTTCGCAGGGCAGATCTCAGGGCGAGGTTAGCAATGAAGACTGTCAGCTCACCGCAGGGCCGCCAAGTGACAGCAGGCCATGGGGAGCCTTTAGCAACAGCACCATAAGCTAGCACGTACACACCAGAGCTAGGGGGACAGGCCCCGAAATCAACAGTGACGTAAGTGGTGAGGTTCGGGGTCACTGGAGGCTGTACAAGGACAGAAGAGGCTCAGACTAGAGGCTGCGAGAGGGCCAGAGAGAGGCTGCATAGTCAGAGTGTGGGCACCAGTCAGACGGGGGTCCCCAGACTGCAGGACTTCCAACTAACGAAGTGAAGAGCGACAGGGTCCCCAGTCTAGGTGCACTGCAGGCACCCGAGCAAAGGCAGGGCCCTGGGCAGGGTTAACAAGGCCGGTGACGCAGCCCCAGGGTCCTACCTTTCTCATTCTGTGGCTGCAATCCAAGCAAGCGTTTCTTTTTCTTCTTCTTCTTCCGCTCCCGCCTCCCTTCCAGCAGCCTCTTGTAGGCTTTTTCAGGGACCTCGTCATCAGGGAAATTGCCTGAGAAGCAGGTGACAGCCAGGGCGCTGAGGGCATGTATCACCTCCACTCTGCAAGGCCTGCTCGCACACCAGACTCCACGTTTGCAATAACCCAGCTGCTGAGATCCACATTACAGGTCCGCACGGACCCAGCTCAGAACCAGGGAAATCCAGAAAGGTCATGTGTGGCACATGTGCAATGCTGAGGTCTAGTCCTCAAGCAGGCTTATGCTGGGAGAGCAGAGGCTACACATGTGCAGTGGTGACTGGTGTTCTGTACTGTAGGGGGTTCCTGGGCACTGGTTAAAAACCCATCACACACACCATACACACACCGCAGTGTGAACTTCATCTAGAAATACTGGACACGAGCTCATGGCCTGCACGAAGCATGGAGACACATCCTGGTGAGTGGAGAGAGGCTGGCTCCACAGCAAGGCCTCCAGGGGCCAGGACTAGCAATGGAGTCTGAGCAGCACTCACCAGCAGAGGAACAATCAAGTGCTGTGGAGCCTTTGAGAATGACCCAGCTCCCACCAGGACACAGGCCTCCGCAGAGACCTCTCATGCCTAAGGGGGATCCCTGGGAATCACTCCAACCTGCAGGCTCCCACAGGCATTTCCTAAGTCGGGAGTGTGTGTTGGGGCACCAGCTCAGCGCCCACCAGACCCTTACCTTCAGCCAGGTCCTGCAACCTGAAAGAGAAGACAGACAACGCACCACTCAGCTGTGGCTCTGCCGAGGCAGGAAGCCACAGCAGTCCTGCTCCAGTCGTGAGACACCTCTAGTTCTGACTTCCTGCCTGGCTCAGGCTACTTCACAGGACAGCACACAGCAAAGGCAGTGGGCGGGGCCGGGTGGTGAGCTGACCACCAAGAAGGATGGCAGGGGCAGGGCCGGTCCAGGCCCCTTGACTCACTTTTGGATCACTTTGTAGAGGCGCTTCCTGTTCTGAGAAGGGGTGCTCTGTCTACTGGCGAGCTTGAACAGTCTGTTAGCAACTGCCTCATAGTCAAACTGTTGAGAAAGATGCGAGAAAGACAAGGGTCAGTCAGTGTCCACGAGCCCGAACACATGACCCCACCTCCCAGGACCAGGGAGACACTTGGCCAACACAGGCCTTATCTGCTCGGCCACAGGAACAAATCCCACCCACTCAGCACCCTTCCGGCAAAGCCTGCAGACAGACAGACCGACAGAGACCATAGCGCAGCAGGCACCACCCTCTACAGGGTTGCACAGCCAAAGCAGCACCAGATTTCAGAAGGCAGACCGCTAACTTTGTGTTTTCTTTTTGAGATGGGGCCTTACTACGTGGTTGGCCTAGAGCTCACTTCTGGAGTGCAGGGAATAAACTCCTCTCCAACTTTAAATTCCCTACTAGCCATGGCGGACAGGTAGAAAGAAAACAAGCAAAAATAGCCCAACACATTTTATTTAACTCAAAACACTCCAAACTTACTCATGTGACAGGCTGTCGCTATTAAAGCCTTGCTGACACTTGCCCTTTCCAATCTGCCTGATCCCCATTTCCTGAGCTGACTCAAGAGCTATGACCCAGATGCAGACCACTAAGCCCGTGTCACCCTGTTCAAGGCCAGCATCCCAGTGATAGGGTCAGATCTGGAGGTGAGGCCCACTTGCTCAAGGCAAAAAAAGGCCACGGGGTGCAGCAGGGCTGGTTGAGCCCTTGCTTCAACCTCTCAGAACCTGCCCAGAGCTGCCCAGTTGCCCATTCCCATCCATCCCCCAAAGCCAGCCTCCACGAAGGCTATCCACACATCCCCATACCGTCCTCCCTCCTGGCCCGTCGGGGTAAAGGCCAACTGTGTAGCCCAGACATGGATGCCTACCTGGAGGACAGGGCCAATGTTGTCCTCGTCATCCCACACCCGCTCCTTGTCTGCCTCAGGGTCAGCCCGATGTATGGAGCCTAAAAACAAAACGGAGCCTGATCTCAAGGTACCAGTGCACCAATACCAACACCAAGGCACTGAGGACCCTCTTGGTCATCCCTGGCACAGGCTGAGGAAGGCCCAAGCAGCTGGACTCCTGAATAGTGTAGAGATGAGGCACGGCATCCCAGGAGAGGGGGCACGGTCAGTAGGCACCCTGGGCAGCAAAGGCAGATTCAGGTGTCCCAGAGTGGGATAGGCCAGGGACCACTGGAGCCATGCTCAGCTCAGCTCAGCTCAGGACAGAGAGGGGCTGGGTGTTCAGAACTTTGACGGCACTTCCTTCTTGGTGGGGAGCAGAGATGAGATAGCCTTGTTACTTAGCTCTACCTGGCCTGGTAATCCCTTCATAGCCCAAGCTGGCCTTGAACCCGGGCAATCCTCCTGCCTCAACCTCCCAAGTTCTGAGATTATAGGCATGGCTCCTACAACCACACAGCATCGCCTTTAGGTGAAGACTTCTGGACAATGGTGCTGTGGGACACTTTGGCAAGGAGGACACCGGGCAGGATGGTGTGCTGTTGCGAGTGGCTGCCGAGCTGCAAGCAGGCACCAATGGGACTCGCCAGGAAACTTCTAGGGTGACTGGGCCCACAAGAAGGGGCCGCCAATGCTGGCAGAAAAGCTGGGAGAGGAAACCGGCAGTGCAGAGCATCCCTCCCTGAGAGTCCATGACCACAGAACAAGACAAAGAAAGCCAGGCTCGACCCACTGCCACCAGAAGCCTGGCCCAAACCCAACGCCCTTCAGGGGCCATTTACAAGCAGAGTGTGTGGTCCACGCACTTGTCCCTCACTGCAATGTGACAGGGACAGGACGGGGAACCACAAAGGAAAACGGAACTGATGGAAGCAGAGAATCACTGGTGAAAGAGCAGGATGAGGGCTTGGGCACGACTCGGGGTCACGACAGCTGTCTAGTTCCACCCCTAACACAACCAAAACAGAAACAAAGGCAAGGTAGCTGCTGCCTTGTGAACAGGGAGGTCAAGGTGCCATGCAGGACTCAGGGAGCACTCCAGGAACTGAGCTGGTGGCTGGGAGTCGAGTGCTGAGACAGACCTAACATGCTCCAAGGAACTCTGCAAAGGACAGCCGGGGACAGCCAGAATATCCCAGCAGGAGCAATGGGCTGGGCCTGGGACGGGCCTGGGACCTCACCTGCAGGTGGCCTCTTGGGTGGCGTGTCCTGCAGATCCTGCTCCCCATCTGAGGATTCGCCGTCACCATCTGAGGCTTCACTCTCGCCACTCTGTGTGTCCAGTTCATTCATGAGGTCTTCAATGGCCAAGGGAGCCTGTTCCACAATCGTCTCAAAGATGCTCCGAGTGATCTTATGCAAAACTAGGGAACTGAGGGTGAAGCAGAGGCCAGAGAGCCCATTGGGCTGGGCTCTCAGACACCATGCCTCTTTCACAGCATGGTGGCCCACTGGCCACTGGAGCCTGAAAGGGGATGAGTGAGAAACGTCAGACTCACTCCTTCGTGTGGGCTGCTATCCGGCAGAAGGGGTCGATGAACTGCAAATTCTGGTCTGCAGTGAGCTGTGGGAAAACCGAGACCAGTGCATTCAGTGCTGGGCCGTGCACCACACCCCACCCGAAGGCCCCACCGGGGACCTCCTTACCTCTTCAGCGCCCACTTTGGTCAGCTCCTCCAGGAAGATCTCAAGGAAGTGGCTCTTCACCCCACTGGGGGCCTGGCTGTTGGGGTTCAGTATCTCGGTGGTTAGCAGCTCCAGCAGCTGCTCAATCTGTCTGGGGAGTGAGAAAGGATAGTGGTAGCCATGTGGTCACAGGTCAGAGTGTCCCTGCTCCCTCCACATGGATTCTGCAGGAAAACTCACGCAGGCAGGTGCCGCCATCTTGCACACCTGACCTTCCACACTCGCAGGCAAAGACCAGGAAGTCTGGTATGAGCAGCACAGAGGAGCCCTGCTGGCCCGGGTTTGTGTGTCCACGGCTAGCACCAGAACACATGACAGGAGTCCGGCTCTTGGCCACAGACATACCATGGGAGAATATACACAGGCCTCTCTTATCTTCAAGACACGAGTGGACATATGCCCACTGGTGCTCTGCTGGCTGGTCTTCTCTGCTTAGGAAGATGTGTCAGGTCAGGACAGACCAGAGGCCAAGAGGAAGGTGCACCAACGAGGACTTGGGGCTACGAGTCATTCACAGGCCTCCCAGACCCTGCCATATGGGCAGATGTCCCTCTCTCCCTGGCACACAGGTTAGATGTCTCAGAGCCCTGCATCTAGTGCCAGAGAACTCCCAGTCTTCAGCAGCCTGGGTGCACACAAACCCCTGGGCTGCTGACAATGTAGGCCCCACAGCAGCCTAGAGCTGAGCCACATGCTGTCTCTGGACTCCTGGATAGCCCTGATGAACAGTCACTGCCCGCTAAGGAGGGAAAGTAATACTTAACCAGGCCGGGGGTGTGTGTGTGTGGTAATGGCAAGAAGAGGCACAAAACCCAACGAGAGACCAGAGACAGGCAAGCTCCAGATGACACCACCACGTGTGGGAAACGCCAGAAACACCTGAGCCAGGCTGTGCCATACCAGACAAACACCTAGTGTGGGCTCTGCCCAGGTCACGGAGGGAACAGGGCCCTTCCCTTCAGGGTGCTCTCCCAAAGCAGCACTGTTACCGTGAAGAAGATGCAATGATAAACCAAAGAACAGTAACTAAAACAAAAATGCCATAACGAACTCTGTGTAAGTCGACAGCAATCCGCCCGAGCCCTGAAATGCTGAGAAACTTTAAATCCCCATTTAAAGAGGCAAGAGAGCCCTGGAGTAGGGACGCCCGGGATGCCAAGCCCAGCAAGCACTCGTTCTGTGAGAGGAGCCCAGTGGGCGGGGCCTGTGGCTCTACCTCTCACAGCAGATGTCTGATCTTGCATGGTGCCCCTGGCCCAGCTCCTGGCCAGCGGCTGCTGACAACAGGTGCTACTCTGGGTCCTCGGGCACTCAAAGTCAACCTCTCTAATGCAGACTTTTGCAAGCCCACTTAAGGTTCTTTCTAGGCCTTTCTCTCCTTGCTGCCGTTGCCCCAACAAAACAAAGAAGCCTGTGCAACACCATGTAGACACAGCTGTTGACACATCTGCACTGTTCTGCAGAACCTCCAGAGCAATACCTGTTGGAGTTCAAATTACTCTTCAGGTTGCTAGGCATGGTGGCGCACGTCTTTAATCCCAGCACTTGGGAGGCAGAGGCAGGCAGATCTCTGTGAGTTCAAGGCCAGCCTGGTCTACAGGATGAGTTCCTGGACAGCCAGAGTTTCAACAGAGAAACCCTGTCTCAAAAAACCGGGGGTGGGGGAGTGAAAACCTGGATGAACAGCGACCACAGACAGCACTGCTGCCCACACCATGTGTCTGTTAAAAAGAGGTCCTTGGCTGTACATAACTCTGCCCGACTACTGAAATGACTGGGATAGTGCAGTTCAGAGAAGACAGCACCATCTGAAACATTTTCCTTCACAAAAACAGCCTAACTTAGCACACTTGTGGTACCACGCAACACAAATGCCACCTCCCTGCCACAAAGGGTCAAGAGACACACGGGACTCCTGGATGAAACAGAGGATACAGGTCCCACCCTAAGCCTGTGAAATCTGACTCTCAGTGGGGACCCACCTTTCTTCCCATCCTTGGCTTTTCACGGCCTTCAGTGACTCACTCAGGACCATCCTCATGAGCTTGGAGGCAAGAGAAAGTTAGGTTAGTGAGAGGACCGTCGCTTCCCCGTGCCCCAGAAGCCCCTGAAGGTAAGGCCCCAGCCTGTCCTAAGGTACATAGCTCAGTGGAGTGCTACAGACAGGATGGATACCGGTAGACCTGACACTATGCCCTCAGGACCCTGGGCCTGGAGATCTAAGCTCTGCACTTAGCTTCAGGAGCAACAGGGAGCCAGGCTCACTTGAGTGGGAAATACAAACTAGAGCTGACGGACAGGGCATGCAGTGGGCCCTTCCCATGGGAGGCAGAGTCACTACGACGCCAAGTCTGAAGCTGTGCCTGACTTCCCCTAAGCTTTCCTTTCCCCAGCAGAGAGCAAGAGTTGGGCAAAACCCTGCTCTGAACCACTGCAACAGTAACCAAGGTTCAGCATCCTCTCCATGGTGCCAGACTTCCCCTGACATGGCTCAGTGTCTCCTGAAGTTTTCCTGCCTTTAGATCTTAACACGATAATGCCCAGTGTGGATCCAGGTCACAGTAAAAGACAACCAAGGGCATGTGGAACCTAAGAGTCACTGTGCACAGGGCGCATCAGAGGCCTGACGTCACACCTGGGGACACTGGAGGCCTGACTCTTGTGCCTACTTACACTGCCACTGAGAGAGCTGGCCCTGCTGCAAGCTGAGCTGCTAGGCTTGGTCAGACATGGCACATAAATGAAATGGATCTTGGAGGCCGGAAACATGGCTCAGTGGTTAAGAGCACTTGTTGCTCTTACAGAGGACCCTGGTTCAATTCCCAGTGCCTACATGGTGGTTCACAACCATCCATAAATCTGTTCCAGAGGATCGGATGTCTTCTCCTGACCTCTGAGGGCACCTGACATGCATGTGTTGAACAAATGTACAGGCAAAACTCATACACAAAAAACAGACTTTAAGTCGTCTATAAAAGGAAATGGGCCTTGGAAAGCAACAGCATTGACTACACCAAGGACCCAGCAATAGCGGCCTAGCTGATTACATCTCAGCACGGCAACTCCACACAGGCCCTTCTTCCACAGACCTACACCCGGCTGCAGGAGGTGCTGGACCCCCGACACGCAGCCAGGGCCCCACAGCCCACACAGCCCATGTTCCTTCCTTCTCAGTCTGTGTGTCTATGGCCAGGCTCCAGCATCACAGGGAAGGAGGAGGTCTGATTAGTGACATGGCACAAGGCGTGCTCAAGAACTCAGTCCTATATTCCCATCGCAACTCATTGGCCAAGAGGAGCACGACACGGGAGAGAAAGAAAGCAGCCAAGGACCAAGCCCTCAGCCAGAGAGGATCTTCACAGGTATGGGGACTCAGTCTCCTTTCTGCTTTGTGCTGGGGCCAGGGCTCACTGGCAGTCTCGGCGGCTTTACCGCTGACTCCTTCAGGAGGGGTGAGGCAAGGCTCCTGCTTTGCACTCCTACTGATCCTCAGGACAGGGGCACTTCAAGCTATTGCAGCACTGCAGGCAAGCGCATTCCAAACCAGCCCTTGCTGACTCCTTTGCCCTGGGCTCATGGGACACCTGCTTTGGCCACACTTGCCTACCATATAGAACTTGTCCAGGCGCAGTCTGTCAATGCCCACCCATTCTCGGATCATGGTCTGCCAGAATGCTCGCAGGAACAGGTGCTCTAGAGGGAGAGAGCACGCACACATGAACACCAGAGCCATGGGGAGAGGGGCAGCATGCCCTCAGAAGTCCCTGGTGGGCAGCCTGGGACTCCCAGCCTGTGTATTCATTCACAGGGCTCAGAAGTGAGGGTTTTCCAGGCTCCACAGAGAACAGCTTGTTTTCAGCTATCACTCTGCTGCCTGAACAAATGCACAAAGAAGAAGCAAAGTACTGGGAAAAGTAGCGACTACTGGAGACGTATCTTCCCCAGGCTTCTTTGTCCTTGCCTTGGCTTGGACTGAGGACCCCATGACACCCAAGCTAGACCTTTAGCAAGGAGTCACCAAAGCAGACTCTTGGTAGTTGCCCATCTAGGTCCATCAACTGTGCAGATAATTAATAGATGAGTGAGATACAGGATGAAGTCTGAACTGTGCCCCCCAAAACCTTACAGAGATGCTCTAAACCCCTGGTACTTCAAAATGTAACCACAGTAAACAGAGGGACTGTGCTCAGGGCACTAAAGTAGGTGCTGAGGGTGGGTGCCCCCATGTAAGAGAAGGGGCCATCTTCAAAACAAGGAAAAACAGGTCCTGGGAAACCTTGGTACTGGGACACAACGGCAACTCCTCTACAAAACTCTACCCCGGCAGAGGGCTGTTCAGACGGCTTTGTCATGGTGGCCTGGTGAGGAGATCACCAAGTGATCACTTCTGCTCTGTGCTCAGCAAAGCAACTGAACTGCCAGTTCTTAGAGAGCAAAGAGTAAGGAGCTCAGAGCCACACCACCTTCTAGATACAATTAAAGAGATATCCTGACCCCATGACACACATCCGTGATGCCAGTGCCTGGGGAAGTGGAAGGAGGAAGATCCCAAGTTCAAGGCCAGCCTGAGCTACACAGTAAGAACCTGTCTCCAAAAAGAGGAGTAGGAGGAGGGATCCTCCCAACTGAGAAATGCACATGTATCCCTTCAGTCTAACACAGCTGAAGCCCAGCTCACCGCGGACATGAGCACGAGCCTCCAGCTTCGCTCAGGATTGCTCTCAGAGCAGCACAAAGGGGCCTGGGACCGGATATGCTCCAGGGCGAGGCTGGCCTGAGCCCGGGTCTGGACTTTCGGATTTTAAAAGGCTGCCTAGGTGATTCTAACAGGCAGGCAGGATGCGGGATGGGGTGGAAACAGAAGGGCTGGAGAACACACTAAGGTGAGTCTCACGGCTGTCAGGTGGAATCCAGCTGAACACTATGGTGTCAGGGCACTGAACTTTTCTCCACAATACTGCACCTCTGTCTTTCAGTCTAGAGCCACGTCTGTTTGGTAAGTGAGTACCGGGCTGTTTCCATACCACAAGCACCGACAGCACCTCCCCGTAGCTTAAGGTCTTAGGACACAGTTCTGCATCGGTAATTCCGGATGTCAGCGATTCTGGTGCTGACAGGGACAGGCCTGGCTTCAGTGCTGTACTCACGTGCTTCTGTAGTCTGAAAAGCATGGATGAGCTGGGAAATGGTCCTTCCTAGTTCTTCCTGTGAGGGAAATAGGAAGCACACCCTTAGGCCCTGAAGCGCTGTGCCCTGACAGCCAACACGACCAATGCCCACTCCACTCCACACCAAGAGCCAGCCGCCAGGTGGCCTCCAACCAGGGGCCTCCAAGTTTTGCATGCCTCCTTGCTGCGAAAGGCCTACTCTGCTGGAGCCATCAGACTCTCACTGACAGCTGGAGTCAGTGCTGGCCTCAGAGGCAGCGGCCTGCCCAAAAGGGTGACGCCCCAGACATCGTGGCAAGATGGAAAGAAACCTTGAGACACAGCCGCCTTTCTAGCAGGAAACAGGACCAAGCAGACACACAATTCACCCGTTGTCTTCTGTCTCTCAGTGTTAAGCACTGAACAATGCAGTGCCTAAGATCCCCAAAGCTCCCCCTAAAGAAATGGTTGTTGTAGCAGGCACAAGAATGTGGGGTCAGGAAATCCTGCCCTTACTTCCATCAGCACTGGGTTTCCAACCCGAGCAGGGGCACATGTGAAACTATCGACCTCAGCCCACCCCGCCCTACACTGTTTACTGCCACAAACAATGTTAAAGCCAGCCAACCATTCCTGTCCTTAAGTTCTGGGACGTTCTAACTAACCACAGGCCCCCGGCCCTGCCAGCCACACAGCACAAGGGATACAAGCTAAGTGACTCTACCCAAGGTCTCTGGCCATGTTAAAAGGGGGATAAACATGCGCCCATCAGTCCACCATCCGCTCCTGTACAGTTTCTTCAGCTACCTCCCAGTGAACTCGCCTGCTGGAGCGGCTTGTCCTGCATCCACATGCAGTAAAAAAGTCCTTTCCAAATCTTCAGCAGCTCATCAGGAGTAAAACCACCTGCATCGCAAGAGCAATAGGCAGACTCAGTGGACCCTGGAACCCACCTCTCAGAGCCAGGAAGGAAGCATGTCTGCTTGAACCACCCCAGAATCATATTATTGTGCAGGAACTGGGTTGCCAGCCCCTCCCCAAAACATTCTCCGTCAGAACGGCCATATCTGTGACTGGAGGAACTCCCCCAGTATCATCTAACCAACAGGAATCAGTCCCACCTGGTTAAAACTCAGAACCCCAATACTTTTGGACTACATCCCAGAGATTAAACGATGGAAGTTAGTCATTCAGGCTAGCAGAGGACATCACCGCCATTCAGTGCGGCGCCTTCCACAAGCTGCGGTTCTCTGACTGCAGCGCGGAAAACTCTCCGAACCGCTTCCTAAAGCAAAGGACTGTGAGACCTCGGCAAAGCCACTGCCCAGGGAATTTAGAATTTGCATCTGTGAAGGGATATCCAAGTGATGCGGAGGCTGCCGACAGGGGATCGCTCTTTGAGGACCGGAAGCATAGAAACCGCTTAGCAAAAAAGTCACGTCCTGGGAAACCCGAGGGCACTCCGTTAAGTACACAGAACACTGGTGAGAGCTGGCATTCGAGTACGAACAGGCTACAGGGCAAGGAAAAGCGCTCAGCCCGGCCGGGACGGCCTGAGCCAGGAGATCGCAGGGGCCCCGTGGGCACACGCGGCGGCGGTCACGAGCCCGCCCGCCCCGTACCTGCGGCCCGCTGCGTCCTGGCCGCGATGTACTTCCGCAGCTTCCGCACCGCGCGGTCCCGCGTCACCTGCTCATTGCCCGCCAGGCGCTGCGCCAGCTGGATCTCCGGCGGGAGCGGCACTCCGGGAACCATGGTGGGAACCCTGAGAGCACGCAACTCGGGGCTTCCGCTGCGGCGCTCGAGCGTTGCGTCACGCCTGCGCGACGGCGCTGTTGCGTCACAGCTGCGCGCCGCCGCTGTTACGTCACATCGAGGCGACACGACCCTGCAAAACTATGCCGGCGCTCTACCGCCACCCAGTGGCCAGGAGGCCACTGCGACTGCAATCCGCAGGGAGGATGTAGCTGTTCCTTGTTCAGGATCCTGTCCCTACATCACGGAGAACTGCAGGCTTTACCCAAAAAACCTTCCCCGGAGCCATGACGCCCGGATCCCCGGGAAAATCCACCCTGCCAAGCCTCTTGGAGAGCATCCGCTTTTCTGGACGGAGAGAAAAGCAAGAAAGCCATCATGACCCGGGTTATGGGACAAGGTGCAAGGCACCAATTCTGAAGGTGGTCATGCAAATACACACACTAGACAGGGCAAAGCGTGTGAAACTTGAATGTGCCCTGGTTCAGGGAATGTGCGATGACTCATTTGGAACACAATTAGGAAAGCTTCCGTATAGCCCAACGTCTGAAAGTCAGAGTAGAATACAGAACAACTGCAGATTTCTTGGGTGTGACCATGAATGGTATTTTCCCACCACAAGTGTGATGACGCGCTGGGAAGATTCAGGAGGCCAGTGGACTTAGTGTTACCATAACATTCCCAGCTGAGTGCCACACTGTAAGCCAGCTAAGCTCAAGATCGAAGTATCAGGCAAGGAAGGTGGGTTTTATTTGAAAAGCTAGATGCTGGAGAAGATGGAGAGACTATCGTCCAAAATCCATCTAAAGAGGACGTGGAGCAACAGGAGGGGGAGAGGGGATGTCTGAGCACCATGTCAGGAACATGACAGGAACAAACAAGTCTGTACTTTCCATAACGTCAGAATTTTTTGAATAACCAAAAAAAAAAAATTTGATAAACCACATCAATGTCATTGGCAGCAATTTTCCAAATTGTCTCAGTTTCCTTGATAGCAGATTTAGGCAAGCGCAAATTCTTTTATTACTGTCAGATCATGCATTACACATCACACAGTATATACATATATATACACATATACATGTATGTATGTATGTATATGTATGTGTATGTATGTGTGTGTGTGTGTGTGTATATATATATATATATATATAAAAAGTCCTGCTTGGCTTGGGCCCGGGAACCCTGCTAGGGGTGGTGAGAGTATGAAGAAAGGATGGACACACAGACACGAATAGAGAAGTGGGGTCAGATGGGGTATGTGTACTCTGGTGGAGACAGCTACTGCCACTGCAGCCTGGAATCCCAGCTTGTTTATTATACACAACACAGGGGGAAGGGGTCGCTACTCTCCATAGGAGGTCTCTGTAGGTAAGCAGCTGTAGGCTGTAAACATCTGGGAGAGGGAAGCTGTATTTGCTGGTTTTTGTACACACTGGTCCATCATTCCCACATGTACCCACAAGGGTCCTTCTAGAAGAGCCTCACCTGGGGAAAGCTTTGCCACTCCCATGGGGCTGAGCCATTAGAGTCTTTGACTCATGGCTGTATCCATGTCAACACTACACATTGACTTCTGTCACTCCCTACATGTTGGGGAAGCTTATTTCTAGTTATGTTTCTGTAACTTTAAAATAATTGTTTTGTATATTGTTGGGGGAAGGACTGCCTAAGCCTTGGCAGTTTACATTATCTGCAGGTGTTAGCTTTAAGTAAATCTGTGATTCAGATGTTTGCTTCCTCATGACCTGCACCTGCTCACTGCTCTCTGGCATAGTCATTGTGGTTCACCGAGATCTCCATGTGAAGAGCAAAATTGCTGTGGAAGAATTCTTGTAGTCCTTCTCCCACAGTCTCAGGCAACAAGGAAAGAACACTCCCCTTGAGCCTTGCGTTCCCTCAAGGTGATACAGAACCATCAAGGTGATATAGCTTGGCTGCTTAAAGGATTGTGGGATGAACTAAGCCACAGGCGGTGGCTCAGTGAGTATTGTGCTGTCTTGGCAAGCATGTGGACCTAAATTGGCTCCCCAATGCCACAAGAGAAGCCAGACATGATGGCAGCTGCTTCTAACCCTAGCAATGGAGGGTGAAGATAGGAAGACTCCTAGGGCTCCAGCTACCCAATCAAATCTAGTCTGTAAAATTTTGGGCCGTGGCACACACCTTTAATCCCAGCACTCGGGAGGCACAGGCAAGTGAATCTCTCACTTCGAGGCCAACCTGATCAAGTTCCAGGACAGCCAGGACTACATAGAGAAATCCTGTCTAGAAAAACCAAAAAGAAGGAGGAGGTGGGGAGGGGAAGGAGGAAAAAGGAGAAGAAGAAAAAGAAGAAAGAAGGAGAATTTGGGCTATTTCCCAACTTTATAGAAAACATGCACGCCCAAGGCAGGGATTCATTATTTTTTAGATAGCCTAGGCTAGCCCAATATTCCTGATCTTGCTTCAGCCTTTGAAGTGCTGGGATGGCAGTCTGTGCTTCCACGCTGGTTTCTAAAGGGTAGGGGAGTGGTGTCTTGCCTATTTCTCTGTCAAACAGCCTTGAGGACAAAGCCTTGGGAGTCAGTGAGGAGAGAGCCTGTAGGAGGCTCACTGGGGCCAAGCCAGGCACAGAAAAGCATGTGCTTTCCCACGTGACCAGCCTCTGCTCCCTGTGATCTCATGCTGACCCATTTCCTGTCTTGCAGAATTAAGCAAAGTCCGTGTATGTGTGTGTGCATGTGTGTGTGCATGTGTGTGTGTGTGGTGGGGGGGGGGGGTGGGGGGGTTGTTTGTCCTGAGTTTTATAAGCCCTAGTCTTTCACCTCTAGGCTCAACTCTTAAAAAAAAAAAAATTAGGTGGGGCCCATTGGTGACATCCTTTAAGTCATCTTAAAGGCCTGTAATCCCAGCTACTCAGAAAGCTGAGGCCAGAGAATCCAAAGTCCAAGATTGACATGGGTTACAGAATGAGTTCAAGGTCAGCCTGAGCAACTTAAACCCTATGTCAAAAGGAAAAATAAGGAGCCCAGGGAACAGCTCAGCGGTGGAGCTTTTTGCCCACCACGTGTAAAATCCTGAATTCAAGCCCTAATATGATACATACGTGAATAAATAAAAAATATAACAAAAGATCACAGACCAGGTGGCTGAAAACAAGAGAGCTCCATTATTCTCAGTTCTGGAAGGCTGACGTCCACGGTCAGGCCACTGCACTCCTCCAGAGACTCTGGAGGGTCCTCAGCGCCCTCCAGTGGTGGCTCTGGCTGGCCCACCTTTGCCCCAGGCAGGGATCTCTTCCTTGTGTGGCTTCCCTTGCTTTCTCTGTTCCTCTGTGTCCTCCCTACAAGGATACAGCATTGGCTTTAGGGTACTGGTCACCCTGACCCAGTACAGCCTCCTCTTAACTGACTGCGACCACAAGAGCCATTTCTCATGTGGCAGCAAGGTGACAGGGAGACAGAGGGCCTTTGCCCAGTTCCATGGTGCCGGGGATCGTGGGACTCCTGGGACTTGAATTTTGTCTGTGACAGCCTCCTGGACAGTCTAGGCCAATTGAGGGTCCGGAGCTCTGAAGGGCCTGTGCTCAGTGCTAAAGTGGTAGTTGAACAAGTAACACAGGTGCAGGCACAAGGCCTGCTGGGAGAGTGCTCAACCAGGTTTGGCTGAGTCATATCCTCCGCTTTGACAGCCTGCTGACTGACTCTGCAGGGTGAGGCCTGGGCTCCCCTGCTACCACCCTCCCCCGCCCCTGCAACTCAAGTCCCAACGTGTGATTTTCTCACCCAAACTCACTGACTTCCTTCCCTAGGGTAGGAAGGAAAAGACGGAAAGTTCCCTGCAGGGAGCTACATCCCCAGCGCTTGGTGTTCTGATAGGATGTAACTGACTGGCCTCTCCCTGCCTCAGCTTCTTAAGTGCTGGAATTACAGGTTTAAGCCATGCCATCTGCCTTAAATTCTTCCCTTCATTCCTTCCTTCCTTCTTTCCTTTCTTTCTAAGATCCTGCTTGTTTCTAGGAAAAGCTTTTATTTAGAATGTTGAATATTTTGAAAAGCTATTGACAACGTGCGGTGAGCTCTGTGTATATTGGTAAAAGATGGTCACAAAATTATTGTGTTACTGAACCACTTTTTAAATCCTTCATTTTAAACCCTTTGTCATTAATCTTCCTTACGAAGGCTGGAAAGATGGCTTAGAGGTCGAGAGAATTTGCTGCTCCTGCAGAGGATCCAGGCTTAGTTCCCAGCACCCAGGCACGGCGCACAACTCTCTGTTGCTCCAGTTCCGGGGGATCTGACACTCTATCCTGTCCTCTGTGGGCACCTGCACACACATACTTAAAGTGAAAATAAGAAATAAGTCTTAGCTGAATGGTGGTGGTGCACGCCTTTAATCCCAACACTGGGGAGACAGAGATGTGATCTATGAGGAGCTCTGAGTTCGAGGCCAGCCTGGTCTACAGAGCAAGTTCCAGGACAGCCAGGGCTACACAGAGAAATCCTGTCTTGAAAGAAAGAAAGAAAGAGAGAGAGAGAGAGAGAGAAAGGAAGGAAGGAAGGAAGGAAGAGAAAGAGGATGGAAGGAAGGAAGGAAGGAGTCTTTTAAAAGATCTTCCTTATTGTTTTAATTTTGGATTATTATTATTTACCATAATAGGCAAAGAATCCAGCTTTTCACGACCAATTCCAGCCATGACACCTCGCCCTCCCCTGTCTGCCTCTGTCTCTGCCCGCACAGATGATGCACTGACTCCCTCCAGCCTTACCTTTCTACTGGGGCGGACCTGCCTGTTTCCACAGGTGTCCTCCTCCTACTGGGAAAGTGTGGGCACCTGAAAGGCAGCGCCAACAAAGAACCGTCTGTCTGCTGGGGAAAGTTCAAAGCCACAGGACACCAGGCCTTGCTGTGGCCAAGCCTGTCAGCGTCAGGTGCAGCAGCTGCAGCCAGGAAGGAACTACTCCTATGCCGTCCATACCACCTCTCCTGATTCCCTCCATGTTTTTAAGCTTAAAAAAGAACTTCTGCCTATTGCTAGTCCACAGCCTCTTACAACTGTTCAGTGGCCCACACCTGCGGTCCCCAGACTCAGGAGGCGGCAGCAGGAGCAGCTTGAGTTCAAGGCTAGCCTGAGCTACACAATGAGCTCATGGATTAAAATAAAAAACAGGGACTGGAGAGATTGTTCAGAGGTTAAAGCACTTGCTTTCCCAAGGGTGAGGACCAGAGTTCGAATCAATGTAACCCACATAAATGCTGGGGGGTGGGGGGCAGACTAGTTTACCTCAGCCTCTCAGTGCCGGGATAGTCAGGCGTGCACCATCACACCTCTATCAGATCACAGCAGGGAGATTGGATCTGAAGGTCACTCAAGCAAAAGCACTGACATATCGGGGTTCTCACTATTCCCAGCTTGTGCTGGGCTACAGAGAGAGATGTCTGGACCACCCCACTCTGAGCCCAGTGTTGGAACTGGCATCCCTCAAACCCCTATGGCCCCACAAAGCTATGCCCACACCCATTTCATTCAAGAAGAATGAAGTTCCCAGATCAGTTCTTGGGGGACCCCCATAAGGCTCTTATTTCATGAGGTTATCATGACCCGCAAATTCAATCCACTAGAGGGGAACTGGGACTCCTAGGTCCTCATCTTCTCTGTTTTTGTGCCCGCTTCATGAAAGGAGGGATGGGGACCCACCCAGGCCTCCACTTCATGCCCTCAGAGCAAGAGGGAATTGAGACGGAACAAGGTTGGTGTTGGGGTCCACCCATTCCATGGAAAGAATGGGACCCCTCTCACGTCCCTGCATCTTGTGTGAGGACTCCCCAAGACCGGGTTAGAGATACTCCAGCTGTCACTTCGCTCCCATTAGGGGGGACAATCAATACTCTCGGCTTCCCACCACCACCTAGCGCCCATTGGGGAAGAGGCGTGAGTTATCCACGAGGCCGCGCCCTCGGCCCACGCCCATCTGGAGCTCGTGACTGCCTAGAGCAGAGGGTGATGACAAACCAGAGAGGAAGGGTGCGCCCCGCCCCGTCGTCTTGTCACGTGCCACGCGCCCGGGGGCGGAGCCGAGCCAGGTTCTTCTAGGGTCCGGGTACCGAGAGGTCCTAGTCGACTCTGTCCTAAGCAACTGTGTCTGTGCTACCCGATCGTCTGCAGCCAGGATGATGTGTGGAGCGCCTTCCGCCACGAAGCCGGCCACGGCCGAGACGCAGGCGATCGCAGACAAGGTGAGGCTGGACCTGGGCCTGCGGGGACTCCGGAGACCTGAGCGGTCTGAGCAGACCAGTCCGGGTCCTGCATCAGGGTTTGGGCGTGGCTGGGAGCCAAGGTTGGAGGATCCAGAGACCGGTACTGGCAGTCTCTGCGGCTGCTCGCTTGCTAGTGCGCCGCCGGTGTTGGCGGAGGGATGAGACGTCCCGAGTTCAGGAAGTCAGATCACAGTGCTAGAGCCCGCTATTAAAATCCAGGCTAGCCCGAAGATGAGACACCCTCTGACTTCAGTCTTAAAACGAGATTCACTCGTAAGAGGCTCGATTAAGGCCAGCCTGGGCTACAGAAGGAGTTTCTGCCTCGAAATAAAAAGCTAGGGTTGCATAGCTCAGTGACGGAACACAACTACAAACAAGGTAAAAATAGAAAGTTAAAACTAAAAGTTTCAGAACTTGCTCCGTATGTAGGTTTCCTAGTCTACAACTGGGTGTGTGTGGGGTGGGGTGGATCTGGGTGGGAGAGGCTGGTGAATGCTCAAGAACTGGTTTGTAAGTTAGGGATAGTCCTTCCTTGTGGCTGTAAGCCAAACAGATTCTGTACAGGTTAGGGAGCTTTGCGGTATTCATTAGCAAGAGAAGAAAAGTCAAACCTTTCCATCTCTTCAGAGTTCCTGAAGCCTCCCTAGCCCGGGGCTCTATGCACAAAGGCCAGCTGTCCATGGTATGTTTGTGCTCTGACTGCAGTAGCCAGGAAGACCCTGAAAATGAGGGATTGGGTCAGACATACTTGACAGGTGTGTCTGGCAGGCCCAGGCAGCCTTTGTCTGTCGCCAATCCTACGCAGCCTGGACAGATTCACACCCCTGATACTAAACTGAACCCTGGCCAGGTCTGGTGTCACAGGCCAACACTCAGAAGGCAGAGGCAGGTGAATCTCTTGAGCTTGAAGCTAGCCTGGTCTGGATTCCAGGCCAGCCACACAGCTACACAGTGAGATGTGTAGCTCTCTCTGAACAGAAGCCGTGTTCCCCCTTCACCAGTGGGGCCAACAGCTTGCCAATGTGCCGTTTTTGAGGAACACTGGTGTTGAGGGCTGGCAGTGGGGGCACGCTGAGAGAGGCAGGGAGGTGCCTGCTGCAGATCTGAGTCCTCCCATTCTTGACCACCATCCAGGTGAGACCCCAGCTCGAAGAGAAAGAAAATCAGAAGTTCACCGTCTTTAAAGCCGTATCCTTCAGACATCAGTTGGTGGCCGGCAGCAACTATTTCATCAAGGTGGGTACTGAGTGGTGACTTGGGAAGGACCGGGGACATAGTCTCAGAGTACAGCACTGTGTCGTGCAATGTCTCCCTGTAGAGGCACACCCCTTAAGACAACACCTAAGGCTCCCGAAGGAATGAATTTGGAGTCCTGGGGTTCCTGACCATGAAGAAGGAGACAGGAGTTGTCACTGGCCCAGTTGCTGGTGCTCTGTCCTGGCTCAGCTCTTCTAAGGAGGGGTCGAGCCTGGGGTTGGGTACTTACCTTCCCCTTACTGTTCTTCCCTCTTTCTGTTCTTGCAGGTTGATGTCGGTGATGATAAATTTGTGCACTTGAGGGTGTTCGAACCTCTCCCTCATGAAAACAAGCCCTTGGTCTTGAATTCCTACCAGACCAACAAAGGACAACACGATGAACTGGCCTACTTCTGATTCCGCAGCCCCTTTGCTTGAGGGCTTCATCTTTTTAACCCGTGTTTGGGACCACGACGTACATACCCCTTCGTGATGGAGTGGATGGAGTTAAGCAGCTTCTTTTGTGGTTCCCAGACCACAACGTGTTATGTTTTCTCCCAAATCATTATTTTCAGAAAGCTATAGGTGATCTCTCTCTAAATATATATTTGTAAAGTTTATGTAAACGGTCTCCTTTGTTTTGAATCTCTCCCTTTGTTGAAGAACAGTCACAGCGTAGATACGCCATAAAACGGGGCGAGCAAAGTGTTTGTTTGCAATTTTAACTTTGACTACGTTGATTTACCAGTGTGTGTGCGCATACATGAGTATATACACGTGTGCTGGGAGCTGTTAGATTTTTCTCATTGAGGAAAACGAGGGAGGCTTGACCGAGCTCCAGGGTCTCTGGGCCTGTGTCTGGTGAGGCAGGACACCACGACTGGGAGCACGTAATGGGGCAGAATGGCTCATGTTATGGTAACCAGAAGGCAGATGAAGCCAGGAAGTGACAAGGAGGTCAGGTTATACACTTCAAAGGCAAGGTCCAGGCCAATCAGCTATGAACACTTCTCTAGATTAACCCTTGAGGAAGTCTGCCTCACAGGCTCATCATCTCAGAGCACTGCGGTGGGACCCAGCCTTCGGTGCAAGAACCTTTGGGAGCGTTTCACATCCAAAGCACAACACAGGAGTCTGGAGGGTGTGAGTGAGGGGCGGGGGTCTGATGGCAGGGTGAAAGGAACCACGTTCCACTTGAGACCTGGAACACAGGTCACGGGAGCTGAGGGATCTCTCCCGCTGCCCGGGTGGGAGCATGCTGAGGACTCACATTGGTGAGGAGCACTCAAGGAGGGAGCCTGAACTTGGCTAGAGGACTCTGAAGATACCTTAGGAACGATGCTGAGAGTCCTCCCAGATGACAGCCAGAGCTGAGGGCTTAGAGGCCTAGCAAGCCGCTGGTCAAGAGGCCCACGCAACCGGAACCAATAAGGATGCTGGGTCCCCCGTCTCACCAGAGGCTCATTCTGGAATGACGGACAGGAAATAAAGTCACAACTCAGGACAATTGCAATGGGCCATGTCCCTTCTGGACCTCAGAAATGCAGACCTTACTTATTTATTCTGATGGACATAGCTTCCCCTAGAATGTCCTGCCTGGGTAGTGTGAACAAATGACCCAAGAAATTGGTAAAGCCATTGCCTGTGGCATCTCTACCTAATAGGTGGGCCTCCCTCTGTGCCTAAGGCCAAGCCCTGCTCCAGTGTCTGGCTCCAGATGGAGCCCTGCTCCATCACACCACCTCTACCCGTCAGAAGGGCAGGCACTGGCATGCTTGGGTGCTGTGCAGGCTGGCAGCACTACCACGTGCCGGGGCTAGGCATTTCTAGTACTCCTGCTAGGGTCAAGTCCAGGTAGGAAAGACGGGTGGAGGGTGGTGTGAAATGCCCAGAGTAAGCAAGAATGGGCTGCTCTGAGCTGGTGCCTGTCGGGGGAGGCCAGTTAGAACATGCTCATTCTGCCTCCACTCAGGAAAAGGAAACCAGCCCCATGCTGCCCCGCAGGGTCGGGGACCACATGGGGTGCTCCACCCCAAGAGCCTCGGGTCTTCACTTAGGGTCTCAGTGCCAAGCAGCAGGCACTGGTCCCCAGCCCTCAGGCATCCAGAGTTCTCAGTTACTGTTGAGATGTCTGAGGGCTTTGTGCCCCATGCCTCAACTCCTGCTGAGCAGAGCAGCCATGCACCGGGCAGGTCTAAGTCTGAGAGTCGTGGCAGGGCAGCCAGGAATGTAAACGGTGTCCACCACACCCTCCTGTGCTGTCAGCCTGCAAGGGAAAGGTTTGCTGTTGGGTGCAGCTGATTGGATGAGATTAGATCCTCACTGCATGTAATTTTAAGTGGATGCATGTTGTACTCAGGAAAAATTGCAGCGCTTCAGGGGTGGAATCGCTCTACCTAGGGCTGCCTGGAGGCAGCATAACTCTGTGTCCGCCTGGATGACATCAGAGTCACTGGAGAAGCAGGAGAAACTGTGGGCCTGAGGCTGGCTGACTACAAACCCTGGGGATTTCTTCCCCCAGCTCCTTTCCCCTTTCCTACCCTGGCTCTAGCAGTGGGTACAGCCTCTCCTTCACTACTGGCTGGACACTCTGGCCTTCGCTTACTGTCCAGGCACCAACTTGGAACCCCCGAGGCTAGTAAGCTTAAAGCCAGCCTGACCCTCCTTACTGAGATTGACTATGAGTCTGTATGTTTGATTCACATCCTTACAGGGGAGAGATGACCAAGTCAAGACTCCATCCTATCCCACCCGTATCAGGATGTGGTCCACTGAGGAAGGACCTCCAAAGATGGCCATATCCTGGAAGCTGTGGAGATGGTAACTTGCACGACAAAGGGGCTAAGGGGCTCTAATGATGGGGTTGAACTGAAGAGCTCAAAAGGGAGGTGAGCCTGGGTTGCTCAGTGGTCCAAAGTCACACATTAGGAGAAGGCAGGAAGGTCTGAATCATGAGATGGAAGGGTCTCAAGCCAAGGATGCTTCAGCCTTGCTCATGGCAAAGGTGTTAATGTCTTGTGCCTGGCACCTTTAGGAGTTGGCCCGGCTATCCCATTTGTATACGGCTGGCCTTCAGAGCTTTGAATGAACAGATGTGTCAGTTCATGGAAAGCAGTACAGCGGTCACGGGGCACTTGTCCCCATGTCTCTGAGCCAGACTGACATATCCTGTAAGTGGCTGGCACGCTGTAGGAAGCTGTAGTGCTCTGTTGTCCCTGTCTACCCCCTGCAATGCCCAGCATCCTCTCTGGTGATGAATGACCAGAGGAGGACTGAGGCATCTCCTCTCCCACCCCCTTCCTTGCCTTCAGGCCCACTGATGGACTCAGCTCAGGGCATGGGTGACTTATGGGTCATGGCACTCCTAGGATTCAACATTCAGTGACACTTCAAATGTCAAGGAGCCAGGTGGCACCTGAGACATTGGCAACTGAGATGCTGGACCGGCAGCCAAGATGTTGGACCGGGAACCCTGGGAAGGAACAGCCACGTCCAAAGCCTTACTCCAGTGAATCCTGCTGGAAGCCTCAGAGCTGCCCCTAAAGGACCAGACAGTCCTTAAGACAGGAGAGGGAAGGGTGAGCTGTGGGCCACCACAGTCGGGACCCACCACACACTTTCCTTTGAGGGGCGTTTCTTAAGAAATCAGTTGCCACCCGTTCAGCAGTAACCATAGGGGGCAGGGTGGGGAGAAATAACCACACCGACACAACTGCAATGAAAATATTTATTTGTGGATAATCATAGAAGTCAACAGACCAGCACAAAACAGACACAGCTACACAGTGCTGACAGGTGCTAATGTCTACAAATACTGACAGGGGACAGTACAAAGGGCTGGGAGACTTGGGCTAGAGACCACCTGAGCCCTGAGCACGCCCCTCCTGCGCAGCAGGAGCAGTGGGGCCACCCATGCTTTGCTCTCAAGGCTGGGAGCCTCCAGAATCTGTGATCTCTGGGAAGGACTAGTAGGGTTGGGCCGGCCCCAGGGGTGCAGCCTGTCTTACAATTGGTCCAGGCAGCTATGAAGCTAAGAACACTCATGATGTCACCCATGTCTCATCCTTCAAGAGCTATATTTGTGTACATGAAGAATTCACATCCATTTCCAAAGATACTGACATCACACCTCCATTACCCAGAAAATGGTGTTAGGTGTTTTGTGGGAAGCAACCAGGCCTAAGCTTTGAGGGAACCTTGCTTCTGCCTTCCTGCGCTGTGGGACACTGGAAGGATGTGTTATGCCTCTGGGTCTTCTACAGTGTTGTTACCCCAGGATAGACCTTCATGTCAGACAGGAACCAGGTCCTCTGTTAGAATGCATCTCCAGAAATTTCCAAAAGCACCAGCCTAGGTCACACTAAGGAAGAAGAAACTTCCCCCTTCCTTCATGGGGGACTGCCTAGCCCCGCAAGGTAGGCATTGAGGTGCAGACATGGTTTTAACCCAACAACTCAGCCTGCAGTGCAGCATGATCAGTCACACCCAAGGCCTTCTGGGAACTTCCAAGTGCAGAGGTCTGAGTGGCAGGCTCTCCCCTGTTCCCACCCACTTTAAGCTATGGGGGCAGAGGCAGCCCTAGCTGGCTATTTCAGAGCTGACCAGGCAGGGTGGGGTCCCCACAGCTTCAGGGATGGCTTTCTACCTGGGATGTGTGGAAACAGTTCAGGGGGGAAAAAAAAAGGCAGAGACGGTCCCACAGTGAGCTAGGAGAAAAAAAAAAGAGGAGATGCCAGCATGGGGGAGCACAACTCACCATCAGCACCCTGAAGTGCACATTCTCTGGGGCTCATCCCAAGACAAGGCGGGTAAGAGGAGATAGGAACTGGAGATTCCTGCTCTGACATAACAGGACAGCTCCTGCCTGGCTCCTTTAGTGAAGAAGTATTTAAATCATGTTTATTCTACAAGAAATTCAAAAAAAATCTAGGAAAAACTGTGTGTGTGTGTATATTTAAAGATATGGTCTTATTACATAGCCTAGTGTGACTTTAACCTTGCTCTCCTCCTGCCTCAGCCTCTAGGATACCAGACTGCAGGTGTGCACCACCATGCCAGGCACTGATTTTCCATTAGTATAAAAATTCTAAATATTGTTAAATTTAAAGTTACTCATTAAATTCTGTTTTTGAGCAGATAAACACACAGGGGTGGCAGGGAAGGGAGAATATGTCCTATAAGACACTGTTTCAACTTAGTCATCACATGGAAAATGTTTGCAACACGAGTAAAGCAGAGTCGGCCGGGAGATGCACACATTACAAAATGCACTCAAATTTAGGAACTGTCAACTCTGGCCATGCTGACCAAGCAATGGGTTCCTGGGATATCATGCAAGGATTGGGGACCCACCGAGCTCCTACTTCTCGTGAGGTGTTCCACAGCCAAAGTCTTCATCCTAACAGACAGATTTATGCACTTAAAAAAACCAGTCAACCAAATCTCCCCGCTTGATGACTGCTGTTTTATCTGCTGGGGCACGACCACCAGCCTGGGCAGCTGACACCGCTATGGGCCCATTGCGCCCCCTGCAGGGGGGAAGATAGAAAGTGTGGAACAGGAAGCAGAAATCTCCCCACTCTGGTTCCACAGGGCTGGTACCTGCAAAGGCCCTGCCGGCCACCATCTGCAGCTGTCACAGTAAGTGTGGAAAAGCAATGCGGGACAGGCACACGCATGTCCAACTGCAACTCCACGGTAGGATGCTTCTCCATTATTCAGGGACCTCAGGGAGTAACATTCACCCAGACCTGCGGGACCCAGCTTGAAGTCTCCCATAGCACACTGCATTCCCCTCTCAGAGCCCACGGTTCCGTGAAGAAACTCGGGGAACCTGACCTCCCAGAACTGCCCCTCTGAGGACTAGCAGACACCCTTTCTAAAGGTCCACTGGCAGGCCCTGTGGTCAGTCTCCTCCATCTGGGACTCGGACAGACCAGGCTTCCCAGGGCCTCTCAGTGCAAGCAGCTGTGTGGATGGCTGGAAGGGTGGCAGCCCAGCTGGCAGGACGATAGAAGGGGGCACTGGGCCGCAGCGCCCTCTGGAGGACACACGGAGTCTGGGCATCACCACCAAAGGAGGTGAGTTCAGCCCAGCCTGTGGTCCCTGGCACCTGAAAACAACATAAATATGGTCCCCAATGGCCCCGCGGGGGTGATCCCTCGAAGGGCAGGTAGGAAGCAAAGAGCTCAGAGCCAGAGCACAGTCACTTCGTTCTATCTTTTCAGCTACAATGTAAGGTTCGAAGCAAAGGCAGCTGGGCATTGCGGTCAGGGGTTGCCCAGGAACACAGCAAAGGGCTTAGGGCTGCACTGGTCAACCCACCTCCTTCCAGAGGGCCTGCCTTTCTCAACAGGGACAGGACAGGGACTAAGCCCTAACACCCAATGCTAGGCTCTGATCCCAGATGGTGGTGGTGACGGCATTCTGGGAACTCAGGTAGCCTGCAGAACAGAGTCCCCTCCTTTCCAATTCCCTCTTCAGTGAAGCCAGGCCTGGCCCCTCCCACTGAAAACTCAAGCAGCATTTAAAAAAGGGGTTCTCATAAGCTGAAGAAAAGGACAGTGTCATTTTTACAATCATCAACATATTGCAAAAACTAAAATGGAGGCACATGATCATCTAACAGGACCTGGCAATAATTTAAAGAAAATCACATGTCAGAATTCATTCTTAAATCTTCCAGGACATAGGGAGAGCTGGGCTCAGACAGCATCAAAGGGCGGCCCCAGTAATAAGCAGGGGACACTGGGCTGACGCAGCTTCGTTTCCAAATTCATCACTGTTACTAAACCAAGGAAAGAGAAAGTAAAAGCCAATTCTGATTTGGATCCCAGGGACCGGACCTAGCTGGCATGCAGGGCCACAGACAGTTCCTTTGAAAGCCTTGCTTGTGCACAGGCCCTTGATCAAAGTACTCATGGTTTCTGCTTAGTCATGTGCCTGAGCCACAGCCTCTGTTCCTTGTCCCCTGGGCTCCAAAGCAGATAGGACAATTCAGACTACACCCAAGCTCAGGATTTTAGAGAAGTGCACACCAGCGGGGAGCACTCTGCCTGCTGTGCAAGCAAGAAAAGGTCCTCCCAGCCATCACTAGCTCTGGGCTGAAGAAGAGCTAACTCTCCCCTGGTGCGGTAGCAGAGTGTGGTCCTGAAGACCCAGCACACAGAAAACCACCACGGAGGGGGGGCGGTGGGGGTGTGCCTCACCATCTCATCAGACGCACCACACTTTTCCCTGACCCTATGTCCGCTCTTACATGTTTATGCTGTGTATGTGTGCTGTGTACACGTGTGTGAGGGCAGGGGTCAATATCCTTTCTCCACCTCCAACAGGGTCTTGGCCCTGTTGCTGACTCAGCAGCTCACACACTTGGATAAATGGGCTGGCGGTGAGCCCCAGGGATCCTCCTGCTTCTGCCTCCGTAGCTCTGAGGTTAGAGGTGCGCACTGCACAACCACACTCAGCTTCCACATGGTGCTGGGGATTGAACTTGGGTCCTCACGCTTGCAGTGCAAGTGCTTTACCAACTGGGCCGCCTCTCCAGCGCAGTCGCAATGCTTTCAAAGAGGAAAAAGGGAGGAAGTTTCCCTCATTGAGGAGAAGAGGTGTTCCCTGATCTCTGAGGCAGTGGTGGGCTTTCCCTGTGTTAAGCTTCAGGGGAATGTGGCTGGTCCTCCCTCCAGGCTGCTGGCTGTGGCTTTCCTCTGCTGAGTAGACTTGGGGGCCTATCATCTGGGCCAGGAAACACATGCGAGAGAGCTAGCTAACCCTGACCAAAAAGTTAGTGTTTTAAATATACTTAGTATGTATGCATGTGTATATGAAAGAGAGAGGGAAGGATTTGCAGGAAACCAGTTCTCTGCTCCCACCATGTGGGGACCTCGGCTTGTCAGAGTTGGCAACAGGCCCCTTCACGTGCCGAGCCATCTTGCCACCCTGTGACCACAAATCAAGAGGCTCAGATTGTGGGCTGTGTGGGGAAGTGGAGGTGGACCGGTGCTGGCCCACATGGACCAGCATCCCCTCCACCCGGAGCATTTTAAAACTGGGAAGGTGACACTGGAACCGTGTTAAGGTAGGTGTGGCTCTCAGAGGCCCACACCTGGAGAACCTAGGCTCTTGGGGTGACACAATGTACTCCTCGCCTCTCCCAGCCCCCACTTCTCAGGCTGTGGCTTCTCAGAAGTGGCACATCTCTATTCTCCCAAGAACAGGGAAATATGGGTGTGGATGCCGAGATCAAGGGTAAGTCAAAACAGGACAGCCCCACTCACAGACATGATTAGGGGCCACAATCTCCAGGAAGCAGAGACAGTAAGCCAGCAGGGACAGTTGCCATTTCCGCCTCTCTTTCCCTGTCTGTCCAATCACCCGGGCAGCAATGTGCTGTCCCCAGCGGTAAGTGGTCAGTTCGGTGCCAACCGATGGCACTGCAGGGTCCGGTGAGTTCCATGAGGGCCCAGCGTGGCGACCTTCCCTCAACTTCCCAAGCTACCCTGGGCTCAGCAGCCAGCCCCTTATGTTGGTCAATTTCCCAGAAGTTGTTCCCGAGTTACACCAAGGTCCTGCTGGCACCCAGGAGGCTTGCAGAAACCCTGGAATGTTCTGGGCCCTTAAAAGGTCCCCGTCACAGTGACCACATGCCTGTGCGCCTATCCAAGCATGAGCATAGAAAACCTTCCGACCCGGTGCAACAGCTGCACATACCCGACATCCCCGGAGAACCAAAAAGCAGCAGAGACACACGTAGAAGAAACTTGAATGAGAGAAAAAGGGGAAGACCAGGATGGCGATGGAGATATTTGGCGTAATTCTTCCAGATGCCAACTGTTAAGACCTAACCCAATTTTAGAGACGCCGCAGACCCAGTCCATGCACAACCGGTGATCTGGGGACAATGGCAGCCGGTGGCCAACAGAAGGGTCCACGGGCAGCAGGCTCGCCCCTCCGTCTATCTACCTTCCACACACCTACAAGTCAACAGGAGGCAGTCAGGCGGCCCAGAGCCTTGAAGGGGAAGGGCCGTGCCGAATAGCGTATTGCTGCGACGGCTTTGTTATTTTGTCTGAAAGCACAACGGCACATATTCACGACTGAGACTGGCTGAGACCCAGACACCTGGGAAGGAATAAAATGTCAAGTTTTCGGTCATGGCTCTAAGGCAGACGTTACAGCTTCTCACGGGGATGGAAACGGAGGCCCCAGCGCGCTGTGTGTGCCAGGGCGGGTGTTGCGCGGCGGCCCTCACAGCACCGTGGCCTGCACGACGATCTCGGGGTCCTCGATGTCCTTTTTGCTTTGGACCAACCTCAGCTCCAGCTGAGCCGGGCTGGGCTTCTTTCCTTCCCCTGCCTGGGCTGCAGAACACAGGGGAGATTGGAGCAGGCGGCAGTCACCCGAGGCTCCACAGCGCCCCCTGCCGCCTCACCCCTAACAGGCAGCAGGATGCAGAGGCTGGAGAGGAGAGCTCCCGCATCCTTCCCGCCCACCTCCAGACAGGGAGAGCAGGGAAGGCAGGGCACAAGAGCGGGTTACCTTTTGCACACCGGATGGTCCTCTGAAGCACATGTTGCAGGGCAGACACAGTTTTCTCACAGGCCACCTGCGGAGAGGACCAGAGACACCGCGCCTTGGCCTACCCGGGCTGAGCATCTCAGGGCGGGGGACATCTCACAAGCACCAGCTGCCTGGGTCAGTCGCCAGGAAGACTGGCTCCTCTGTCACTCACAGTGACCGCAGCTGGGCTCTCAGGGGGCCGAATGTGGGACAGTCCCCCATAGCCCGTGTTAAAAGCTAGGCTCTCTGCCAGGGGCGCTATTGGATGAGAGCTTCAGGAGGTGGAGCCTGGGCAAGGTCCTTAGATCCTCGGGGGTGGGGCCCGAGAGTGGACAATGCGATTTCTTCCTCTCCTTCCTCTTGGCTTCCTGGAACCCCCATGATGCACAGCGGCAGGCCTCACCACGGACAGGCACCATGAGCAGAAAGAAACCTTTCCTCTTTGTAAATTATCTCAGGTATTTTGTCACGGTAGTGGAGAGGGAGCCGAGTGGACGCTCCATATCACGTGACCCGTTTCCCCCGTAGAACTCAGACACCTCGTGGGAAGTGGTAGCATCTTGGGTTCTGTCAATATTGCCCACACCTGGCACACAGCGTGTGCTCAACAAGAATTCCTGGGATTAATTAGCTTTAAAGACTCTGTAGGCAAAAGAGCTTCTGCCCACAACTTCCCGTTCAAGGGCAGAGGCCTGGGGGACCCAGCAGATACCTACAAACTCCTTGATTTTCTAACACAACTTGGCTAAAGCAGGGCTTGGCTTGGGAGCCCCACAGCGAGGCTCCTCTGGGTGCCAGCCGGCAAGTTCCTGTTGCCCCCGCACTAAAGGAAGCCCTGCTGCTGTCGGGAGGTGGGGAGCCCGGGAAGGGGAACCAGAGTGAGCCCTCTAGGCTTAAGTTCAGAGTTTTCAGGGAACTCATGAAGGCCAGTCTCCCTCTCCATCCCAGAAACAAGGAGTCTGAGAAAGTGGGCAGAGTGGGTGGTGGGACAACATCAGGGAACTCACCTCCTGGTCCAGACATCTACCTGCCTCCCCTACAGAAGACCCTTTCCTCTCCCCTTCCTCCAGTCTAAAGGGAGGCAACCCTCTCCGGCTGCCCAACCCTGGCACACAGGGAGGGGCTTCAAAGGTGTGGGTATCTGACTGCAGGCTGGGGCTGTATACACGGGGGGCCGGGGTCTCGACTCTCTTTTTCTTTCTGTCTTAGCTCTGCTGGGATGGAAGACCAGGCTTTGTGCGCTCCTAGAGCTCTACCACTGAGCCCCGCCCTAGCCCTTCCACTCTGCCTTCCACAGCACCGGAGGAGGGTCTGCTGGCTGTCAGCTGCAGGGCATCAGGACAAACGACCTGCTAATTGATCGCCATGCAGCTTTTCTGCACACAGGCTGGGAGATGACAGACCTAAGGAAGGGCACCAATGGAGGAAAACCCTCTGACCCTGCGGGGTCACACACTTAACTGCACACTTCACAAGAAAAACCCCACTACCAACCCCCAAGACACAACATCAGCCCCACGTGCGTGCTCTGCCGTAACTTAGTTAAATGGAGTGCCTCCCTCCTACGAGATTGGTCCCAGCCGGTCCACTCTGCCCAGGAGCACCTGAGCAAAGGTGCCCTATCTCCTCACAAGTGGATGATGTAGGTGGGATAGACATTCAGGCAACCTTAGAAAGACCCATCTCTATGACAGGTCTGAGGGGGAAGGGCCTACCTCAGCCTGCATCCTCAGCCCCTCCCCTTGGGAGGGGTCCATCAGTCAAGGCAATGGCTATAAAACAGGAAACCACCTGAACTGGGCTGAGCACTGGAGTGGCTCCTGGGTCAGCAAGGAGGCGCCTGGAAGGCTGCCTGGGCCCAGGACTTCTGGCTGACTGCTGCGTATATGCCAGCCCTTTTTTTCTTTCTTTTTTTAGTGCTGCCGAGGATCAACCCCAGGCCTCATGCATGTAATGGAGCTCGTCCCAGCTCCCTGTGGGTTCTAACTCTCAAATCTAAACCTGGAAGTTTCCGATGTCACTGCTTTCCAAACAAGGGAAGAGTGGGCAACTAGACTGACATTGTGGCTGTGTTTCTGAGCCCACTGCTAGGTGTAGCCGGCCACTGACCCTCGGGCTGGTGCTCAGGCCCAGGCCAGCACTAAGCCTGCTCCTCTCCCTTGCTTTTGCACCATATTAGCCTATTTCCCACCAGGAGTGCAGGGGTGGTCGTGGAGAGGAATACTGTGTACAACTGACCTTGAGATTGTCTGGGTGCTGGTGTGTCCAGGCAAGAAGCATGGCAGCGAAGAGGTCCCCAGTGCCCACGAAGACAGCATCCACCTTGCGCACCTCCATCTTGATTCGTTGGGTCACTGTGGAGCCATCAGGCCTCCCTGAACATGGACATAAGCTAGGTCACTGAATCTGAGACATGTCAGCCAGACAAGGGTCACCCCTGCAGTGGGAACCTGTCAGCCCAACTTTTCCCCATTTCTTTTTCCTAGGTGACAGGAAGGTCAGCACTGCCCATCCTTGGGGGGGTTATCATAGAGAGCACGGTGTGGCCTCCTTCAGGAGCTCTAAGACTTGGTATGGGTTGTCATACCTGACTCACTACCACCCCTGTCCCAAGGTAGAATGAAGCACTAGACCCTTAATTAAAAGCTGAAGCTACCACAGGCTTACACACAGAGCAGCAGGAACTGCCTGGATCATTGTGTGTGTGTGTGTGTGTGTCTGTGTCTATGAGTATGTGTGTCGCACACGAGCACTCAGATGCACATCCCCATACCCTTGTGCACCCAGAAGAATGCTCACTGGAGCCAGTGGGTGTGAATTCGGGGACACGGTCAGCCAGTGCCTCAGATTTCTGTGCGATTGTGACACTCACGTGCTGTGTGTATTACCAGTTACCACATCCCAGCAGAAATCTACTCCCTGTAGACCCCGGGGCCACAGAAGCCAGACTCAGCTGGCCACTGGTTTGGCCACTTGTCCAGGGTAGCTCACTAGACTTGAGAACCTGGTGGTTCCAGCACAGCGTGGATATCGCGCACTGGTGAGCAGGGGTGGGTTAGCCTGTCCATAGAGCTATATGGCTCTGTCTGGCTCTATCTGCCTTCTGCCTGACTCTCCCGAGGGGCAAGAGGTACTGGCCATTTGCTCAATGAGTCATAACCTCTCTCCTCCTGAGCCCCAGAGATTCTCTGATGCCTGAATGTCCTGGGCTACATAAACAGATGGACCCAAGGAGCAAGTGAGGGCAGGCTGAACATGCGCTTACTCATCCTCTGGCTGCCCAGCGCGATCAGGTAGTCCTGGCCCTGAGGGGAGGGCAGGTCAGAGCTGGTGATGACCACCGTGTCAGGACCCATGCAGTGCAGCATGTCCATCACCTGCCGGCAGGGAGGGAGACAGTCAGCACACCCAGGCACCGGGGTTCCTCCTGACAGGCTTCTCCGGGGACAGGCTCGGGTCCACCACGGTTCTCTCTGCAATTGGGAGCTCAAGCAGCCAGGCGTGACTGGCGTGGCTGACGAACTTCCAGAGAACCTGGAACATCGCACACGCGTGGCCAAGCATGTGCTCTGCCGCTTTCTGTCAGGGCTGTTGAGAGTTCAGAGTCTGGAAATGTGAGGAAGCTTGGGGCCACCCTAACTAACTCCTTAGGAACTGGGGAGCTAGCTGTATCCAATAAGGAGCAAGCTCCTTTCTTTACTTGTTTTTTTTTTGAGACAGGGTCTCACCGTGTATCCCTGGTTGATCTGAACTTGCTATGTAGGCCAGGCTGGCCTTGAACTTAAGAGATTCGCTTGCCTCGGCCTCCTGAGTGCTATGCACCACCACACCTGGCTTGAGCTGGCTTAAGCCTGACAGATGCTCTTGTCTGCAGTTCTCACCCCAGATTCCTCAGAACGGGATTTTCCTTCTCGATAAGCTGAGATCACAGTTGAGTGGACCGCACCCCCAGCGTCTTAGTAAGATATGACTGCTGTCCTTTAAAGGATGGTGACAGACAGGCATGGGTGAAGGATGGAGACAGTGGAGGCCAAGAGCCGATACCTTACACTCACAGCAAAAGACGCTGGAGCTGGTAGGAAGGGCCCCTCGGGGCCTCAGAGGGAGTGCACCCTGCCCGCTCCTGAATTTGGGACTTCCAGACTCCAGAACTCTGAGGGAATGCTTTGGTATGGCAGCCCCAGGCCACACACACACACGCACAGAGAAATGACAGAGGTACCAGTCAACGGCAAAGGCCGGGTGCTGGCCACATCTGAGAACACTGCTCAGAATCTCCCAGGTGCTCATCTGCTCCTGAAGGTGTCTGTCTCCTTCCCTGTGAATAGGGCCACAGGTAAGGGTCTCCTCTCCTTACCTTGAATGCTTCTTCCTGGCTGTGGATTTTTCTGCCACTCAGCAACCTGGAACACAGATGGGAGGGGTAAGCCAGTGCCTACTTTAGAGCCATCCTGGCAGCTAACCTATGTCTCACAGGGAGCCATCTCAGGGTCTACTGGCCATAATAACCAGGGGCTATGTTGACATATAGGGAGGGGTGGGGAGATCAAGAGTGAAATGTAAGAAAACTCTCATATATCATGAGGTTCCAAACGGTGGTGAATGCCTATAGATGACACCGTGAGAAACAGCCAAATACAACCTCAGTGGCTCCCACCACAGCTTCAGTCAGGTAACCTATGTTCATGGAATCTGAGGGATACAAAGACTACCCCACCATCACCACCTCAATGGCCTGCTGACAGCATAGGGCCCTCAGCTACAAAGAAACACCAGTGGGTGCATACAAGGCTTGTAGGACCCTGCTCACAGGACAGAGAGGCCTGTGCCCTGCAAGTCTGGGTAAGTGGCAGGTTTCTTGGAAGGTGGCTCTTCAGCTAATCAGGGGACCATGTGCTATGAGCTCTGGGAGAGATCTGAGGTCTGCAGTCCCCCCTGGGGACATTCCCACAGGAGCCCTTAGCTGGATAGATATCACTTGCTCTTTCTCTCCTTGGAGCATCTTGCCAGCGGGGAAATACTGTGTGCCAACAGGATCATGAACCAAGAACCAGAGGGGAAGAGCTCACGTTATTGCCATGGACACAATGGGAACCACTGAGGAGTGGGCTCCAGGTGACATGAGGGGGCAAGGGTGACATGATCAGGCTAGTGCAGTCCAGGCTTTCTAGGTGCCCCATCGAGGCCTGAGTGCGCAGATGTGGGGTTTGAGGGCAGGTGTGAAGATAGGTACAGGTTCTCTGCAGGGCTCCCCAGGGCATCGGGTCCTTCTGGCTGTGTAGATACTTACTCGGCCTCAAACTGGTTGGGAGTGATGATGTCCGCCACAGGTACTACTTTCTCCTTGTACACGGGAAGGAGGTCCTGGGGAACGTACTGGAAAGCACAGAAGACAAGGAAGGAGGCTCGCTCACCCAGGAGAGCCTAGTGGAGGAACGCTCCCCAAACCCAAATCTCATGGGAAGGCCTGGCACTGTCACCAGGAAGGGTGCAGAGCTGAGGACCAGAGGAGCCTGAGTCGGGTGGGGCAGGGACGGAGAAGGGTGTCACCAAGTAAAAGAAGGGTCTGGAGCAGGAGGGGTAGGTGTTGGCTCACCAGAACCCAAGAAGAGAAAAGGGAAGTAGGGAGTTAGGACCCAGCACTGCACAGGGTGACCAGAGGCAGCCTCAGGCCCTCAGGCATGCTAGCCGGGGCTGGGGCCCACATGGCACTGGTAGCCTAAGTCCTGGGGCGTCTTCGTCTCCACCTAAGGTATGCTTGTGAGCCAACACACTCATGATTACCTCATTTTTGTTTTTAAGTTACCAATGAACAATTCAACAGAACAGTGTTCTCCGCTTTCCTCTTTTCCTGAGATGAGTTCTTACTCTGTAGCCCAGGCTGGCCTAGAACTCACGGCAATCCTCCTGTTTCCTTCTAAGCCCTGGGATTACAAGTGTGAGCCATCAAGGCCAGCTCAGAACAATTTTTAGCTTTTGATTTTTTACCACCTCCATGCTGGGGATGGACCCAAGGCCTTGTGCCTGGCATACAAACATGAGCTGCACCTCCAAGCTCCTTTTTAAAATTTTTGATGCAGGCTAGCCTCAAATTTGCATTTCCTGCCTCAGCCTTCCAAGTCACTAGGATTAAAGAAGCCCACTGCCATGTCTGGATCCTGACATCCAATTCCCACTTGGGGCTCTGAAATAATTGTTTGTTCCCATGATGCTTTGCAGCCCTGTTGAGTGTGGTCCAGGGTTCCAATCTCTCCCCATCCAATCAATGAGCTGCTTCCCTGGAGGCCCAAGGACCTACACAGATGGACACCCACTGGCTGGAACAAACTGGAGAAGAGCTAAGAACAGATGAGGCCACTTGCACAGGCCAAACCCTAGACCCAGGTCTGACTCCAACATCAAAATAGGCTCTCACACAACTGAGTTTGATGGCTGGCACACACCTCGGTGGCAGAGCATTGGTTAGCACGGGAGAGGCACTGGGTTTGACCTCCAGGACAAAAACAAGCAAAACTGACCACCCGAGCCACCTGCTTTCTCTTGTTTGAACCCAACCCATCATCTTGAATCTAGGCCTGCCAGGAAAGAGTTCTTTAGTCCAAACCAGGACTCACCATGGTGACACTGAGCCCGAAGGAGAGCTCTTAGGACCAGACACAAGCCCCTCCCTGGGTGTCTGAGGTGAGTGCACAAGCAGCATCAGAAGAAAGGAGGGACAGGGGACTGGTGCGAGAACCTTCTAGAAAATAGGCATGAAGAAGGCAGATGGACAGCCAGCCACTGACCACACTAGCTGCCTGGCCTGTAACTGCCACTGGCCTCCAGTGTCAGAGCAGGGCAGAGGACAGTGGTCCAGGCGAGTCCTGCACTGGTGTAGACAGTGTGCTTGCAGAATTCAGTGAGTAGTCAGAGTCAAAAGCCAACAAAGGAGACATAGGTCAGGTAGTTAGTCTGTGTGTTAAAACGTGGATAGCCGAGGCAGGAGTAGACAGTACAGGCCCTGACACCTGTCCACCTCTTTACTGGCTTCCTAATAGGGCGTCTCAGCCCTGTATGGGGGCCACACTGGTTTACCGGGGGAGGTGACCGTCTCTTTGGTTCCAAGCAGATGCACAGACCTCGTGTTCAGCATAGGGCGAGAGCACTCACCATGGAGCCTTCGCCGTTCCACTTGTCACCCATCACAGGATCACACACTGCGGGGACACAGCATCCGGTCAGCACCCGCTGTAGCTCCAGCCACAGACCCGCACACCCTTCGCTTTTCTTGTCTTGTTCTTTGAGACAGGGTCTCACCGTGTAGCCCAGGCTAGCCTTGGACTCGTAATCCTCCCACCTCAGCCTCCACATAGCTGAGAATGCATTTGTGGACACCACCCCCACCTCCGCATCTAACTTTTCCTCTGACGGCGGGACAGTTTTCCATGGCGGCTGCCCCCCATTTCACGTTCCCCTCAGCAACACCCAGGGTTTCCAGATCCCCACATCCACACCAGCACTGGACGAATATGCATATGAGTGTGTGTCTGCATGAGTGTACGTGTACCAAGTATGTAGGTGCCCACAGGTCAGAACAGAGTGTTCTGTAATAGGATTTACGAGCAGTGCTGGACCACCAGAGTGGGTGCATGGAACTGAACTCTTGGCTTCTGGAAGACAAGTATGCATCCTAACTAATGACAGGTTCTCGTTTTACCCTGGCTGACCTTGAACTCAGTATGTAGCTGGGATGACCCTGAAGGTCTGACCCTCTGATACTGGGATTACAGGTACACACCCCCACGTTAATTTATGGGTGCTAGGGATCAAGCCTGGGGCTTCTGTGATGTCACGAGAACAGTTTTGTGCCCTAGCAGCTTACACTTCTCTGTTTAAGACAACTAGGTCCTGTGGATAATTTCACATGCAAGTTACATTCACACCTGGCTCAAGAACAAATTACTGAAGGTCACTTGGGCTGGCATGTCACTAGCCTTCCCCCAAACCCCCTGGGCCCGGCTGAGTGAATACTAAACCTAGGTCTCACAGTATCTCCCCAGGTTCAAGTACATTCCCTCTGGGACACAGGCCACAGCAAGGACAAAGCAAGGTGCTATCGGCCTCTGAGGGCAGGGCGCACTGCGCACACCTGCGGACTGGTTCTCAGGACCCGGCTTTGGTCTGCAAGTCTGGAAACACCCCCTCTGCACATGGATCCAGCGCTGCCTGGCAGCTAAGGTTATGCTACCCATTTTCTTTGCAGACAAACTAGATATGGAGTCTCAGCTCCATAACCCCTCACTAGTTTGACCCTGTCTGGGATTGATTATCAACCCAACCTATATCCTCTTTAGGGTCAGACTGCACACATCATGTGCATCCCAGACCTTCACACATATGTAACCCTCCCTTCTCATGCACACCATGTGTCACCCTGAAAATCTTCCCAGTCCCCCAGATGAGTCTGTCCTCAAGGCTCCTCCTTGGAGGTCCCATGGGTCAAATTAACTGACCAGTGGAGGCCAATCAGGAAGCAAGGTGTCCAGGAGACAGGAGGCTGAGCTGTCCCTTCCCTGAGGAAGAGCAGCATGGGGTACACAGTGGGGGGATGGGCAGCTCGGCCCAGCACTCACCGTACACGAGCTGGGAGTTCTGCTCCTTCAGCTCCCGCACGATGTCTACCACCATGGCCAGGAAGGACTTGTCTCTTGTGTAACCTTAGGAGAGAAAAATCCAGGCTTATCCTCTCAAAACAGGCACACTGAACCACCACCATCGGCGACATCTGCAGCAACAGGCGCCAGCAAATCAAGCGTGGGTCGGAGTGGGGACAGGACAGACCCTGCGGCTGGGGAATACACATGGTCTCCAAAAGTCTGTACTCATAGAGGGGAAGGCAGGGAGATCCCAGAGGACATGAGAAGTTTGGAATGATAGCACTACAGGTGTTCAGCAGGTAACTAAAATGTCCACTTTCAAAATAATAGTACTTGCCTGGCTACGGTGGTGCATGCCTTTAATCCCAGTACCCAAGAGACAGAGGCAGGGGGACGGCTGTGAGTCTACAGACCAAGTTCCAGGGCTACATAGGGAAACCCTGTCTCAATCCCTCCTCTCCAAGTAAATACGTATAGCACTTTAAAAACATTTATTTTATGTGTAAGTGTGCGTGTCTGAGTATGTCTGCGAACCACCATGGGTGTGCACAAGCCACCAGAGGTCAGAAGATGGTGTTGGCTCTCCTGGAGCTGGAGTTACAGGCAGCTGTGAGCTACCATGTGTGTGCTGGGAGCTGATCCTGGGTGCTCTGCAAGAGTGCTAAATGCTCTTTAACTATCTCCCCAGCCTCTGTGTCTCTTTACAGTTTTTTATTTAGGGACCAGAGAAAGGGCTCAGTGGTTAAGAGCACTGGCTGGTCTTCCAGTGTCCTGAGTTCAATTCCTAGCACCACACATCATGGCTCATGACTGTCTATAACTGTAGTCCCGAGGGATCTAGTGCCCTCTTCTGGTGTGCAAATGTACTTGCAGACAAACCAGCCATATGTATAAAAATAAATAAAATGTAATTATTTATTTTTGGAGACGGGGTCTCACTATGTAGTCCTGGCTAGTGTTGAACTCACTATACAGAGTAGGCTACCCTCAAACTCACAGAGCTCCACCTGCTGGAGTGGTAGAATTAAAGGTATTTGCCACCGCAGCTAGTCAAAACACGGCACTTTTAACCTGATATAAAAAGTAAACTGGGGCTGGTTTGATGGTTTAAGGATGCTTGGTGCCAAGTCTGAAAATCTAAGGTCAATGCCTGGGGCCTACATGGTGAAGGACCTTTGCATGCATGCTGTGGCACATCTGTGTGTAACTGTGTAGACATGAACACACAACAAATAGATGAAGTAAGTCAGCCAATAGACAAGCAAGCAAACAGACAGGTTAAATGCGCAGAAAATACAACCAGAAACGTGACAGTGAACTCATGCCCCAGGTAGCGCATTTCACCCTCAACCCAAGGTGGCAAGACTCCAAGGGACTCCAGAATGTATTGGTGCCTAGGACGCCCCGAGACCCTCCCTGAAGGAGGCAGGGACCAGGCATGAGCCTGGGGAGGGGAATCTGTGCATGGCCCTCACACCAGCAGGCTGGGGACCCTGCACCAGGACTCTGGGGACCCTCACCAGTGAGCACGTAGTCATACTTATTCACGTTGTTCACCTTGAGCCCTTCGTACAGTTTGTGGAGTTCCTGGGAATTCAGCACTTGGCCCTTCCAATGGGCATAGCCTGCAGGAAGAAAATGGGCTAAGCTGTGGACGTGGGAGCCTCGGGTTCCCTGGTACCATCTCAGCTGATGACGACTACCCACCTTCCTTGAGGAGACCCAGTGAGCTGTTCTTCTGAGGGCTGGCCTTAGGCCCTATAGGCCCAGTCTGGATGCTCTGGGCCCAGTGCCTCAGTGGGATCTCAACACCTTAGAGGCACCCCTGTTACTACACTGTTGGGGGTGAACAGTGGGCTCCAATCTCTCATGTTAAGTTCCTACTAAATAATCCAGGAGAGCAGACACTCAGACTCAGACAGTGTCCCAGAAGATGGGCTGTGGCTAAGGACACGGGGTGGGGTAGGGGGGCAAACGATTGTTTACTTCCTTATTGGATGGAAGCAGTTCAGGGCAGCCCAACCGACCCACACTCCCGAACTCAGTCTGGTTCCCAGTCTCCTCTATGTGCGTCTATCAAAGCCAAGTTGCTGGGTCACTGTCACCTGACCACCCTGGCAGGTAAGGGCTCACCCTGTCCCCACCCACTCTCTCTCTCACAAGCAAATTAAATTGGTGCCAAAACAAGTCATAGGTCAAATCCTAGCAAGAGACAAACGTGAATGAGAAATAGGTAACGAGAAATAGGTCTGGCCCAGGCATACAGCCTGCCCCTCTGCCTCTCGTGCCCAGAACTCTGGGCCTCTGGGACCACTCTAGAAATGCGGGACACCTGAATACCCCCTCATGCTGAACAGGGCCAGCTACTGACTCTCTGAATGTCATCAGTAAAACCTTTCTCCCTTCAGCACCACTGGCCTTCCAGGTACCCACTCACGTGTTTTCAGGGCTAATCAAGCACCAGCTAGAGCACAGAATGGTGGTGATCCCACATAGCCAGCCCTCAGAACTAAACCCAACCCCAGTGCTCAATATCCAAGCCACCTCAGCTCATTTAAACACAAATAAGGAAGGGTGGCCAAAGCAGCGGTCAGAGTCAACAGAGGTCATGCAGTTCACTGGAGGGCCTGGGCCATGTGGGACTTCAAATGCCAGGGAAACCATGGACGATGGCGGGCCACTGTCAGCTCCTATCTGCACCTGCTAACAACCTTTCCCTCCCAGTTTAAAATCCATCATGCTCTAGAAGTGTGTTAACTCCTCCCTCCCTCCCCCCAGCTTTCCCATCCTGCTGGAGACCAGCTGGGCTGCTCTGGGACACTCTGTGCTCCTGAAGTCCCCTCTGTGTTCAGAACAGTGTCAGGACAGGCACTTGGAAGCATTTCAAACACTCCAGTGGCTTTGTTCTCTTGCCAGCACGGACAATAGGGGAAGGGGTCCCCTCACCACGGACTCCAGGGGCCATAGGTCAGGGCTGTGGGGAACGAACACTTTCCCCAAACAATTCAAGAGGCCTCCAAGGGAAGTTCCCTCCAGCAGCAAGCAGTGATGTCTTCCAAGTTCCCAGGACAAGACAGATGCACACATTCTCTTCCCCCATTCTAGAAGCACATGGGGCGCTTCTCATGCCCAGGTATTGCCATAGTGGAAAGGTACGCAGAGTTTAGGTCACCAGTTGGCAGCAGGAGCACATGGTGACACTCCCTGTGATTCCCCCATTCAGCTCTCCTACCGCTGCAGGTCCCAAGGCTGCCAGGTTGATGGAGGAGGAGGAAGCAGAGACGCTTTCTCACCTGTCAGCCCCAGAGCAGTGGACACACAAGTCTGTCACGGTGTGGGGCAGCCCTACGCAGGGCAGCAGTTCTAGCTCCGTGCCCCAGCCACAAGAGGCAGCAACCACTCCCTCTGGGCCAGGAAACAAGCCCTGCTCAGTCCCACCTTGAAGGCCTACCTGTGTGGTTCGAAAACTGCACAGAGTTCACGGCATCGACCTCAAATCCCAAAACCTGCGGGACAAACAGAGAGGTGTGAGACACAGCCTGTGTCCCCAAGAACCCAGAGCAGGGGTCCCAGCACGCCTAGAGTCTTGACATAAGGAGGATACAGATGAGGTCATCCAGGTGGTGGAGACCCCTGGGCAGGAGGATGGCAGGGTGAACAGAGGGTTTACCCACGGCAGCCTCAGGTTTGCATTTCCTGGGACACACGTGCCTGACTATGGCTTCTTTTGCTCCTTTACTCAGGAAAAAGGCCCAAAGGGCCAGCATGGAGATACCCCTGCCCCTTGCAGGCACACACTGAAGGGTTCATGGAGCATTCCAGAGCACCCCTGAGGAAAGCGGTCCTCTGAAGCACCTGTCTGTCCGGATAGGGAGCATGGGCCCTGTGGGTTCAAGCCCGCCCCTGAGGAAGTGGGACCCAGACCCAGTTGGGCAGCTCAGCTCAGCCAGCCTCTACCACACCAGCCAGCAAGCTCCCCTCCTCTCTTGCCAAGGAGAGAAAGAAGGTCCCATGTCAGGGCTGAGGTCCCTGAGAACAACCACGTTCACTGAGCAGCTTGCCGCTCTGAATGGCTTCTCATAGTTCCCGTGGGAGCTACTGGTGGACAAACAGGCCTCCTGAGACAGGCTGTGCAGAGCTGCACACTGAGCAGCTCACTAAGGAAATTAGAATTACGGACCTCCGAGTCAGCCGAAAGCTACCACTGTGTTTAAAAGCTTTTATTTTTCATTTTTATTACTTTTATAAAGTAAGAGGCCCAGAGCTGAGGAGATTGTACAGTCATTAAGGTTTGTACCACACAAGCATGAGGACCAGAGTTCAATCCCCAGAACACACATAAGGAATCCAGTGTGGTGGTGCTTGCCCACAATCCAGTGCTGTGGAGGGTTTCTGGAGCTCACTGTGGCCAGCCTAGCCTAATCGGAGAGTTTCGGGCCAGAGAGACACCCTGACTCAGGAAACACGGAGGAGACTGGAGAGAGAGCTCAGCAGTTAAGAACCCTTTGCTGTGAGATCATGGGGACCAGAGTTTCGATCACAGCACCCATGGAACCAAAGCCAGATCCGAGGGGGACTGAGACAGGATGATCACTGGGGCTTTGCTGGTTTTCAGCCTAGCTGAGAACACACATGCCCCAGGTTCGGGGAGACCCTGCCTCATAGGAACAGAGAGAGAACGAGAGAGGGAGACTCCGGGAGAACTGGACTCCTTGAGCAGATGCAAATGAGTGAGTGCACATGCACAGATGTGGGCACACACACAGACACAAATAAACATTTTTTTTTCCCCCAAGGCAGGGTTTATCTGTTGTAACTCTGGCTGTCCTGGAACTCACTCTGTAGACCAGGCTACCCTCGGACTCAGAGATCCACCTGCCTTGTGCTGGGATTAAAGGCATGCACCGCCACACTGGCCATCTTTCTTTTTGCTTTCTTTTTTTCTTTTAAAGGGTAAATAGTGCACTCAAAGTCGACCCCTGGCACCTCCACATGCATGCATGCACCCACACAAACAGGGACCCTCCATCTATAAATAAGAGGTCCTTTTTAAGTGAAAGGGAGCAAAGGGTTGTCTAGATGGCCTGGGTAACCCAAAGCCACTGACAGGTATGTCCCCTGGACCCAGAGCCATAGTGATTTCTCCTGTTCCTCTCCCACCTCCCTGTCTCCCCACCCTCAACAAGCAGGACCCACAGCTGCTTGAGGCGGTGGACACTCCACTCAAGCCATTGCCTGGCTCTCACCAGACCTCACTCGGGGCCCTGCCAGGTCTCCCAGCCTCATCCAAGCAGATCCAGGACCGTAGCCCACCCCTCCTTGGTTGCTGTGGCAACGGCATCCCTCTATGGGGTTTGGCCGTTTCAACTGCACGAGGAATCATCCAGCACTGAGGAAAGGCCTCTAGTCCAGGGCCCTATGATAAGCACAGGATGGGTGGAGTGTGAGTGTGTGTGTGTGTGTGTGTGTGTGAGTGTGAGTGTGAATGACCCTTCTACCCCTAAGGACAGGTGAGAGGCCAACCTACCAGAAATTTGGCCATACCCCAGATCATACGCACCCCGGAGAGGGAACATTCGAAACCAAGGAATGGCTTCAAATCGAATGCAACAGTGTCTCCCTTGGGCTTTCCGCCACCATCCCCACAGGACACCAGGCCTGTTTGTGGATTCTGACTATGACCTGTATTTCTGACCTGAAGTCAAACACTCTAACCTGTGACAGGTAGGGGGGTCAAGCAGGATTTACGCCATCTCTCAGGTCCCCCGAGGAGGGTGAGCATCCTGACCCCGTGTATTGGCACTGTAGCTTGGCAGAGACATGGGATTCAGTCTTGTGCCAATCCTATCCACAGCCAGGCCACAAGGACCAGGCAACTCGCCAGGACTACGAACTCACACACACACACACACACACACCCCGGTCCTCCCACCTCTAGTACAGGTCCCAGGCTGCCTATGCCTGGCCTGCTTCCTCCATCATCACAGTAACAGTCCCCTCCTCCGGTGTGCCAGCCCACTACTGTCCAGCATCCTTCAGCAGGTTGGCCCCACAACAGCAGCCCCCATCTAGCACCCCGTTCCTTTTGGGGGTGGTCTGCCTACCAGAAGGATCTACCTTGCTTGCTCAACTCTCCAGATATATCGCTCACCATTCTTCAGATGGCCCTCCCTAAAAACAGAGTTCCCCCTAGTCGAGTCCCCCAGTGCCCCTCGCTAGGTCTCGCCTAGAGTCCCCTTCCATAGCGGAGAGCCACTGAACATGACTCCCAAGTAAACGCATCCTACAGAGGAGGTGCCACCAACAGAAGGGCCAGACAGAGGGCCTGCCAGGGTGCGGAAGCCAGGAAGCCAGGACTCAAGAGGAACTGGCCCGAAGCCATGACTCTCTGTCTACTGCTGATGTATGAGGCATGGCCCACCAGAGTCTAAAGTGACAGAGATCAGGAGTATGAAAGCCTCGTACACCTCTGCTAGAACTTCTGGGTAAACAGAGCTGAGGATTCCCCTCACCGGGACTCCAGGACACCTGAATGACGGAGCCCCGTGAATCTGATCCATGGACAGCAGAGGGGAGAGAGGTCAGTGACCCCAGAGTGGCAGAAGAAAACGAACCCTTCCAAGCACACCATCCTTTTAGAAACTCAGACCTTCCTGATAGGGCAGACAGGAACTGGGCTGCCTCACCTGCAGAGTTGCCTGGACTGGGCAAGAGAGCCTACAAGACAGAGAAACAGGGACACAGGGTGAGAGCCCAGGAGAGAGAGAGAAACAGATGGACAAACCTTGGGTGGCTTCAGGGGTGGGGTTCTGGGTGCTGGCAACACGTCACACTCTCTGTGCGGTGTGGTAGCTCTGTGCTAAGCCATTGCGTTCAAGCACTTACGATTTGCATCACATAAAACTCATCCCCAAAAAAGCCGCAGCCAGTATTACCGCTGAAGCAAAGTGACAAAAATTAGCGGCCGTGTTAATCCAGAAAGGTAAAAGCAGCACTCTGCAGATTCGCTTGCCTATTCCAGATTTCTGTGCACCGATATAGCTTCCAGCATCTCAGATTCCTTAAAATTCTAATCGGCTCTAACGAGCCAGGCTGGAAGCGGCAATGACACGAGTCCTGGAATCCCTGCCAAGCTGTTCTACCCCTCTGCTTCTGCATGTGCAGATAACTAATCCTTGGGAGCTGGCACAGGCATCTGAGAAAGAAATTACTATTTTCTGATTCTAAATGATGGCTCTGGGCCACTGTACCAGCGTTTCCACGTCAAATATTGCTATCAAAAGTGGTGTATTAATCAGTGTGGTTTGTTAGTTTCAACATTTCCAGAATCTACCGCCCAGCCCAGTTGAGAAGGCTAGGACAGGGGCCTGGCTCCCAGGTGGGAGCCCTGAGCCTCAGAGGAAGGAGTCTGCTGTCACTTCCTCCCATCTCAAACCCATCCTTTGGGGAGGCTAATGGCTGCAACTCAGGAGATCAAATCCCTTCCAAGTAGTGGCTCCTGGCCAGGTACTTCCAACAGAAGAGAGTGGGGCCGAGGGTGCAAGAAGGTGCCTGCTTCTGATGGTTGGCTCTGTCTCAGCAGCACTCTCAGACAGGTTTCTCTGTTGCAGCTCTGGCTGTCCTCGGAACTCAGGAGGGAGATCTGCCTGCCTCTGCCCCCTGAGTTCGGGGATTAAAGGTGTGCACCACCACCACCACCCAGCATTCCAGCTGTGCTCTTAGTCCCCTAGGGGCACTCCGGAACATTCTGGCACTCCTCTGCCAGAAACCTTACTTTCCCTTGTAATCTCAATACTTAGGAGGTTGTAAAGAACCAGCCTGTCTCTATGTTAGGGTTAAAATCCATCAAGACAAACTTGGTCCACTCCTGTTTATGATTAAACCTGTTTCTCGAGGATTGGACTGTGCCCCACATGTAACCTTAACTACCAATGGCTCTGTTCTGCTCCTGTAACCCCACCGATTTGCCCACTAAATCCTCTATTTGGAAACCCATTCCCCCCCCAGCTATAAAAACCTTGTCTTCCTCACCACCAAAGTCACCCTCCTGAACGCTACTTTTAGGGAGCGGCAGCCTGTGTACACGAATTAAAAGAGCTTGCTTTAGTTAATTGCTTGCTTTAACTAATTTGGCTATGATGATTTGGGTCTGCGGTCTTTCTCCTCCCATCTTTGGGATTAACAGTTGGGGCAGGAGGGTCCTGAACTCAGGGCCAGCCTGGGCTACAGAGTGAGAAAAAGAGGGAGACGGGAAAATTAAAAGAAAGAAAGGCTTGCCTTCTGGCCTCTGCTGTAGCGCTCCACAACCTGCATGGAATTCTTGGGGCTCTGGGTTCCACTGCACCCCCAGTGGGTTCTGAACAGATGCTGAGCTGACCAGCCTGACTCCTGAGCCTCAACTGGCAACCTCACATCAACTATAGAAGAGATAAACGTCTCCTCTGAGATTGTGCTAGAAAAAGCTATTATTACAAAAGTCAGTGGAGACCGGGCTCTAGCAGATGGAGGAGATCTGGCGGACCAAACGGATGACCCTGTGAGCAGGCAACAAATGCTAGCGACACACCTGCGCTGAGAACCACAGCTGGCAGAGGCGCTGCTGAGAGCCTCCGCCTCTCAGTACGGTGTGCCCAGCTGGAGAGAGGGCTTCCTGACCTGAAGATGGGTAAGCTGGGGGGATGGGCAATGTGGACAGCACTGTCCTATGGAGAAGCCTCAGGCTGTCCCCTGGTCATCAAAGCACCCCAGACACAGCCTGTTATACTTCCTCCCTCCCGCTGGTGGGACTTTCAACACCTCAGATGACTGCAAGAGGCACCTAGGAAGGTAAAAGCCAAGCCAGGACATGGGAAGTTGGCCTTTCCTGCTCCCGGCAACCATGGCTGCCGGACACAGGCTCCTCTTCCTGTTCTTCAAAACGCCCGCCCCCCCCCCCAGCAGTGACGCATGCTATGCGGGGGTGGCTGCCATGGCAGGCGACACACGTCCGGGGTGCCCTATGCCCGCCTCCATTGCTGCATCACCAAGCAGCAAAGAGGCACAAACAGCCTGACGGCCACACAGCTAGATGAGGCATGTTAAGAGCAATAGCTCAGCTCAGCTCCTCCAAGGGGGGCAGACCGGTTCAGCACAGCAGGAGCGGGGTGAGCTCAGGAATATTCTAATGTGGTTCTTCCACAGGCATCTAGGGACAGAGAGAGGAGGGCAGGCTGAGCCTCACAAGTGTTTCCAGTCCTGAGAACCAGTCCCAGGCTGACGCTTTCACGCTTTCAGCAAGCAGGCTGGGCAAGCATCTTGTGACTGTTTGTCATCCTGAGCAACCTAACACACAAAGGCTGCACATCCTTCCTGCCACTGGTCACTGAGCAACCTTACCATCCAGACAAACCACACCTCCTGGTCTCCATGATGAACTACTACTAGACAGCCTGCATCACTAAGTATCATCTCCCCACCTACTCTGTTCACTCTTGGTCCCTCAGCCACCCCCAGCCTGGCTCACGGCACTCATTGCCAGGATTACAGCGCCAGGCAGGCATAGCCAGGGACCATGTCTAGCTGCTGGGGTGTGCCTGTGTTGGGTAGCACAATGAAGCCCTGAGAAGGGGTCTGTGCTGAGCTCTGCAGCACCTCTAGGCTGACCTTAACTCTTAGCCCGGACACAGGTTCACCTAGGCTCCATATGGTCACTGCAAAGCAAGCTGGCCAGGATCTGCAGCGCCAGCCTCCGCACCAGCTGGCCAGCTGCTCACATCTGGCTCAGACAACTGGGAGTGGCTGAGCCTCCAAGGGGAGAAACATCAGCATCCCTGACCCCAAAATTGAGCCATGAGTGGCTCAATGTGACCTAAGTTCACCTCTACAGGTGATTGTACCAGAGCTAGCCTTCCTCCATTCTGTGGTCTCTCTACCACAGGGCCTCCTGCACACTACCCCAGGACACACTCCTCTTCATGCTCCAGAGGGCTTCGGGGCAGTAGGCTCCCATCCATGTGTGACCCTACAACCACTCAGAGCATCTGGCTCCTGGGTGGGCTGTGCCATCTCTGCCTCCTGTGTGTCCTCGGGTCAGCTACTCAAGGATTGCCTTTCCAGGAGCCTATCCCGGTTAAGGACACAGGGAAGGAGGGCAAGAAGGGGCCTTGGAGCTCCTGGAGGGTTGCCTGACTTGTGCCTAGAGACCCCACGTGGAGCCTAGGGTACGGATGAGAACACAGGGCTTCTCAGTCAGCAGCAGTTTCCTTCAACACCTCCTTTTCCTTCTCATGGGGACCCCCCCATTTAATCCTCCTCCAGACCCCTGAGTGGGACTGTCTGTGACACTATGAAAGTGTGGGTGTGTACCAGGAGGTGTTCTAACAGCAGGGCCTGTGTTATGAAGCTCAGGCCCCTGCGCATGGACATGTTTTTCTTTTCAGACACAGCAAGGTTGTCCCAAGCTAGGGTCTTTCAGAGGCCAGAGCAACAGCAAGCAACACACACACAGGCATGCATACACACACACATACACACATGTACACACACACACATACAGAGGCATGCACACGCATGCATGCACTCAAGCACACACAGGCATGCATAGGCATGCATGCCCACTACCACACAGGTGCACATGCACAGGCTTGGGCCCAGCAGAACACAGGGAGGGTTGAGATCAGCAAGTTCAGGGCAGCTGGGGAGGAATAACAGAAACTCCACCCCACAATCACAGTTGAAAGAGGAAGGAGTTCTGAAACCAACCCCTGCATTTCTAGGTTCTGCCTGTTCTCTGCAGGCCCCAAAGCTGGCCCCTCACAGTGCCCTGGGGAGGGTTCTGTGGTCTTGCCTTTCTGTTTCAGACTATACATCTCCGTGGGTTTGAGCTAAAGGCCTAGATCATTCTCTCAGAACCACACATTCAGAGGTTAACATCGAATATTCGACACTGCCCTGATGGCCCTCTGAGTCTATGCCATCACTGTGACTCTCCAGCAAAGGAGTCACACATGTCTGGGGTAAAACATGCAGGTTAGCTGCTCCACAGGTTCACCAGCAGCTGAGACAGGGCCGGCTACCTCTCCACCCAATCCACTGGCTCCTCTGTCAGTCGGGTGGCTGCCACCCTCAGAATACTCAGCTTAAAACCACAGCTATGGGCGGAGCTTGGGGACCTCAGTCCCTGCTGCTCCCTTCCCTTTCCAAAGGGACACCCTGATATCACCAACTCTGCACACTTTCACTAGGCCCTAAACTGGGCCATTTTCAGATTGCTTTGAAGGCAGACTGAATAGAGACCCACACATACACAGAGAACACGAGCTGGTGAATCATTGTGCCAGGAAGGCTCTGCAGACACACATGGGGCTCTGGAAGCCTTATGTGCCTTCCTGTGCATGCTCATGCATACACATATGCATAGTCATATGTGTAAACAACCCACACAGGAGCACATGAGCACACGCACCCTTGAGAAATGGAAGCTTCCTCTTTGCAGGAGGAAGTAGGTTGGTTGGTAGATAGCTGGCTATGGAGTATTTACTCAGCATTTCTGAGAAAGGCCCTGGGCTCTATCCCCAGCAGCATTTAAAGAAGGGAACTGGGAGCACACCTTTAATCCCCACCCTGGGGAGGCAGAGGCAGGCAATCTCTGTGAGTTAGGCCAGTCTTATCTACAGAGTAAGTTCCAGGAGAGCCAGAACTACACAGAGGGTATTGGGAAACCAAGCATGGTGATGGTGGCCCACACCTTTAATCCCCAGTACTGGAGGCAGATCTGTGAGTGTGAGGCCAGCCAGGCCCACGTAGGGAGACACTGAATCAGAAAGGAGGGAATGGGGGATTGGGAAGTTTCAGTGAAAGAGCACTTGTTAAACACACACAAGGCCTAGAGTTCAGTCCCCAGGACACAGAAAACAAGGAGGGAAGGACTGGTAGTGCCTATTAGATGGGGAGAAGGCAACAAAACACATTTGATTTCACCCTTCCCTGGCCCGCCCTCCCTATACTCTAGAGCCCAAACAGCAAGAAATCCCCAGCTTCACACTCCCTTGCTGCAGAGGTGAGCAAGAAAAGGTCAGGGCAGGGGCAGGGAGACCAGGTGCCTGTCCCCTCCCTCCCCTTACCCTTTCTCTGCTCTGCCAACCTGGAATTATTCCACCTGCTACCCCACCTCCTACTGGCTCTGGTCACAGGAAACCTCGGCCACTATACCCTGGCCTCAGGCCCAGAAGCAAAATCTGAATCAGGGGCAAGGTTCAGCCGCCTCTGTTTTTCTGGCTGCCTGTGGGAGACTGGGGAGGGGTGAGCTCAGAAGACTATGCAGGGAGCATGGGGGAGGCAGAAGGAGGGGCCGATGGTCCAGGTGTGTGGGTCTGTGCCACCATGGCGGAAGGCAGAGGGAGCTCTTCAGCCACAGGCTCAGTTAGGCCCAGCATGAGGGACTCCCCAAGTCCTGGTACTAGTTCATCAGCAGCTGGGTCCACAGGGGAGGCCCAGACCCAGAAACTCTCCAGACTGGATAGCCAGCTGATGGTACAACCTCTGGCCACCCGCATCAGTCCTATAAGAGGCCTCTCCCCAGCCTCCTGCCCATAGCTTTCTAGGAGCAGAACTGAGACAGATTCTGGGAGCCCAACCCAGGTCTGCATTCCCTCCTTTCCTAACTCTCCTACACATTCGGAGATGTGGAGGATACTCTGCACTCCAGATTGTACAGTGGGAATACACACGCCCGCTTCCGACTGAGAACAGCTCTGGACCTGAGGGGTGTTCCTCTTGGAACAGCAGCTCAAAGATCGGCTAGTCCTGGCCCCAGGCCACCACAGACTCTGCCAGTGCCAGTCCCTCTTGGGCTCACCAAGGCTCTCCATGTTGGAGGTGTTCCCTACCCATCTCATTTGCTTCTCCCAGTGCTCACAGAAATATGGTGAGCAGCAAAATACAAACATGGGCCAGGAAGGAGAAGCCAGGTCCTCCAGCATCTCTCAGGAGGGAAGCTAAGGAGAGCCCTCTCACTTGAGCAGTTGGAACGCCACGTCTTCAGCCTGAATGAGGAGGACACTGAGCCTTTGGTAGAGTCTAGAGGACAGAGGGCAGGGGAGCCAGGGACAGTGTCCTCAGTGAAGGGTGAGTAGCAGCAAGTTGAAGACGGAAGAGCTGCAGGACACAGGACCTCAGAAGCCCTGCACACCTCTGCCCAAGGTAAACATACCACTCAGGGCTCAGCCTGGCTCCACCCTCCCTGGCTGTGCCTGCTTCAGGGACTCTGCCTCTTTGTTCCCAAGTACAGTCCCACCTCAGGGATCTTGCCACCCAACCTAGGTGACCCCATAAGCTAGAGAGCAATGGTTAAGTGCATGAAGCACAGACTGCATCTTGAGTAGAACAAAAAAAAGTTACACTAGACAATGGGGGTGAATCATTCCCTATTGAGCAACAGGGCACAAACACTCAGCAACTGCCCTGTGACTATTGACTGGAACCCCTCTACCATTTACCCACAGCCATTTTCCCTATTTTCTCTGCCATGCATGACTGCCTCAGGATAGCCCTCAGACTCTCCTTAGATACAGCTCTGGGAAACCTTTCAGGTCCTTCCTGAAGGTCCGTGGTAGCCAGGTGCTTCTACCGACTGTCCCTGGCATGAGCCGAAGAGGTGTAAGGACCTGCCACTTAGCTCAGTGACCAGCCAAAGGGGTACACTTGAAAGAGGCTACCACCTGGCTGGCCAGGTCACACAACCTTCCTACTGGACTGGCCAGGCAAGGAAGTTCCTGTCAACCTGACACTGCCTCTGGCTCCCATTCTAATGCCTACCACATTCAGGTTCCCTCCTGGGGCCATCCAGTCAAAATCAGGAAGCACCACCGGCCAGAAACGATGGGAGTCAGCCTCATTCATTAAACACATGGGAGAGGCTCTGGGGAGGTTGACAAGCCTACAGCTCTTCTAACAGGTTGCTATGGAAGGCAAACTCAGCAAACTGCTGTCTCTAACAAACAGAAGCAGGACGAGAGGCGCAGGGCGGTTCCAGCCCCATCCCAGCGGATAACAGACCACCCCAGGAGTGATCAGACCCAAAGTGTGGCCCAGCATCCTCTTTGGTGCAGGCTCACAGGGTGGGCAGGGACAGAACCCGGAGATCAGCAGGGAATGCGCAATCACTCGCCAACGTGTCTACTCCAAGAGGTTGCCCACGCTCCGATGGGGCAGGATCCTCCTAGCTCAGCATTTCATCGCCCTGGGGAGCCCCCGTTCACGGCTAGCCAGGCAGCGGGAAACAGCAGGGACTACCGAGTGCGCCACAGCCAGGCAGGGGGCTCCGTGCCACCTGTGCCACCCCACTGCAGGCTCCCCGAGGTACTCCACGCCCCCTGCCTGCATGTGCCAGGCTCCGTCCACGTCCACAGCGCGCCCCGCTCGCGACAGGGGGACCCGAGGGTGGCCGCGGGAGGGCCAAGGTCATTTTGTTCGGGGGTTGGTAGGGGGGAGAAGCCACGCCGCGAACCGCCGGTGTCGCACGCCGAGTGGCCCGGCCGGGTTATGTAAGCATGGGAGCGGTGAAGCGCGTACCTGCAGTGGGAACATGGCCGCCCGGTTGCCCACATAGCCGCGGACCACATGGCTCTGGATAGAGAGCACCCGGCACTCGGCTTCCATGCCCGGCTGGCCGTGGTGGCGCGGGGCCCAGGTAGTGTCACGGAATCAGGCGCTGCTCAGGCCGCAGTCTCGGTCTAAGAACGCGATCTCTCGGGCGCGCGCAGGCGCTGGGTTGGAAGCGCTGCCCGCCTCCTCTGACCTCAACCGGCAGGCTGCTGCGAGCCGGCGAGTAACGCGCGGCGAGGGGCGGGCCGGGGGCGGTGCCGCGCTCAGGCCACGCCCCTCCGGGAAAAGGGACCTGCGGACTCGAGCCAAAGCGGGGGGCTCCTCTACGCCTCTCGGTTCGTGGTCCCTAAGTCCTTCTGTGGACCTGGATCCGCACCAACCTGGGACACTCTAGTATGGTTCCTTTCACCCCACACTAGCCCGCTGCCTTGGCCTGCGGCGCTCATCACTCCTGGGGTGACACGCCTGGCAGGCAGCTGCTGTCCAAGGAGCTCCCACCCACCGAGCTCCAGCGCCACAAGACCCTCAGTTCCGGAGGATCCCTCAAGCCACAGGGCCTGCATGGAATCCCAGACCATTGGGGCTCGTGCCAGACTGTCTGATCTCAGGTTGCCCCAGAGATGAGCCACGTGTCGCTTCTTATCATCCCAGCTATCTCCAGGCGCAGGTCTCTCCATCCTGGGGAAAGTGCACCTCTCTCCCAGGTCCAAGGTCCAGATCTATAGCACTTTAGAGCCTCTGTGGTCAAAGACACCAGATTCAGAGGTTGGTGAATTGGCCAGCATGTAAAGCTTACAGTATCTTGGTGAGAGTACAGGGCGACCAGATCTGCTCTGAGGAGGGAGGAAGGATTCCATTGCTCAGGGAACAGATCAGAAAGAGAAAATGGGGCTTGAGGCTCACTGTTGGAGTACACATCGAGGACATGCCCTTAATCCCAGCACCAGAAAAAACTGAATAAAAAGAGGAAACACATTGTAAGGGATGCTTGACTGGAATTAATTAAATGGAAGTAGATTGTAGGAATAGTTTATTGCTTACTGATAATAGAATTTTAGTGGACACTTGGTGTGTCCTAAACACATTCCCTGTAACACTGAAAATTGCCTAGAGAGAAGGTACACACATATGATCCCAGCATTTGTGTGTGTGTTTATGTATGTTTTGACTTAGTATATATACATGTAGTATATGTACATGTATAGTGTGTGTGTGTGTGTGTGTGCACATGCATGTGCGTTTGCATGTAGAATACCTCTGATGCCTTTACTTAGGGGTCATTCACGTTGGTATTTGGTTTCCTTCCTTTCTTTTTCTAATTTGCTTTTTATTATTATTATTTTGGTTTTTCAAGACAGGATTTCTCTGTTGTACTCTGGGGGTCCTGGAACTCACTCTGTAGACCAGGCTGGCCTTGAACTCATAGAGATCCTCCTGCCTCTGCCTCTAGAGTGCTGGGATTAAAGGCGTGCGCCACCACCACCCTGCTTCATTTGCTTTTTTGAGGTAGAGTCTCATCATGTTGCCCTGCCTGTCCCAGAACTCCTCCGTAGACCCAGCTGGCTTGGCCTTGAACTCAAAGAAGTCCTCTTATCTTTGAGAGCTGGAATTAAAAGTGTGTGCCACCACACCAGGATCTGTCTTGTTTTACTTGTTGATTTAGTGATATGGATATCCTACTAGGACCTGGAGCTCCCAAATTAGTCTAGGGTCTAGACTCTAGGCTTTCTGGCTACCAAACCCAGGGATCTACCTGTTTCTACTTCCCCAGTGCTGGGATTAGGTGATCTTTTTATCTATTCTATTTGGTTTTGTTTGTTTGTTTGTTTGTTTTGTTTTTGGGAGGGTCTATTTGGCCCTGGTGGGTTGGGCTGGTTTGTGGCTAATCTTCCCATATAATCCAGGCTGGCTTCAAACTCATCCCTGCCTCAGCCTCCAAAGTTAGGTCATGATAGTCATGAACCATGACACCTACACATGACCTTCTGATGAGTCTAGCTGACTTCATAGCCCACTGGGAAGGCTCTGTGGGCTCTGGGATGGTCCAGCAGGAATCATGACCTTTCTGTGGCAAGCCCCTTGCTGACCACCTGCTTACCATGATACCTCCAGCCTCAGCTTCCCAGCTCTCTCAGGAAGCTAGCCTAGAAAAGGCCTTTCCTTTCAGCTCTAGGTAAGGGGCACACACACACCCTCCCAGCATCAGGATGTGAACCCAGAGAGCAGGATGGGCAGCCCTGCATGGTCTGTAGGAGCACACCACGGAGCCCACCTTCACCCAGTCAGGGCACTGAGCCAGGCACTGTGGGGACACACCACATCCCAACAAGTTCCCACAGAGGTCCTGCAGTTTGTCAAGGACAAACTGTCAGCTGACCTCTCTGTCTGAAGCTGTGGAGATACCTAGGACCTCAGAGGTCAGGACACCCCGAGGTTGCAACCGTGACACTGGTTTGCTCAAGTGGACAGAGCCCTGGAGGGAATTGTGTTATTTTACCAACTCCCCAACTAAATACTGTGTCTCCACAGAGGAAACCTGAGACAAGCCTAGGTTTTGTCTAAAAGCACAACTCAGCTGGGCCTGGGATCCCAGCTCTGGGTAGGCTAACACTAAAGGATCACAAGTTCAGCCAGCCCAGGCTACATCCAGAGAACTGGTTTCCAGAAACAAAATGAAGACAAACAAACTCAAAGCCAGAGGAAGAGAAGTGACTGGGCTTGTGTTTCCTGAGCCTTGGAAAGCTGCCAGGACTGATGCTGTGGCCTCTTGTATCCCCTGAAGGCTCCTTGGGACTGGGCGGGGCACCTCTGAGGCAGGAGAACACCGTGTTCCCACCAAGCTGTTGGCCAGCAGACATGGTCCCATGGGGTTGCCATAGCCCCTCCTGAAGAAGTAGTACAGACAGACCCCATTGGGCTCTCCTATGGCAGACACATCTGGCCCCTGCCAAATGCTCAGTGACAGTCATCAAGGAACACAGGAAAGACTTCCAGGGCCTGGGAGCAGAGGCACACAGGGATGAAGGAAGCCCGCCAGTGCTAGCGGTGCCACAAGAGGCAGACTTGGGCCACTGCCAGTGCGGACCCAACCACTCCTCTGGTACGTATTTTACTTTCTTTTCTCTCTCCTTTTTCCAAAGTCTGACTATGTAGCCTTGCCTGTCCCAGAACTTGCTATGTGGACCAAGCCAGCCCTGAACTCACCCGAGTTCTGCCTGCCTCTGCCTCCCAAATGCTGGGATTAAAGGTGTGTACCACATTTTCTTTTTTTTTAATTGGCAGGATCTCCCTATGTAGGATTAGCCCTACATTAGCTCCCTGATTAGCCCTGTGGTACTTCCTATGTAGCCTAGGGTGACCTTAAACTTGTGGCAATCCTCCTGCCTCAGCTCCCCAAGTTCTGAGAATACAGGCACGAACCACTTGCCTAAGGAGCACATTTTATAAAAGACTCTGGGTGCAATGACATCGCCCTGTATCCTCAGCACTCAGGAGGCTGAGGCAGGAAGATCTATCAAGACCAACCTGGGCAACACTGTAAGATTATCTTGAGGTACAGTGTGGAGGGATGAATGGGTAAGGAAAGGGATTTGGCAAACTATGTTAATCGAATTTATTCTGAAATACCAAATCATCATCATTTCGACATGTAGTCAGCATAAGAAGTTGAGACCATTTGGAGCCATTTTTCTGTAGTCTCAGAAACACACATCCCTGGCATATGTCACAGGAAACGGGTCCCCCATGGCTCAGTCCGTGATAAAGACCAAGTTTGCTTTACACTAAAGGCGAAAGGGCACCTTGGGGGAGGGACAGAGAGAACCCTGAGGCAAGGCGAGCAGAGGTGGTAATAGGCATAAAGCCCTAGGGCAGCAGATGATAGAGGGCTGGCCAAGTGCCACCCAGAAGGAAGGGTTTGGATACCTCAGGAGCCTGGCATTCCAGAGACTGTCAAAGTCCACGTTAGATTTGATGGTGGCCTCTGGGAAGGGTAGGGTCATGGAAGAGGCTGGACCCAGTCCAGGAACAGCTGGACTTGAGCCTCCAGGAAAGCAGGGGAGGGGACTGGCTTCTGGTTGGTGGAAGGGATGACCAGGGAGAGTGAGGCCAGAAGAAAGGTCACCATGGAAGTGTCTACTACCACTCACTTCATAGTTCTGGTCCTGACAGTGTCAGGGTCACCTGATCTTCTAAATGGAGCTTGGGTGCTGGACATGGTGACCTATTCGTATAATCTCAGTACTCGGGAGCTGAGACAGAGGACTCCCATGAATTACAGGTTAGCCTGGACTATGGAGTAAGATCCAGTCTCAGAAAAGAAGGAGAAAAAGAGAAGGGGGAAGGAGGAGGGAATGGGGAGAAAGGGGGTTGAACAAAGGAGGAAGGAAAGGAGGGAAAGAGGGACCTGGAGTAGACAGCCTTGCCCTCCCCCCCTCCTATTAGCAGGCAGGCCTTCTGGATGTCCTGGGCCCTGCACACGATGGGTAGCTCTCAGCAGGGACTTGATAGGAAACATGGGCTGCTTCCCTAGTAACCCCTAGGGGAAACGCCACCAGTAAGTCTGTCTTCAGGCAGCACAGGAGCTGGTGGGTGGCAGATTGGGTTGCAGGTGGCAGTAGGCAGGGAGGCCAAGGTCCAGGTGCCAGGCTGAGGTAGGAAGGTTTGCTACACTAGAGGTGGGTGCGGGGCACCGTGCCAGCAGTCTCCACACTTCTCCACAATGACAAGTTTCCCAGGAAGCAGATCGTGCTGCGCCCCTGACTTCTGCAGGAGGGAGAAGGAAGCAGGTGGGGGGCCAAGTGAGTTTTGATGGAGGACCCAGCGCTGGCATTCCTCCTAAGCTCTGAATGAGCCTTTTGTTCTTAGGACTCGATGCCTTTCTGAACCCAGGCTAAAAATTGCTTCAGTTCTTCCTGGAGTTACTCATCGCCTGGTGACTAACGCTTTGGTCCGTCAATCTAAACCGTGTGGTTGTTTCTCAGCCTAGGGTGTTAGGAACAAAAGCTGAAGAGGTATTCAACCGGAAGCGACCAGATGGCAGTCCTACTTAAGCTGTACCTTCCAGAAGGTGGGCAGTATTGATTGCACTGCAGCAAAGTGGCCATGATGACTTTGGAAAGGCAGAGTGTTGTGTCACTCAACGGTCTTCCCAGGGCGCAATTTAGTCCTTAAGGCAGTTGCACAAGATGGATTTTCTCTTAAATTATTTTGTGCTGAGATCTGCTGAGAAACCAACTGCAAAGCGGAGCCTGAGCTAGGGGCAGGATTCAGGCATCTTGTGTGACGGCTTTCTCGTGGCACACTCGGCCAAGTCTAAATTCTTTGCCGCGGTATCCTGACCTTTCTTATGACCACTCACATTCTGTTCCAAATGCTATCCCTTTCTCTGCTTCCCAGACACCCACCGGCCAGTGGTCTGTATTCCTCTTCCTGCCTGGCTCTCATTGCCAAAACTGCCCCTAGGCCTACCACACAGGTGGCTGCTGTGGTGTCTGTCACCCCAATGTGCAGATGTTGAACCAGTCCATAGTGCTTTAACAAAACAATGAACTGGGTGGTTTAGAACACGCATTCATTCTCATTTACTGAAGGTTGGAGGTCCAAGATCGAAGTACCCACAGAACCAGTATCTAAGGAGGAGCTGCTTTCTGGCTGAGAATTGGTGCCTTTCATGTGGTTAAAAGCCCATTATTAAAAAATTATGTATCTGCCAGGCAAACACACCTTTAATCCCAGGACTTAGGGAGGCAAAGGCAGGCAGATCTACTGCGGGTACTGGCAGTGGCCCGAGTCTGTGCCTCTTGTGGCACCGCTAGCACTGGTGGGCTTCCTTCATCCGTGTGCCTCTGCTCCCAGGCCCTGGAAGTCTTTCCTGTGTTCCTTGATGACTGTCACTGGGCATTTGGCAGGAGCCAGATGTGTCTGCCATAGGAGAACCCAATGGGGTCTGTCTGTACTACTTCTTCAGGAGGGGCTATGGCAACCCCATGGGACCATGTCTGCTGGCCAACAGCTTGGTGGGAACACGGTGTTCTCCTGCCTCAGCCTGGATTATATGGGGAGATTCTGCCACACCAACCCAATCCACCAGGGAATGTGGTAAGGCAATGCAGTGAGCAGGTATTACTTCCTGGCCAAACAGAACCTACTTTTGGGCTGAGAGGGAAAACTATTTGGTCTGTGGTCTCCAGGAATCACAGTGTAATCTAGGTATACTCAGTCCATGTCACTGTAGAGAAGGCTCAACAGAGTGTGGCAAATGTGTGCCTTGGTTCATTCCACAGTGAGAACTTCCTTGTTCTGTTCCTCCTTTCTTTTCTTTTGAGACAGGGTTTCTCTGTTGTAACTCTGGCTGTCCTGGAACTCACTCTGTAGACAAGGCTGGCCTCGAACTCCCAGAGATCCGCCTGCTTCTGCCTCCCAAGTGCTGGGATTAAAGGGGTGTACCACCACTGCCTGCTCAAAAGGGTGTTTTTGTCATGATTTTATCTCAAACAGAATGGTTGTCTTTTCTGAGCACTTTTGACTATTCAGGGGGCCTGCTAACCTCCATTTCCCCAGCAGCCCTTCCTGAGGTTGGCTGATAACCTCACTGGATCTCCCCTGTACAGGATGTCACTTTCCTCTGATTTTAAATGGATTTTGATCTTACAATGCTCACACTAAGGCTGGGTGCACGTTTCTCCCTGTGGTGGAGTTGGGAGACTGTACTCAGGACCGGGTCTTCTGCATTAGACACAGCAGTAAAAGGCAGTGAGGTGTCACAGGACTGGATCAGCCTCCTTGCCTTGCCCGAGCAAGCCCCCCAGACCTGGGAAAAAAGGGACAGGCACCCACAGTGTCCTGTTTCCAAACAGAACGGATGCCTGAATTTCCCAGATCCTGCCATTACAGTAGTTCCCAGAGACGTCTATTTTTATACACACCAAGTCAACATTAAAGACAAATCTGAGGATAAAAACGTATTTCTTTTAATTGGTCTTGGCTTTGATTTGTACCGACAAGCCCTGGAGACACCAATACAATTTGGTGGTAAACAAACATCACGGCAGGCAGTCGAGTGATCCAGAGAAAGCAGAGACCCACTTCCCAGGGGAATTGCTTCCCGATCCCCCTCATGCTCCTTCTTGTGCTTCAGTTCAGAAAGAAAGGTGCTTGGGTCCCAGTACCCTGGAGGCTGAGGCAGAATGACCAGTGTGGGGCTAACCTGGGATACATGAGACCGGCATGGGGGTGGGGGAGATGATGTAAGTTTGAAACCAAATTGTGCAAAACTGACCATGTCCACATTGTTTTCTTTCTTTTCTTCTTTTTTTTTTTTTTCCGAGACAGGGTTTCCCTGTTGTAACTCTGGCTGTCCTGGAACTCACTCTGTAGACCAGGCTGGCCTCGAACTCACAGAGATCCGCCTGCCTCTGCCTCCCCGAGTGCTGGGATTAAAGGCATGCGCCACCACCGCCAGGCCACACCCATACTCTAAACGTACTTCTCCACACGGCAGAGCCTCCCTGTGCCGTGCACATAAGAACTAAAACCAAAAATGTTTTCTGCCAGGCATGGCAGTGCCTCTGTAAACCCAGCACTTGGAGGCTGCGTCCCCACCCCCACCAGCAATTTCAGCAGGACGCTCACTGGTCCCTGAGCATGGGTAGCTAGTATGAAAATGCCGAGGAAGTTTCCACCCTTGCTGCCTGGTGCCTCGCTCCACACTGTGGGACTGTATGACCCACTGGTCTGCATAAGCTATCTTTAAAACCGAAAACTGCTGGACATGTTGAATGTTTTAAGTGAGACGCTAACAGCATTTGCTGTTTAATACTAACCTTTAGCACAGGTTTTCATTTTGAATGGAACTGTCAAACTCAGCACTCTGTAACCATGCAACCACAAGTTACACTGCACATGACCTATTGTGTCAATAGCATATCATCTCCATTCCTATGGCCTAATGGTATACTTTAATTACCGAGCAGGCAAAGGACAAAGTCACCACTTCATTCCTATCAGGGACGCCACCCAGGAGTCAGTTGGTCCAACACCAGGAAGTGGACCCCTTGACTATGTGAAGGAGTGAAGCCAGAGGCAGGGGCACCAACCCTGCCACCCCAGTGGTAGTGACCTGTGGTCCTCTACTGGGGCTCCTGCATGAGGGTGCACGGAGTAGGAGGTACCCGGAAATATCCTGAGCACAGCTGGCAAATTGGTAGTGCTTTGAGCTCTTGAGAGCTAGGGCCCCAGCCCTGCTATGTCAAGCCTGCAGCTGCTAACAGAAAACCAGGAGTTCCCAAGGCCTCTCCACCCCAGACCCAAGGTAGTTTCCTTAAACAATGCCAGTCACCAAGCAGGCTTCCCTTTGAAAAGGAAGTCAGATTTGTTGTAATGAAGTCTGAGCATCTCCCTGTGTTTGCATTAACTCAAGTTAGAAGAGCTGTATAAAAACCCGTGGATGCAGGAGTCTGTGGAGGAGGCAGCTGTGAGCGCAGGCGCTCCTGGGTGGCCAACTTCCTGTTCTGGCAAGGGCCCAGGGTCCAGACACCGCTGCTGCAAGCCTCGAGGGAGAAAAGCAGGTGCAGTCAGGCAGACCCTGGGCTTACTCACAGAGCACAACTGTGCCAGAGGCCTGGGAAAGTGTGCTCCATGTGGGCAGCAGTCTGGGGGGAGAAGGGGGCACTGGCCCTCCTGAAAAGACACTTTGGGCTTACTAGAGAGGTAGGAAGACAGGGACAGGAACAGGCCAGGCAGGAGAAAAAGCCTCATGGACAGAGTGGCTTTTCCCCATCCCATACCTGTCCACCCCCCTGCTGGTCACACTTAGAAAAGCTATGCTATTGCTCATTCAGTTTCAAGAGACATCACTAGGAGAAACGGCCAAATGCCCACAGACGGGCCTGAAGCTGACATGCTTTCACAAGGTGACACCGAGACTACAAATAACCAGAAAGGCAACCTACTGTGGCAGGTGCAGCGATGGGGCTCCAAGGAGGGTGGCCCCGTACACCTCCAGCGCTCTGTCCTTCTGGTGAGCATGTGCACAGATGCAGACAAGAACCGTGGTCTATAGCCCCAGCAGGAGGGGTGGGGATAGCAGCTCAGGTTCAGAACATTTGCCCCATTTGCGGGGATTTGTAAAATAATTAAAAAGCCCACATTTAAAAGTTATAATTTATAGAACGTCCAGTATAAAAGCAGTCTTTAAAAAAGGGGCTCTGGCTCTCAGAAGAAGTCCGCAGCCCTTGGCCTTCTCTTTGGGGTGGTGGTCGGGAGCTTCAGGGTTCCTAGAGGAGTGCTGACCGGGGAGCTGGTGGGAGTCTTCAGCACTCCATGGAGTGGCCTCTGCTCAGGGTTAAAGGCCACTCTGGAGAGGCCTGTGGGGCTGACCAGGATACTCTTGTCTGTTTTCTTAAATTCTGTCCCAAAGGAAAGTAAAGGTTATTAGTAGGCTGCAGGGCTCCTGGCTCACACGAGGCCCCTGGAAATGCAGAAGACACCCAGTTACAGGGGAGGGAGCAGGTTCCAGCTGGTAGGTCCTAGTGTTTGCTGTAGGATGAGGTGTGTGGGGGCGGCAGTGACAGCAGCTGCCTGGAATCGTGTCCCTTGGGAGGACCCGTCTCCACCTCCACGCAGGCTGTTTAGCTGAGGTATGTGCTCCTCACTCCTTCCTGCACCCTCTGCTCTCCAAAAGTGCACACTCACTCATATAAACAAAGGTATGCATGGACACATTCACTTACTGTCCACAGGAATACTGTCCTTTGAAATGGGCCCACTCCTTAGTGGGTAGGACTGCCACCAAACCTTTTCCTTCTGAGACACTGGTGACCCTGAATTATAGCCTAAGCTGCTACAGGTAAGGAACCAGGGTTTCTTAGCCTCTGGGACAGAACCAGAGAGCACCTGGACAAATAGCTTCTCACCCTACCCTTTTCCTGGTGGCCTCAGTAGGCCCCAAGAAATCTCTTCTTGTCTTTAACCCCAACACTTGGGAGACAGAGGCAGGAGGATCTCTGTGAGTTTGAGGCCAGCATGGTATGCATAATGAGTTCCAGGACAGCTAAAACTACAGAGGGCCGTGCCCCCATCTCTGAAATCTCTTCCTTCCTTCCTCATGCCAGGCAGATCTGTGATGCAAGGGACACCACACTGTTTAACTGACTGACCCGGGAATAGACAGGGACAAGAGGATCTCTGGCTGAGAACCCTGAGCCAGCTCCAGCTGGTTGGTGCCAAGGAAGTTTCCCAGAAGCCCACACACTCACCTGCAGTCATGTTTCTGTTCAATCCAAAGGTGACTTTCTTGGAGCTGGAGGGTGTTTTATTCAGCTGCAGAACAAAAGGAGTAACCATGGTAACAGATGCTTATTCTCTTTGTATGGGATTTTTCTGAAGAACTTACCCAGGGAGGGCCCTTGCAGCCTGTTTCTTGACCTGCATACACACTACCAGGGCAGCATGCTGCGGCCTAAACGGACTCCACTGTCAGACTTCTGCCTGTGCCTGTCACAAAACCCTCACATACATGCTCAGACTTCCCAAACTGGGCACTATAGCCCCAGTGCAAAAAGCAAAGGAGGACAAGAATGTTTGGAACCCCAAATTTATTAGGATATACATTAATAAACACCATTCATTCTGTCCCAGAATTTTAGGATTACCATGTGTGCTTGGCGTGTGTGGTGAATCTGGGTGTACATGTGACATGTGTGGCCATCAGAGGACAACTTGGTAAGTTAGTTCTCTCCTTCTATTTGGGTTCTGGGGATTAAACTCAGGTTGTCAGACTTGGGCAGCAAGTGCTTTGCCAGCTGAGCCTTCTAGTGGGCTCAGAATTTCTAAGCTGTAACTTGTAGCTCACACACAATTGATTAGATTAGGCTTAAAATGGGGCCTAATTTCAATGGGCAATGGATCTGAATTTAAAATCTTTGCTGGAGGCAGCACCATGGGTCTTGATATGTGCTAAGCAAATGCTCTACGGCTGAGACTCCCCCACAGACCAAAATTCCCAACATTTTGTGCGAAGGAATTCAAATTGTCTAGACATCCCAACAGTCTATCAGAATTAAAGATGAGCCTTTCTCCTTTCTACTTGAGAAGCCCTGGAAGCCGACCCATTTTGCATGGAAGAGCTCTGGCTGAGCCTTCCTAGGACCCCGTGCCTCTTCCCTGAGTTTGCTGCAGCCTTGTTCCACCTGTGCACCCGTGTGCGGGTGGTCAGGAGGAAGCTGGGCCCCGCTCCCAGGTGGACTGCTTCACCCGCACCCCGGAGCTCTGTGTCCCTGTGGAGGTTGCTGTGGAGGGCTCACCTGGACAGCAGGACCTTGAGGACAGGCGGACGAGCTGCTCTTGGCTTTCTTGAAGAACAGGGGCTTTGGTAAGAAGTGGGTGTCGAACTTCACAAAGTCATCCTCCATCTTCGCTGGCTTCTTCGGAGTACTGTTGCTTCCCTGTGAGAAGGATGAGGAGTGCAGAGGGAGAATCACACCAGGCACCTTGCAGGCTCACACACACAGGGAAAGAAACCAGGACTGCATAGCAAGAAAGTGCTGGAGGCTGCCCACCCTGAGCCCTCAGCCCACAGCGCACTGTTTATTGTGTCAGCTCCGCCAGGAACTCCCCTGCTCAGCAGAGCACAGCCTTTGCTTCGCGGAACCATGCCAGCACGATCACGATTGTCTGCTCGGCAGTAAAGCCCGCTTTTGTAACTTTCTGTTCTAACACAGGTCCTACAGTCTGAATACTTTTTCCTCTCGAGGTCCACCCGCTAAGTGAGAACTCATTTTCTATTTGGGATCAGACACTGTGTGAGCTCTAAGTCTGGTGTGGAGTGCAAGGCTGCTACATGGCTCTGGCTTAGGGGTCCCCACATCTGGGAAGCTGGGTGTGGAGACAGCACGTGGGCTGTTTGGCTGGAGCTTGGTGCCTCCCTTGCTGAAGCGTAATTTCTTCTTCTGGAATGCCTCAGAGCAACCCTAGTCCAGGAGCAGACAGCGGCAACCTCCCTAGGCCTCAAATAGTTAGCAATCATTCCAGTTCCAAGACTGGTTGCTAAGGATGAAAAACAGGCCATGAAGTAAAGAGGCGCCTTTACCAGGGCAAAGCTGGAGGCTGCGATGATGTCTCCAGGCCAGCCTAGTGCTCTGCTCTCCTTTAGTAATCCTTTGGTGGAACTCACCCGGTCAGATGTTTCCCCTATAATGCCAGGGAGTCACTATCTTGGTGACTTGGTGGGCCATAGCAATGGGCGCATGGTGTGGCATGTTTGCCACATGGCTGACCCAGGTGCAGAGGCAATAAGCTTCCTAGGCGTGGCAAAAGGCAAGAGCTCGGGTCCTCCTTTACAGCTCTAGAAAGAACACCCTTCATCAACTGGAAAGTCTAAGAGCTCCAGGCTTCCTCTTTGCCACAGGGGTTGGATGGGCTGTGGACAAAGCGTGGCTTTGGACGGGGGCCTGACTCTTAGTTTCTGAGCTCCAAGCTTACCCTCCTTTCCTAACCCGAAGGGACTTCAGGTCCACGAGGGAAGAGGTGGGGAGTGACGGTGCTGGAGGGAGCACCTGCACTTGGCCACTGAGACAGGAACCTGTCATTTACCTGTTGGTGAAGGCTGTTATAAAGCAGGGCATTCTAATGGTCCCTAGGCCTTACCGCTACAGACAGCTGAGTCCGCTGAGCACGCACGCCCAGCACACCAGCTCCAGGCCCTTCCCACCTTACCAGAGCTGGAATCTGCCCGGCGCTGGGCTCCAATACTCCGTTGCGTTCTACCAGGTTTGACATCCGTCTCATTTTTTTCCTCTTTTTTAAGATTGCTGTTTTTTGACCGGACAGATCATAGAGGTCAAGGTTGCTGGATGCTGCCTTCTTTTGTGGCCTCTTGCACTGGGGCAGGGTGGTCTGCTCATCTTTCCCCTCCACTGGGCTTATTGGCGTGCCTGCCTTCTGCATGGTAAGGCCATCACCGTTGACAGGGAGAGCTCCTAATTTTCGTTTCCTCTTCTGGGTTTGGACAGCTTCTGAGGAAGTAACTTGGGCAGCCGGGCTCTGAGGATGCTCACCGATTGGGTCATTCTCAGATGTGTCCTCCTGAGGTGAAGTGGTGGGTTTCCAGATCTCTCCGTGGGGCCTCAAGCTCTTCTTTCTCGGCCGTTTCCTTTTGCTGTGTATGGGCCCGATGGGGGTTGGCTCAGAACTGCTCTTCCCGATGCTGGACACAGCCTCTGCCGCATGGGCCTGAGGGGCCTGCCCCTGAGCAGCCTCAGGCTCGTTGTCGGTGCTCTGTGCTGGGGAGCACATGGCCACGCTGTCCAGGTCCTGAGTCTGAGCCTGGAAGTGGCTCCTCTTCTTCTTTTTCCTTTTCCTCTTCTGAATGCTGCCTCCGCTGTCCTCTTCACCAGCAAGAGGGACTGCGTTTCCTACAGAGACAGAGAGCAATGAGCAGGCTGGTGCTGTGGGCAGACCGCAGCCAGGGCTCTGTGTCTGTTTTTCTGAGACAGGTTCCTGTGGAGCTCAGACTGGCCTCAGACCTTCTGTACAGCCCGGGCTGCCATCGGAACTCCTGATCCTCATGCCTACTTCTCAGGAGCAACAGGAATATAGGTGCAGAGCATCACAGCACAGGCCTTCAGAGACAGGGTTTCACTGTAGAGTTGTTAAGGTCTGGCCTTCAAATGCCCCTATAGGCGGGCTGGGCAGATGGCTCAGCAGGGAAAGCGCTTACTGCCAAAGTACGAGGACCTGAGTTTGGAGCCACAGAACCCACTTAAAACACATTCCCCCCCCCCCCCCCTTTCCCAACCACACCACACCAAAGCAAATTCCAAAAGACAAACTAAAACTTTCTGTTACATCAGTGATTCATGAGACCACTGGCTCACAAGTCACCTGGTCTTCAGGGCACGGAGTTGCCCGGATGTGAACAGAGGCGGGCCTTTCTTTTTCAGCTCTCAGACTTAAGGCTTTATACCTTACCTTTCTCCTTTTCCACGACAGCTCTCTCTAAAAGCTTCTTTCTTTTTCTCTTGTGCCTTCTTTGACCGAGGACTCGGCCATTTTCACCAGCAGAATCAGTAGAACTGAGCTGAGGACTATTGCCTAGGAGGTGCCAAAGGGACACTGCTCAGCTTCCAGGGCCTGTTGCATCTGTTGCAGCAGCCCAGATCCTGGGCCCCTCCTTAGCTGAGACTCCTGAGCTGACTTCTGCTTCATTACCCGCACTACCAACCGTGTTTCCAACCTAACTCAAACACTCTTGTCCAGAATACACACTGGACAATGACTGGTGGGTTCTTTGGGTTAGGCAGCTTTACAACCCCTTTGGCTCTGTGAGCCCACCCAGTGCCAAAGGAACAGGGGAGCTGGCTCACTGGCCTGCTCAGATTTAACCAAGCTTACAGCAGCTTATCCTGGGGACATGCATCCTAAAAGAAAATGAAAGGTCCCAAGATACCACCATTTTCTTCTTGACAAAAGATTTCAATCTTCCTAGCCCAGTTTAAAAAAAAAAAATCCAGGTAAGTGTGGATTTGCCTGCATGTATGTCTTTTTATCATGTGTATGCCTGGTGGCCACAGAGGCCAGAAGAGGGCACTGATTCGATATTCTGGATCTGGAGTAGAGATAAATAAATAAGCCACCATGTGGGCTCTGGAATTGAACCTGGGTCCTCTAGAAGAACAGCCAGAGCTCTTAACCACTGAACCACCTCTCCGGCCTTCTTCTGCCTCATTAAAAACTTAACTGTAGAAAGCACCAATAAAAATTCAAATAAACACCACATTACCCACACACATGGGAGGCAGATGAATGGAAAGTGGGTGCAGAGGGTCTTGCACCTGTGGCATTTCCCAGGGTACTCGTTTAGGTATGTCAAGTGACCCACAAGCCACTTTCCCATAAGTCTGCAATCCCACTTCTCAGTATCTGGTAGGGATGCCCTCGGTGGCGTGTGCAGTGGGCGAGAACATCCTGACTCACAGTCCAACTCTTCTTACCTTCAGAAAGGTCCTGGAACCTGAAACAGAGAAGAACACATAGAAGTTCAGACGTCAAAACACAGGTTCTGAACATCAAGCAGGAATCTGGACCCGCACACCCCATCCTCTCCTCCACAGGGGAGGCTAGGGAGCGGCCCCACTAGGGATGTTTGAGTCAGGAAGGAAGACACCCAGGACAAAGGCGCCCTCCATCCCACCAACACCGCGAGGGACGCCGCAGCTTCACAATCTCTCTTGGCACACAAATAGCAAGGGACCCAGCGTCTTCCTCAACCGCTCCTGAAGGCAGACAGAGCTCAGCACACTGCTTATGTCCACAGGCAATTGCCCAGGAGGGCTCTCTTTGTGCAACTTTACGCACCAGAGCAAATAAACAAAGCTGAGGATATGAGGGACGTACACAAGGGCTGGGGCGGTCCTGAAGCAGGCAGGTCAGCTCCAGCATCCACACTGGAGACCTTGGCACGACTTTAGTGACCCAGTTAGAAAACATGGGAAGTCACGGATGCCATCTTCCAGGATATTCTTTCTTTAAAAGCTATTTGTGTGTGTGTGTGTGTGTTTACACACGCGCACATGTGCGTGTAGAGGCCAGAGGTTGACACCCGGTGTCTTCCTTAGCCACTCTTCACTTTACACACGGAAGCTGGGTCTCTCACTTGAACCTAGAGCTTACCAACTCTGCTAATTTAGCTAGCTTGGTCTGGGAGCCCCTTCTCTGCCTCCCAAGCAAGTGGATCCCCTTACTGCCTGGGACTTCATGGGTGCTGGGGTTAGATGTGGCCTCCACACCTGCCAGGCATTTCCATGGGTACTGAGGATCCAAATTCTAGCCCTCATGTTTCCTCACATTGTGGCAAGAGCTTCACCCACTGGGCCATGTCCCTAGTGCCCTTCTAAAGGCATTCATAATACAGAGAATAGAGCCCAGGCTAGTGCCTGCCATCGCTTCAGTCAGAATGCAGCTACTGGCTTTCTGCCATAACACCCGTAACATCACCATAGTCCTGATGACACTGGATTACCTGAGCCTTCTGGCACAACTTTGCTGGGAGGAGAGGGTAAAGGTGGCTAACTAGACCTACCTACCCTGGCGTGCCAACAGGTGACCCACAAGGAACACACTGGCACAACCCTACAGCTACATGGCTTGAGCCAGGGGGCCTCTTTCCCTGACTCCGGTTCACATACTTGCTATGCTGCTACAAATAAAGATAGGGAGAAAGAAGAAAAGGGAGGCGAGGGGCTAGAGGCGGCTCATAGGTTCCAGCCGACCAAAGTCTGGCTCTTGGTACCCCCACTGTGCGCCTTATGAATGCTTGTAACTTCAGCTCCAGGGGACCACTCTCTTCTGGCCTCTGCAGTCACCCACATTTGTGGTGGGTGCCTGTACACACACACACACACACACACACACACACACACACACACACACACACACTCTTAAATGGCCATGGGCTCTCCCTTGCTGCTTACTTTCTGATCAGTCTGCAGAGCCGCTTCCGGTTGAAGGGAGGGGTGCTCTTTGAATTGGCGATCTCCAGGAGTCGGTCAGCAACAGCCTTATAGTCAAACTACCAAGCAGACACATGAAACATGAGCGGTGGCAAAGCAGTCTGGCCTGAGAGTCACCTAGGTCCCCTTTGAACTGTGGTCTCACATACACAGCAAAATTTGCCCAATGGGGCTTCAATTTATAATCATCTTGGGTTCTCAATCTTAGAACCTACAATAGTCTTACTTTTTCAAAGTACAGCGGGGGGGGGGGGGGGGGGGGGGGGTTTGGTGGCTCATGCCTTTAATATCCCAGCACTGGGAGGAAGAGGCAGGTGGATCTCTGTGAGTTCGAGGCCAGCCTGGTCTACATAATAGTTCCAGGACAGCCAGAACTTGCAAAAAGAGGGACCCTGTAATAAGCAAACAAATTAACCCACCAACCACCTAACCAAAATCACACTGGAAGCCTGGTATGCTGGTGAACACCTGTATTCCTAGCACTTGGGAGGCAGCCACTGCAGTCTAGACTACATAGCAAGACCCTGCCTCAAAAAACAAACAGCCCTCCCCCCCTTGGAAAATACCACTAGGGCTGGTGCTTCTGCACGGAAGACAATGGTGATTAGAAACCGAGGGTTAGTGTCTCTCAAAATCCCACCCCATGTATTTATTATTGTTTATTTCTGAGACAAAGTTTCTCTATGTAGCCTGGGCTGGCCTGGAACTTGCTTGCTATGTAGATCAGGCTGGCCTTGAAGTTACCGAACTGTCTACTTCTGCTTCCTGACTGAGATTAAAGGTATGGGCCACGATGCTTGGCTTCTTTTTGAAACAGGAGATTACTAGGAGGCCCAGGCTGGTCTTGAACTCGAGACCCTCCTGTGTGCTGAGATTCCATGTGTGCGTCACCATGCCGGTCTAAAGTCCCACTCTTTTAAACTTGTCTCCAATAAGCTCATTCTAAAAATGGTGACGTTAGTTACAGAAGGGATTACGAAGGACTTTACCTTTCAGGCCCTCAGGCTTAGTGAGCTCTGACCCTAATTCTCCAGCCAAGTCATCCCTGGTCAACCCACATTCTATAAAAAGCAAAAGCCGCCCCCACCTGGAGAGGTGACCCTGAATCCTTGAAGACTGAGCAGTCGTCTTCTCTGCCGCCAATAACTTCATCTCTGAGGCATTCACCCAGTGCTGCCAAAATACACCCAAACACAAGACAAAATCTTAACATTACAGAATAGATGTGGTTCAGTCTCTCTAGGCTCTGGGTTCAATCCCCGTTACCAGGGAGAAAATCAAAACAGTGCACCAGCAACTGCTGCCCGCGGAGATACATGGAATCAGTGTCTTATAAAAGTCTGTCTTTTTACTTTATATGTGAAGCTCTGGTTTTATTCCAGTACCAGCCCTGTACTGAACAACCTTACCCACCACGAAACCAAGTGTGTGACCAGCTCTCACAGGCACGGGCCAAACAAAACACCTTGCGAGGCAGGTGAACTAGCAGGAACAGGATCAACTGTGCCTAGTATGAGTGGTGCTGGGTTTCTCCCTGGGACCCCTCACTGTGCACACCTGTCTCTTACGTACTGTGCTTCATTTTGTAGGAGGGCTATATTCAGTGAGATGCCAACAAAGTGCTTGACGAAGATTTAGAAAACAAAACCCAGAGGGGCTAGGGAGGCTTGGACGGGCAAGTGCAAGCCGCACAAGTACAAGGGCCTGAGTTCAGTCCTCAGAATCCACATAAAAAATTCTGGGCGTGCAGTACAGGCTTGTAAGCTCAGCACAGGGAAGGCAGAAATAGGCGGGTCCCTGGGGCTCACTGGCCAGCCAGTCTAGCCTACTTAGGCATCTTCCAGGCCAATGAGAACCCCCATCTCAAAGTGAGAGGTGGGTGAAACCTGAGGAGTGACTCCCAGGGTTAACATCTGGCCCCTGCATGAGAGAGCACACACACATAGACAAAACCAATATCCACAAATAGGCAAAACCCAGCCAGCCGACTGACCGACCGACCCTCATTGAGAAAAGAGCATAAGAGTACTCTCACCAGCCTTCTTCCCACCGACTGCTCTTCTACAGGCCATCTTGTTTGCAGGAATCTCCTTCCCAGAGAGGCCATCATCATCCACTTTGGCTTCCTGCTCTTCCGCAGTCTCTTCAGGTACAAAAGCAGACTGATCTACAATGACTTCAAAAACACCCCTAGCTATAGTCTGTACCAGTGTGTGGCTGAGGGTAGAAGCACAGCAGAGAGAATGTGATTAAAACACTCAGTCTGGAGCTTGTGCAGAAAGGAGCGAAGCGGAGCACAGCTCAGATAGGTGCGTGCATGTGTCTGTGCCTGCCTGGGGCCCGGCGTGTCCACCAACTGGTCAGCAGAGACTCAAAAACACTCCTGAGGCGGGTCCACTGCAGAATCTAGAAACCACCACGTGCCACGGGACAGACAGCAAGTGGGCATCAGGTATGGGAGGGTCCTGGAGTGACCAGCCAAGCACTGTAGCAGGGATCAGACTCTCTGCTTTCTTCTTTCCTTCTGAGCGGGCTCTTGTTGTGTAGCCTTGGTTGGCCTGGCCTCACGGTCTGTCAGGGGTATTGGGCACTCCTTACTCTGGATAATTGCCTGACATTGTGCCGCACAATGGAACCCCACCCTCAGGCACCAACGAAAGCGCTGAGAACAACGAGAGCCACTTACTCCTTAGTCTTCGCAGCAATTCTGCAGAACGGTTCAATTAACTTGAGGTTCTGATCCGCTAAAAGCTGTAATTTAGACATAAAATAGAGGGGCGATGAGGGAAAAGTAGGCTTTTCTCCTTTCTGACATGTTCTAGAAGAGGAAGCACCCGCACCTCTCACAGGTCAGAGCAGCTGCAGTGAGCTTGTTTCAGGCAGTTCCAGACACTGCAGAAACTGCCCAGCAGCCTGAGCTAGCCTCTCTCTGGTCTTCTGGGTGTCTTAGTGCAGTGACCCACAGAACCATCAACTGGTCAGTGCCACACTGCGGCGCTCCCTTCTCCCGAGACAGCTGGGTGTGGTACTCGCCTAGCAGAAGGCCCTGACTGCCCCCAGATGTGCAAGGGAAATATGAGCTCTGCGGATGTCATCTCGGAGTATGAGACAAAGGCACTCTTTATTTTAAATTTCATTCATTCATTGATTCAGTGTGTGTGTGTGTGTGTGTGTGTGTGTGTGTGTGTGCATGTGCTGCCCCTCTCTTAAAAAATATATAATTTCTTACTTAATATGTATATAAAACACTTACTACAAAACATCAAAGAGAATAGTAAAAATTTGTTTATAATCCCAAACTGAGATAATCATCTGTATGCTAAAAGCAAACCTTTCCTTTCCAGCTTTTGGTCTGTTTGTTGGGTACAATCTGCATAGTGTTGTCTACTGCCTTTGCCCCACAGCTTCACAATACATTTTGATTTTTTCCATATTGGACTGTGTAGATTGTTTTCAACTCTTTCTGCAGGGGTAGGAGGCGGGGTCTTGCTATGCAGCACAGGCTGCCCCAGAACATGAGATTTACCTGCTTCAGCTGAGATTATAGATGTGGATCACCATGCCTGAACATGGGGCCTTGTATTCCTGGCTCGATGATTCTCCTTCCTCGGCTTCTCTAGCTGCTGTGTATGGCTCAACTTTATGCTACTTTATAGGTAAGACCACTACATACATGCTTAGTGTGCAGTTCCGTCTACAAGTCCACTAGGTGTCTGGGACACAGTCTTAGAGGGGAGGAGTTGCAGAGAGGCTGCTACTTCTGACAGTACCCATGGCAACCCCCCAGCAAGGTGGTCCCATCACACTGCCAAGCGGCTGAGCGGCCGCGGCTTCTCACCTCTCTTCCTCCCACAGTGGAAAGCTCAGCCAGATACACATCAATCAGCTGGGACCTCACTCCATCGGGAGACTGACTCTCGGGGCTCAAGATCTCCTTCACCAGGGTGTCCAGAAAAACCTTGATTTGGCTAAAGAACAACAAAAACAAACCAACCACAGTTTTTCTTTACTCTCTTAAAACAAACACAAAACATTACGATCAATTCTCATCTCTTCTCAAAAATCAGGCAAAAATACTTAGTTTAACGCTCATACTGCATGAGGCCCGAAGACTTTTATAGGGAAGAAAATGGTTACTCTAACCAGTATCAAGTGACTGTTTTAAGCCCTCCACTAGCTTTCAACCCTCTTGGTTCAGGATCTATTTTTTGCTTTTCAAAGAACTATACAGTGTCATAGATCAGCCAATTGATGTTTTTGATTATCTACAATCTTACAGGACCCTATTATTCTATAAGGATTTTTTTGGGGGGACACTAAGGGTCAAAACCAGGGCCTCATACCCATTAGGTAAGCGCTCTACCAGAGTCACCTAGCAACTTTGGTATGTCACCACGTGTTAACATAAATAGCTTACCAACCTTTCTTCCCAGGCACTCCGCTTGAGAACTTCGAAGGACTGTCTCAGGACCAGGCGGATCAGCTAACAGTTGACATGATTTTATAATAGAAGTTAAAATGTAGTGATCATCTTGGTAGAACAAGGAGCCCAACGCTGGATCCCCAAAGTGATACAACATCTTAAGTCTACTTAACTTCTGGACTAAAAACATTAAGCCAGACAGTGGCATGTGCCTGTACCCGAGAGCCAGAAACCGGCCTGCACAGCATATAGAGACTCTTCCCCTACAACCTCCAGGGAATAAGAAAAACAAGACATGGTCATGCTCCCCAGCTTCAACAGCCTGAACAGGAAGAGATGCACCTTCGCTTCCTCCACGCCCCTGATGACCACTGCATTCTGCCACACCATTTTCTAGCTGGGGATGGAAGCCAGGTCTCATGAAAGCCAGGCAATGCAACTCTTGTCTGAGAACCTCACACTCATGTTCATGGGTGTTGCTTACTTTCTTCCCAACAGCCCTTCTGTCTCTTAACTCTAGAGCTTATAATCTATATTAAAACCTCTTATCAAGCTGGTTGTGGTGGTGCACGTCTTTAATCCCAGCACTTGGGAGGCAGAGGCAGGTAGATCTCGGAGTTCAAGGCCAGCCTGGTCTATATATATAGTGAGTTCAGGACAGCCAGGGCTACACAGAGAACCCTTATTCTGAAAAACCGAAACCAACCAACCCCCCCCCCCCCGCCCAAATCCCCTCAGCAAACTCCTCAGCTTCAAAAAGAGGAAAGAAAAAGAAAAAACGCCAGTTAAGTGCACGCCCACCGAGCGGCACCCCAGCTCTCTATGGTCTCCAGACTGAACACTGGGTGAGTAGCTCCAGGGAGCGTGGAGGGAGGCAGCGCCTTACCATGCAGTACTTGTCCAGCTGCAGCTTGTCTATCCCTTGCCACTCCCGCTTCATGGTTTGCCAGAACGTCTGGATGAACAGGTGCCCTGCAGGAAGAAGAGGGTCTCGCTAGGCTTCCACACAGACACACAGCAAGAAGGAAGAGACAGAAAACATGTCTAGTTCTCTTTATATTTGTATCTCAAGAATTCTCAGACAGGTAGAGAGTCTGGCCAATAACTAAATATGACCCACTATGTCCTTTACCGCTACATAAAGACACGGTAACAAGATGCTATCAGCACTCTTCAATCAGAATGCTTCCCAAAGCTCTATTCTTTATCCGCCTCAAACCCACATTTCTCTTAGGGTTCCCTGAAGGCACCTCTGGCTCTTCTCACCACACCTGCCTGTCAACCAATCCCTATGTATCAATCATGATGAGCGTTCTTACAATTCATGTGTAAATGCAGGCTTTTGCTGATGTTAGGCATTGTCCGGTGAGACACAGCACCAATTATTTAAGCCACAGAACTACCATCTTTCCTATTCATTGACTTTTGAACACCTTTGTCCCTTTGACATAGGGTTTGGCTGTTACCCAGGCTGGTCATGGAACTCTCAAATATCCTGCCTCAGCCTTCCGAATGTTAGGATTACGGGCATGTACCACCGTGCCCAGCACAACTTATCAACAAATGTAAACCTTTCCTATATAGCAAATGTAGAATTTTACGTATTATAATTATAGAATTCCAGTGGGGAATGCCAAATAGAACTAACTGTTGTCCAACTTCAGAAAATCTTCACTTTCTTTTAGACAGAGAAAGGTTACTATACACTTTATTACAGTGATTGATCGCCATGGCTCGAGGCTTGGCCAGGATTCACCTGCCAGGTTAGTGTATACACTGGCCCTATGTGTCACAGCTTCTAAGTGTGAGAGTAATTGGAGCTCGGAGACTCCGAGGAGTGCTGGTCAGTCTCTGAGACGTCAAATGATCTCCATTCACCTAGCAGTTGACATTAGGCATAGCACAGTCTTTAAAACAAGAATAGCATGATATCCATACAATGCTAGCAGGAGGGTCCCATTTCACTAATACCCAGAAGGAGGAAAGCATTGACTAGGTTCCCCAGGCAAGCTACCAAACCTGCTAATGAGGAAGTCTGAAAGCCAGGAAGATGGCAGGACTTACGAGCCTCCGAGCTGTTAACAACATGGATGAGTTGAGAAATTATGTTCGCTAGCTCCTCCTGCAAAGGCGGGTTGGGGAGAAACACGGGTTACTAGGTGTCACACTGTGATGGCGGTGCTGTGCGCTGCATCCTCCTCCCTCTGCTGGGAAAGGATGTGCCTCTTGTTCTGAGTAAGCGCCACCCAGGTGTCTGTGGCTGACACCTCGGGTTTTTTATCAAATGGGAAATCGCAAACTTTAGTGAACTACTGGGTCAATGTGGCATGATTCTGGAAAAATGCTACCGCTGTGTGTTCAAGAAAATGTCTCTTGTAAAAGGTTGAATGATTCCAGGAGAAAGAATCTCACTGTCCCAGCTGTCCTGGAACTATGTAGACCAGGCTGGCCTCAAATGGACCCACCTGCCTCTGTCTCCTGAGTGCTGAGGTTAAAGGTGAGCGCCATCCTACCCCTGGCTTTACCATATGAACTAAACTGAGTCTATCGTGAGCGTCAAATGCTGCAAAGCTACCCTGCTGGTGCTTGTACAACGGGGTTCCCACCCACCTTCTTCTAGGCCTGGTCAGGGTAGGCCCGTGCCTCCTGAAGAGCATGCCTGAGGAGCCAAGCAGACTCCACTCGGCAGAACTAAGCGGCCGGGCCTCGGAAGAAGCCTTCCGTTTTCCAGCTACCTGAAGATGAGCGCCCTCACTGGCTCTGCTCACGACTCCTATGCCCAGACTCCCTTATTCGTCTTGAATGAACTCCAAGACTTCAAAGCGATGTTCCTTTTTGTTGGGTTTCTTCCTCCACGAAAGCTGCTTGTTGCTACTTTTGAATATAATCTTACAATATTTTGCCCTGCTATCCCACTCAAAATATGTTCAGTAGAATCCACACAGTGAACTGAGACAAGTCACTGCATGCCCTGAGAAAAGAAGCAAGGCTGCACATTTAAGCCTGGAGAGACAGTGCCAGGCGGGAGGGCTCTACACTGGGCTTGTGTCGTGACCCGTACTCCCCTGCTACTGAGGTGGGCCGAGTTTCAGACATCAGAACAAAACTCTCTGGTGGTACTGGTGGCAGGCTCAGCAGGCAGGGATAAAAGCTCGCCTGTGCATCCTGGTCATCAGTGCAGATCACGGTGCTTAGTCACAGGGCCTGGCTGTCTGCTTTGTGTTGGAACTGAAATTCAGCAGGTGACTGACTGCCTTCCTTGGGCACCAGGCCCTCCACGACCTTCCCTAGGCCCCCTGCTGCACCTCTGAGCGTGCATCACAAATGACAGGAGATAAAACGGAAACGTTAAAAGCGCCCGTGTGAAACCTACCATGGAAGCTATGGAATGGTGAGAGCATAGGGTATGTATGACTTAGCGTGTCCGATATGTCTGAAAGCACAGCCTAAGTGCCTGCTGCCCCTTCCTGACGGGACAAGAGCTGAGACAATGGCTCCTTGAAGCATTTACGTCCATCTGTCTGGGGATGGCAGCAGACTGGCGGAGTGTAAACGGTCAAGTCTCTTATCCATCGTGGCAAAGGTCCGGGAACATGACGCGGGGGGCTGTGTTACCTGCAGAAGGGGCTCGTCCTGAACCCACAAGCAGTAGAAGAGTCCTTTCCATATTTTTAGGAGTTCTTCCTGACTGAAACTTCCTGCAGGAGAAAACAGCACAGACGCCGTAAGAGTCTACATACAGTCTTTCCATCGCGCTTACAGCTTGCCTTACGAGTGGCAAAACCACCGTGTACATTCCCTTCCTCTGCACACCTTTCCTAAGCTGAAGCACACCGTATGCTAATGTTCCAAACTAGCCCACGTATTATCAACAAAGGGGAGGGTGGCAATGGGGGCAAGTCCTCATCAGCAACTGCAACCAGAAAACTGACCCGGGCGCCTGGTAGACCAGTTTCCAAGCACACACAGGGCCCAACTCATCCCTTGAACCGACAAGGGAAAGGAAGGAAGTTGATCTGAATAAAGGAAAATTACAAATCCTATAAAAGATCCAAGATTCTCTAATCACAAAGTGCCCCTAGCAAATGGCAGAACCACTCAAGATCCACTCCCAAGGACAGAAGAAAGGGTCTCGCTATGGCTATCTTCTGCCATCATTCTCTGGGCTGTTCTACTCTGCCGGACCTCTTGTTGCTGAGTTGCCAGGCTCATGGCCGGCAGTTCCCGGGCCAGCTCCGGGTGTCAGGAAGCAGAAAAGGACCATGAAGACAAGACTAGAGAACAAGTGGCGTTCTAGGCTCTGCCGCGCCACACAGGGTGTTCATCTGTGTGACTGGGAAGCAACTTCTTCTCAGCAGCACACTGGGACGATCTAGACGCACAAAAACCAGGTTTTCTTTTTGTTGGTCTGTTTGCTTAATTTTTTGAGACAGGGTCTTGCTACTTAGCCCAGATGGGCCTTGATACTTGTGATCCTCCTGCCTCCATGTTCTACCTTACATAACTCAAGCATATATTCGAAACCAGTGTGCTATTAACTCCAAAAGATATTTTTAAAATGACAAAGAGTCCTTGGACTAATGGCTCTGTAGTGTACCCAGTGAGCCAGCTTTATTTTATAGACTGGTTTTCAACTTACTGTAGACCTGTCTCTGGGCTGTGGAGATGGCACAGTAGGCAAGAACATGTTATCCAAGCTTAAGGACCTGACTCAATCTTCAGCTCCACATAAAAGCTAAACGTGCCTGTGATTGCCAAGGTTAACCCAGTCTAACAGAAACACTAAGCTCAGGTTCAGTAACCGCCCCCCCCGCCCCAACCCCCCCCCAACCCCCCCCCCCCCCCGTTTCTCTGTATAGCCCTGGCCGCTCTGGAACTCACTCTGTAGACCAGGCTTGCCTCGAACTCAGAGTGCTGATATTAAAGGCATGCGCCACCACCATCCAGCTACATCAAGATTTTTTATTTGTGTGATTTTTTTGAGAGTCTTTCTATGTAGCCCGGGTTGGCCTCACCTCAAATTCTTCATCTTTCTGCCACACTTGTGGTGATTGGTATGCACCACTGGGCCTGGCTGAGGCCCTTTCTATGGTGTAAGGATGGTGCTACGGTTGTTAGGAGAGTCCTTCTCTCTGGGGACTGGATGCTGAGGTGAATGGAAGTGGGGTGAGAGGCCTGAGATCCAGACGGGGGAGGGGCATATCAGCCAAGGTGGCCAAGTTCTGAGAACCATCACAGCAGTGAAATGAGGATACTTTTCATAGATCTGAAACCTCAATACGAGGGGGGGTGGGGAGCACGTGAAGTTGCCAGCGTTCCACCCGGGGTTTGCTGTGATTTGACACCTGAAGAGCTCTCCACAAAGAGTGGAAAGCTGCGACCATTAATGAAGCACAGCAGAATTAAGTTGTGGTTCCTCATGAGGCCCGGCCGGCACTCAGGTTTTGTCTGCCAGCTGCTCTCTTAGTCCCTTCAGGGCTAACTATAGGATTTCAGGGCTGTAGAGAGTGAGGTGCGGGCAGGAGTTCCAGCAATGGCGGCTGGAGCCACGTCAGAGGAAGGGCAATAGAACTCCTCACACACAGCTCCTCTGCCCAGGCTCTAGGGATGCCTCTCTCCAGTGAGGCTCGCACACAAGCCTTTCCTGGGCCCACAAGCAGGGAGAGCGGAAGAATGGGGACCACCCATTCGGTACAGAGCCCTTTCTTCAGGGAAAGTGGGGTTGTGGTGTCACAGGCTGCCTGCTGCACACATGCGGCTCAGGTGCTGGGGAGCGTGCCTGAACGGTCCTAGCTTCCCTTCCAGGTGTGGAGGGAACACTCAAGCCCACCTCAGGTCAAACGCTCGCACAATGAAAATGCATTTTTTGGGGGGGGGGGGAAATCACAGAATTCCAAAAGTCGTAGTGTAGGTGACAAACTGCAGCTTTCTACTCTACGCACAGCTAAATGCAGTGGCTTAATTATTAAAAACAAAGATCTCACTATTTCTGCACTGTTGCACCGTATTGTGTTGGAATGTTTGACTTAAACATTCAAATCTGTTGTTGCTGTTGTGTGTGTTCTATGGCATGTGGGTAGAGGTCAGAGGACAACTCGGTGGAGTTGGTTCTCTCCATCCACCTTTACTTGGGGTCTGTAAATCAAACTCAGGACCCCACGCCTGGCTGGAGACAAATTTTAAATCTTTATATAACCTAGTTTCTGACAACCATTTAGATCCAGCAATTTTAAAAAGAGTGACGTGCATATAAAAGATGTGAAGACACAGGAAATACGGCTGAGTTTTGAAACAAGAATGCCTAACAGCAGCTCTCTCCATGAAATGAGCATAGGAGACATTCTGGATGGGGATAGTATCATATCCCAGACCACCCCATGGTCAAAACACACACACTTCCCCTTCTTATAACCAACCGTCTGGTGGAGAACCCTGACCCATCAGTAGGAAGGGCACTGACTCCCACAACACCTATGGGATTTCAGCCACCACTGACCATAAATCCAGGCATTTTATACGCCATAAAAAAGGAAGCTGGGGCTGGGGAAATGGCTGGCACGTGCTCGTCAAACAAACCCAGTGGCCAGAGTCTGAGCTTTTGAGCCTACATAAAAGTGGAAGGAGAAAACTGACTGTATGAAGCTGTCTTCTGACTTCCCAGTGTGTGCCGTGGCACACCTGTCCCCCGCATCTTTCATGCAAGAGCACTCATGCACGCTACTAACACTAATGCAAAAGAGGAAGCAATGACACTGAAACTGCCACAGGGCAGTTTTTTAAGATGCGCCATAGCTTTAGTAAATGCTAAATGTTTAAGGCTGAGAACTGCTGAGACAGCCGGGGACTGCCTGCTTGGCTCACCGCTGCATTCCCCATGCCAAGAACAGTGCACACAATAGCACATGGTGCTGCATTTATGAACGACCACACCAGGCCTCATGAGCCAGCATGAGCTACAACACAGTGCCCGTTTCATGACAGTGAAGACTGCAGAGCTATCTATTTATACTGCTGACAGACAGCTATGTGTTTCAGCAAGTTTTCCTGCAAAACAAATGGAGCTTGTTGAGGAGACGCAAACGTGAGGCCACTTGTGCTTCTATCACGATGGGGCACAGCAGTGCCAGATACTTTGGTTTTCTCATCCTGTGATCATTAAGACATTCACTCTGCGATTTTTGTTTACTTGCATGTGTGCATGTATAAATCAGAAGTCAGCGTTGGGTATTTCCCCTCAATAACTCTCCAGCTAATTTTCTGAGACAAGTTATCTCACTGTACCTTGAACTCATCAATCTGGCCAGACTGTCTAGCCGCTGAGACCACACCAGGACTATGCCTGACCTCAGGCCCTCATGGGCATGCAGCAAGCACATTATTGATGGAAGATGGACTCATCTTCCTAGCCCCCACAGTTATTGTTAGTTTATTTTATTTGCATTTATGTGTACCATGTGCATCTGTGCTGATTGCAGAGTTGTGTCAGATGCCCTGAAACTGGAGTTATGGGAAGTTACGAGCCACTATGTGGGTGCTGGGAATGGAACCCCGGTTCTCTCCAAGACAAGTGTTCTAACCTGCTGAGCCATCTCTCCAGCTCCTCTACAGTCTTTATGTATCCAAAGGCTCGCTATATCCCACAAACTGGCCATGATGATGAATAGGGGAAGAAGATAAGCAATTCTGGTAGGGTGGTGCTAACCAGGAAGGATCCTGGGGTACTTGGTGTGAGCCAACCGGCTTCAGGCACGTGTGACATCTCAGTATACCAGGTCCTGAGCCGGTTCTCCAAAGGGTCTGAGAAGCATTCTCTCTGGCTGTCTGAGGTCCCGATGTACTGTACCTGTCTGCTTTTGTATCCTGAAGGCCCCCCTAAGGCTCCATGTGCTTTTACCTTTGGCTAAGAAAACAAAGGAAAACTTACAGTGCTTGGGGGGAGGAAGAGGATACAAGCTGTAGAACTCAGAAACAAAGTTATCTGTACACAGCTGGAGGCAGGACCATCAAGAGTTCAAAAAGGTCATTCTCAGTTATATAGCTAGTAGAGACCAGTCCTGACTACAGAAGATCTAGCACCCTTCCCTAACATATCTAAGCACTACAAAGGGGACACATTCTATAACTGTAGAGGTAATAGGGAGGTGGGGGAGACACTAATGGAGGAATTCTCTCTGAAGCGATACAGCTTAAAGGAGAAAGGGTAGAACAAGCAGCAAACGCAAAGGCACAGAGGTGAGAAAGCGTGCTCGACTCCTCAGCCTACAAGGGTTTTATTGACTACTGAGGACTTGGAAGAGCAAGCGAGGCCACCATGACTGGCAGCCTGCAACCTTCAAGGCAAGCAGTGGTACAATGAGAGTCGCTTTAGGAAAATGACCTGGGCTGGTTTGTGGAGGGCAGATTAAAGAGGCACGATGGAAGCTGTGCGAGGTGGCGCACACCTTTAAACCCAGCACTCGGTAGGCAGAGGCAGGTGGACCTCTGAGGCTGGTCTACAGAGTGAGTTCCAGGACAGCCAGGGCTTGTTACACAGTGAAATGCTCTCTCAAAAACCAAAAACAACAACAACAACAAGCAAACAGAAGGCATAATGGTATTAAGGAGACCAGTTAGGGAACAGACTAGACAGAAATCTCAGTAAGAAAAAAGGAATCCCTGGTTAAGACAGCGAAATTCAGGTTATCAAGAAGGAGGACAGAGGGACAGTGTGGGTGTGGCCCAGAGCAGTGTGGTGAGAGAAATTAAGTATGAGCTGCAGGAGAGAATATTTTGGGGGAGTAGGAGTGGACCCCATTTTTGGTACTGAGGTACTGTACATGGAACAGCCAGGTGGAGTACCAGCTAGTAGCACTGACCGAGGTCAGCAAGTTACATGTATACAGGAAACTTGAAGACCCGAGAGTAAACTGAGTTTGGGGGAGGGCAATCCTTAACAGAAATGTAGGGGGAAGGACAGGGGGGCATAGCTGCCAAGATGGCTCAGTGGATATAATAGCATTTGGTTTGTAAGCCGGACTACCTGAGTCTGACCTCTGGATCCCATGGTAGAAGAGAAGACAACTTTCAAAACTTATCTCCCACATGAGTGCCTGCAGGTGTGCACACAGAATCATTATTAAAAAGTCAATTATTATATCCCTCTATCAGACTTCTCATAAAAGTCTCTCCCCCTTTTTTTTTTTTTAGAGACAAGGTCTTGCTTGTCCTGTGGCCCTGGCTGCTGCCCTCAGCTTCCCAAGTGCTGGAATTATTACTGTGAGTTATCGCATGGGCACACGGGGGCAGATTTCAATAAAAAAAATATTTTTTAGATTTATTTTACGTGTATGAGCGTTTTGCTTGCATCTATGTATGTGCACCACCTGCATGCCTGATGTCAGCAGAGGTCAGAAGGGGGCCACTCCTCTCCAGGAACTAGTTGTAGCTGCCATGTGGGTACTGGAACTCGAACTGCTGAGCAATTTCTCCAGCCTCTCAGATTTTAAGCAGATTTAGCAACACGTAATCCAAACTTTAACAAACTGGCTGCAACCTGAAACCTCCACAGCACGTTGTAGTCCAGACCCTAGGTGTTCATTCAAGAGAGTTACAGAACCTATTATGGATCCCCTAAGTAAAATCTTGCAATGCATCCTACGGCAGTTAAAATATAAGCGACAAAGCCAGTAATGTGGCTACACTGCCTCCGGGTTCAACTTCATCTCAACACGCCCTTGCGCGCCAACTTACTGATTTCTCCGGCCCAGGGCCACGGTTAGCTCTTTTCCGGGTCTGCCTGGCTGGCCTCCTCCTGTCAAAATCTCACCTAACACAGAAGGCCTCCTTTAGAGGGACTTTCTCCTGCACTTTTCCACACTACGGGCATACGTTCCTGGCTCCAGTGCTCCAGTGCATTGCCCCAGGTCCCGCCACACTGCCTGTGCTCCTCCCGGGCTGGAACACAGCCTGAACTCTCTCCTTCACACCAGCGCCTGCAGGCACTAGCAAGGGAAGGAAATGAGAAACGCAAACGAGCCTCAGAGAGCTGGGCCAGTGCTGAGCTTGGACCTGGAGCTCCGTCGCACAGCCCGCAGCGGCCGCACCCGCACCCACCGGCGCGACCCTAGCCGCAGATCCCGGCCCGCACCTGCGTCGCTCTGCGTCCTTGCGCTGAGATACTGCCGCAACTTCCTCACGGCGCGGTCGCGGATGCCCTTCTCGCTGGAGGCCAGCCGCTGGGCGAACCGGAGCTCTACCGACTGCATGGCGGGAGCCATCGCGCCCGCTCCAGCATCCCCGGGCCGCGCGCGTGCGGCTCGCTACCGAGCCGAGCGCACTGCGCCTGCGCACGGGGGGGCCGCGGCGCGCGGATGATGGCGTCACAGACGCGCCGCGCGCCCAGGGAGCCCGCGTGGCCGCGGCGCGCGTTGGAGCTGCAGCCGCGCTGCCCGGACTGCGACCTGTGGGTAGCCCGAGTTCAGGGCCGTTGGCGTCGAGGTTAGTTGGGGTCAGATCTCCTCCAGCGAGGCGCCTGCGGCTGCTTTGACGCAGTCTAGAGTCTAAGCACACCTAACCAAGCCCTGTCGGTGCAGCGCCCTCCACTCCGTGCCTGCAGATCTCTGCGGGTGCTCCCATCCCCTCCCCTTCCCCTCGCGTAGCGCCTAGAGTCCCGATGTAGGCGTAGCTTCAAAGAGGGAATGATCCGCTCCCTTCAGTGTTCTGGGATAGGTACAAAGGTGGAGAAGAGACCCTTGCAACGTTCTAGGACAGGTATGGGGCTTGGAGAGGAGAGATGACAACCCATCCCCGCAGTATCAAGGGCACGTGCAGGAGGGGATGTGGTGTGGAGAGCGATCCATTTCCTGCAGCGTCCTGGGACCGATTCGGGAGTGTGTGGTGACAGGAGAGCAAGCCTCTCTGCAGCATCTCGGCACAGGTTCAGGCTTGTTGAATAAGGGAGTCGGCAAGCCTATACGCACAGAGCCTGGATCAGGTGCAGGGCTGTCCATTGTAGAGGGAAATGACCTGTCCCGGCAGCATGCTAGGGAAATGTGAGGATCTATCAGGGAGGGAACTTGGCCCAGTCCTTGGAGTCCTGTGTACAAAGCACACAGTTCTGAGTGGTGCCTTAGGGTTTCTGTTAACCAAAAAGCAAGCTGGGGAGGAAAGGGTTTATTTGGCTTACACTTCTGTGTCCCTATCACTGTCATCATGGAAGGAAGCCAGGACGGGAACTCAAATAGGGTAGGATCCTGGAGGCAGGAGCTGAGGCAGAGGCCATGGAGGGGTGCTGTTTATTGGCTTGCTCCTCATGGTTTGCTCAGCCTGCTTTCTTATAGAATCCAGGACCAACCAGCCCAGGGATGGCTCCACCCACAATACACTGGGCCCTCCGCATCAATCACTTATTAATAAAATGCCTTATAGGCCGGCCTACAACTTGATCTTACTGAGACATTTTCTTAATTGAGGTTCTCTCCTCTCAGATAACTTTAGCTTGTGTCAAGTTGACATAAAACCACAGAAACATACTAATCCCACAAGAGAGACGTCTTAACGGTTGTGCTAACTTGAGGGACTTTGAAAACCCTAGGTCATCATACACATATTTTGTGGATTCATTAGCACGGTGGGGGAATAGGTTAGGATATTCTTCTAAACTTTGGTTATTTAATTTTGATTCCCGCTCCCCATGTAACCCAGGCTAGACATGGTATGAAGCATGCTATGTATGCTTGCTATATAGCACGGTTGATCTTGAACTTCCCCCACCCAACGGCTGGTATTATAGGTGTGTACCAACCACTACATCCGTCTTCAAACTTTGGTTATTTCATACCTCTCAGGTACCTGGCCAAAATAACTCTTCTGTGGATACAAAAATACATCCCTTAACACAGGAGCGCCTGGAGCCAAGGACGAGATTCTGCTGGCAGCTGCACAGCTTCTCGCAATGGCGGCGTGGGTTTGGTTGTAGCATCCTCTCCCTAAACAGGAGAGGCCAGACTCTGTTTATCTTGACACCCAGGCCTCACTTTGCACGTGACAAGTTTGGAACACTGAAGCTGAAGAGCTGCAAGAGAATCAGATCCTCCTATTTACTCCCTGGATCCCGGAGTCGAAAGCGCAAACTTGACGAGATTTGAGCCTCGCGGCTTCCCGTCTGTCCTCGGCCTCTTCGAGTTCCCGCGCTTTCTGACTTGCTGGAGTCGGAGAGCTCTGCGCAGGCGCACGAAGCTGAGGCCGCGACCATGGCCACGACTGTGAGCGAGGTGACCACCGTGGGCGAAGGGTCCGGTACTGAGGAGCCCTGCCGGGTCAGTGGGATGGTTCGGTGTCCTGCTTGTAGGGAGCCGCTGACGCTCGCCTCAGGGCCGGTGCAGCGCCTGAGGAGATGCGCCTGTGGCCATGAGGCGCCCAGGCCGGGAGCAGTGCGAGGGCGGGCCGGGGTGGGAGACTCGAGGCGTCGTTCCCAAGCCCACGGAAGGCCCTCAGTCAAGTTCAAAATGGTGACCTAGGCCGTGGGCCGTGAGGCCTGGTGGCTGGTCAAGAGAGAGCCTCCGGGATGCTACTTCCGGTGTGAATGCCCAAGAGAGAGCCTCATAGATGCTACTTCCGGGGGAGGGCTTCATAGATGTTACTTCCAGTGTGAATGCCTTTGTAAGGTAGCGGTGAGTGTTAGCAGAGGCTCCGTGTCTCCTCAGAGGCCCCACCCTGGAGCTGTTTAGCCTGGGCGCGATAACTTGCTGGCGTTTTCTTTGGCTTTTAGGAATTGGCTCAAGTATGCGGGTTTTCCCCTTTCTGGGTTCCCCCTACCTCCTCCACTGTATTTGTTCTTACTGAGTTAGACTCTTGGGCAAAGTCATCCTTCAGCCTCAGTCTCTTGAGAAGCTAGGACTATAGGTGTGTGTCACCACCTAGTTCCGGTCTTCAAGGCTGTCTGACTATAAAAGCCCTGTGCGCATGCACACACACACACACACAAAGTCATCCTTCAGCCTCAGTCTCTTGAGAAGCTAGGACTATAGGTGTGTGTCACCACCTAGTTCCGGTCTTCAAGGCTGTCTGACTATAAAAGCCCTGTGCGCATGCACACACACACACACACACACATATACACACATATACACACATCTGTATCCATATAAGTGTATCAGAGGGCACATTAGATGCCAAGGGTGGTGGAATTGGCCTGTAACCTCAGAACCAGGGAGGCAGAGGCCGGCACACTGTTTGAAAATCAAGGCTAGCCTAGTCTACATAGTTCCGGGACAGCCAAAGTTACACGGTGAGACCCTTCCCTCTCAAAAAACAAAGAAATCCAACACACAGGCTCCACACACAACGGGACATACGTAGACGTGCCTGTGAGGTAATTAAGAGTAAGAGGCATGGAAGAAAAGGAAGCAGGTCGGTTCGGGGTGCTAGTTTTGGTCCTCTGAAGAGAAATATTGTAATGTTAAGATCTACCTGTTCTTTCAGCACATGGACTCTAAAGAAGAATTCGTTAAAGTCAGGAAGAAGGACCTGGAGCGGCTGACGACGGAAGTGATGCAGATACGGGACTTCTTACCCAGAATACTAAATGGGGAGTTACTGGAAAGCTTCCAGAAATTAAGGATTGTAGAAAACAGTGAGTCTTGCCTCATGCATGTTGCTTGTCTTTAGGTGGGCCGGAGAGCCAGTTTTTTTTTGACGTTTGAGCAACGTATCAAATACTAGCCCAGAACCCTGATCGATTAATTGGAGGTATTTGGAGATTAGTCAGCACTTCTCAATTGTGAGTAAATCAGCCTTTCTTTGGTAGATGAGGTTAATTTCTCACATCATATATTTTACTGTCAGCCTCATAGCGGGGGGCTTCGTAGTGTGTACCCCAAAGGCCTGGGTAATGTCTCTAACAGTAAGTCCAGGTAAAGAAGTATCTTGACTCAAGAATAGAGGTTTCTGAACCAGACACGGCAGTGCATGTCTGTCATCCAGGATTTGGATAGTGGAGGCATGATGATCAGGAGTTCAAGGTCATCCTCATCTACATACTGGGTTCAGGCCTAGCCCGTAGTACATGAAGCCAGCAGTATGGTGACCTCCTGGAAGTGGGGGACCACCAGGTTGCCTGAGAAGGAGTGAGCCAGTAGAGATCAGAATGTGGGTTTCTAGTTTGTGCATATGCACCTGGCCAGTGAACCACTTGTTCCGTGGTCATTCAGACTCTCAGTGTCTCTCCTACCCCAATCAGGAACAGATCTGCATCTGACAAGATCAAGTTTATGTCTCATTGAGATATGTGTGACCATGTACCAGAGGAAGTAGGAGGCACCTCACCAGGCCTTGGGGACAGGGTTGGATTTAGGTGGTATGGAAGCAGAATTTTTGGTTGGAGATGGCTTCACCATGTATCCTGGGCTAACCTTGAATTCTCTGTGGAGCCCAGGCTGGCCTCAAACTAGATATTCCTGCCTCCGCCTCCCAAGTCCACAAGCAGTGTTTTGACAGCTCATGGCAAGGTAGAGCTGTGTGTAAAGAGGCAACTGGAGTCTGAATTGAAGGGGACCCAGTTCGTACACATATCGAGTACTGTTTGGACACATTTGCCTGCATCTCTGAGACTGTGGGAAGTCAGACTGTTTCTCTGTGTCACCGTGACTCTCTAGGCCAGGTCATGGTTTGGTTTTTTTTTTTTCCTTCTGAAAGTGGAGGAGTTTTGAAAATGAATTTGGTGAATAAGAAGTGAGCAGTCACTCCAAGAAAGGTACATTGTGACACTGGCCAGTTAACTGGAGGCACACTGTTTTCTGTTTACTTGGCAGCTGGCTGGCTCTATCTGTGCCTGCTGTTTCAGCCTGACAAATGGCACTTGGTCAGCAAAATCATTTTTACTTTCTTCTGTCTGTCTTACAGTTATTCCTTTGCGCCTTTCCTTTCTTTTTTTTTTTTTTTTGGCATTTCTTTGTTTAAAATTTTATTTATTTATGTATTGTTATTATTATTATTATTTTACTGTACAAGTGTCTGTATGTATGCCTGCATGCCAGAAGAGGGCATCAGACCCAATATGGATGGGTTTGGGTCACCATGTGGTTTCTGGGAATTGAACTCAGGACCTCTGGAAGAGCAGGCAGTGCTCCTAACCACTGAGCCATCTCTCCAGTACCTTCTTTTGTATTTCTTCTTCTTATTATTAAATTATTTTTTTCAGGGAAGGAGAGGGGAAAATTTTATTTTATTTTTCTCTTTTATATAATACATCCCAACCCTTGTCTAAGCATCTTTGAACTGTTCAGTCAACACTGGCAGTTTCTTTTTTTAAAAAGTTATGATTTTATGTGTATGAGTGTTTTGCCTGCGTGTATGTGTGGATACCACATTGTGTGCTATGCCTGAGGAAGTTAGAGGAGGGTGTCAGATCCTCTGTTACTGGAGTTACAGACAGTTGTGAGCTGCTGGGAATTGAACCTGGGTCCTCTGGAAGAACAAAAGTACCTACAACATTACACACGATTTTCTAGATGCTTGGGGTGCAGCATAAAACAAAACATGAGAATCCCCTAGTAGTACTGGTAGGTTGCAAGCAATGCTCCCATCTGGCCACAAGGCGGTGGTCTGACACAGCTGATACACCTGGAGTAGGGCTGGACGTGGTCTATGGAGCGGTGGCCAGGAATTTTCTAAGGTTCCATATGGTGACAAGGGCCTTGTTAAGTCTGTTGCTTTGGTATGAAAACTTGCAGTAAGTTCACATAAAGCTACACAGAGAGGAATTTACCATAATGGAAGTGTTGGGTGGTTAAAATTAATTCCTATATATTTTTACATGACAAGATTTGTAGAGATTTAATTGCTCCCCCTCCTTTTGGCTATGTTCAAGTAGCATAGTTTAATAATAGAAGTAGACTTTATTTTTTTAAGAAATAGTTTATTTTTACTTTATGTGCATTGATGTTTGGCCTGCATGTATGTCTATGTGAGGATGTCGGATCCCCTGGAACTGGGGATTTGCAGACAGGTGTGAGCTGCCAGGGAATTGAACCTGGGTCCTCTGGAAGAACAGCCAGTGCTTTTAACTGCTGGGCCATCTTTCTAGCCTCTAGAAGAAGACTTTAAGATTTAGCTATAAAGAGAAAAATCTAAGCTACTGGTTATTTATTATTTAGTTTCTGTCTGGTTATGTGGTATGTATTTCATAGTTCAAATATGTACAAATGTGTATATGTGAGTAACATTCAACGCAGTTACATATAGTCGATAGTAGTATCATTACTATTACTATTATTATCATCATCATCATTATTGTTATTTTGAGACAGGGTTTCTCTGTTGTAACTCTGGCTGTCCTGGAACTCACTCTGTAGATCAGGCTGGCCTCGAACTCAAGAGATCCGCGTACCTCTGCCTCCTGAATGGTGGGATTAAAGGCGTGCGCCACCACTGCAGGCTAACAATACTGTTTTTAAGGCATAAAGTTGTATTGCTCGTTGGTTTCTTGGGTGGTCAGTATCGGTGGGGCAAAGTAGAGTTCATACAGTACGACATACCTGAAAAGTCAGAAAAGACGCTCTGATGTAGGGGAGAAAAAATAGCCCAGTGTGGCTCGCATGTTTCCAGGAAATGTGAAAGGGAGCTTGCCAGCCAGTTTCATAATCTCCTACTTGTCTGTTGACCTTTGGGTTCTAATCTTCCTTCTTGGACAACAAGGTCTCAAGGCAACGCCGATGCTCTCAGTTTATTTCCCCAGAGCACTTGGGAGCCAGGCAGCTCTAGCCAGTCACTGGGGGTTTCTTCGTGCAGGTGTCCCCTTGCCTTCTCAGACCTCTGGAGTCATTTAAGCTCTCACACTGCTGTAGCTGAGCTCTCTTGTCCACCGTGTGTTCATTTCCTGTTGCTAGTGATGAGTGCTCTGTTTTTGAAGTATGCTTTCCATCGAGTCTCACCGAAGAACCTTGTTGTAACTGTAACTTCTTTGGGCTGGAAAGACGGCTCAGTGGTTAAGGGTACTTGTTTCTCTTGTAGAGGACTGGGATTTGGCTCCCAGCACTGGTAACCCACAACTGTTTGTAACTCCAGTTCCAGGGGACCTGACATCCTCTTCTGACCTCCATTGGTACCAGGTGTGCACATGTGAAGAATCATATATGCAGGCAAAATACTCATGCGGTTTACAAAAAGATCTATTGATCTTTTATGTATATGTGTGCGTGGCTGCATGTGTGTTTGTGCTCCACATTCATGCTTGGTGCTGAGGAAGCCAGGAGAGGAAGTCAGGGTTACAGGCAGCTGTGAGCTGCCATGTGGGTGCTGGGAACCAAACTCTGCAAGAGCAGCAGTGTTCTTGATCACTGAGCCATCTCTCCAGCCCCCACATATAAATCTTAAAAAAAAAAAAAGAAAGAAAAAGAAATTTTCTCTATCCCTCCCTGAGGAGCTATTATTGGCAGTTACTGGTTGCTGGGGGTGGAGGGGGGAGAGTCATTTTCTTCAGAGGTGTACTTGCTAGTAAGTTGTCCCTGCTCCATGTTCGGGCAACACTAATTAAACTCAGGTCACAAACGATACCCAAGCGAAACAGCAGCAACGAAGACATGCTAGAAGGGTCTTCCTGGCAATGAGGGGGTTACCAGCAGGGGGAGGGGCATGAGAGTGAACAACGGGGGTGGAAATGAGCAAAACACATTGCATACATTCATGAAATTGTTAATAGAAAAAAAGTTACCTTACAGAAACGAGATGTACGTTCTGAGGCCCACCCACACTCGCAGAACCAAAAACTGCACGCAGGAGGCCCCAGTCCCCTGGGATCCTGATACGCGTTAGGCTCTAGTCAGCCATTAACTTTTAGTGCTGCCCTCAGACCTTGGTATATGTTGGCAGAAAAGAGTTTGATTTCTCAGTCTTGAGATGAAACTCTTAAAAATTTGAATTAAGTATCCAGTGTTTCTGAACACTGGTATTTCTGCCGTATGACCGTATTTAAAGTTGATAATGCTTTTCATTGATTTATTGATGTGGGTGTCTTTTGGGGTTTTTGTTGGCCATTTGACTCATAAGCTGAATGATTATGGCGGAGAGGAAGTGTTACGCAGTCACTGCTGCCCCCTCACTGTGGCGTTTTTCTTGTCTTGATCTCTGCTGCTTCCCGCCTCCACCGACTACTACTGCAGTTGTTCCCATTGAGTCAGTCTGCCAGTCGGCGGCACTTGCTCTGTGCGTCAGCTCCTGCTGGCACCAGCCACTCGAGATGCCTTCTGCTCTCTGGGGCACAGATGCATGTTCATACCATGAGAGAGTCAGGCTTCTGAGCTCTGCCTTCAGTCCTTTAAATAACTAATTTTCTTGAAGCCTTGAGTACACGTCTAGCAGTAAGTGAGGTCTTGAAATCACAAAGTAAGATAACAAAAGGATTCCCTTCAGGACTTGTGGCGGTTCAGTACTAGAGTGTGCTTAGTGTGCGTGGGCCTAGGGTTTGCTCCCCAGCATCGCCACCCCCCCTCCAATAAGGAAAGATTTCTGGTATGGCTTGAAAAATGGAGAAGAGCTCAGAAACAGGACTCTAAGATGTTGGCTGTGGTTTGACATGTCTTGATATTTTTTGTCTCTTGTAGACATGGAAAGGAAAGAACAAGAATTAGAGCAGCTGAGATTGGACTGTGAACACTTCAAAGCCCGGCTAGAAACCCTACAGACAGACAATGGGCGGGAGAAGAAGGTAGGCACGAGGGCAAGACTCCTGCAGGGATCCGGTCCAGAAGCTGCTGTTGGTTTGCTGCCTTTTGCTCATAAGGAGCAATTGGTTTTCCCTTTTCTCTGTTAATCCTCAGAAGATTGTAGTTTCAAATGTATGCATTTTGGGTAGGTTGGAAGGTAGGTGAGCTGTTGATAGAGTTTATAACCATTTAACATAGATCATTTGCTTCATTTTAATGATTTTTTTGTACATTTAAAGTGTGCATGAGAGAGTGTCTCTCTGTGTGTATGCTTATGTGTATTTATGTGGGCTTGTGTATGTTTCAGTGTATACAGGGGTCAGAGGACAATTTGTGGGAATTGTTCTCTCCTTGTTGCCTGAGACTGTAGGAGAGGGACTATAAGAATTCCTCCACAGCAACTCTGCTCTTCACACAGAGAGGCTCTGCAGAGAGCAGTGAGCAGGTATGGGTCACGAGAAAGCAAACATCTTAATCAAGGTTTACATAAAGCCAACACCTGCAGATAACACACATTGCCAAGGCCTAGGCAACCCTTCCCCCAACAATGTATGAAACAATTATTATAAACATAACTAGAAATAAACTTTACCAATAAGTTTATGTTCACTGAAAAGATGAGTTAGAAGATGAACCTGCAGAGGTACTGTTGTGCACAGATGACCTAGGGAATTGTTTCCCAAGTTTTCTTCCTTCCCTCCTTTTTTATTTCCATTAGAGATCAAATATTGGTCCTTGCGCATGTTAGACAAGAACTGATTTACCGAGCTATAGAATACTTATTCCCTACCTGGATTCCTCCTGCCTTGCTCAGTTACCCAGGTACTAATAGGCCAGCACAGCTTACATACAGTAAGCATCACTCAGTGGATGATTCTGGTGGAGGGGCTCAGAAGACCAGATGACTATTGACACACAGGAGGGTTGAGATGGGAACTAGTCTAGAGAGCATTCAGCGGATTTGTCTACACTAGGACCTGGCTATCGCTTAAGCTAGTGACAGACCTTGTCCTCCGTCTGATGCTGTTTTAGCAAGGCAGGTCATGGAGGTTTCTACTTGGATTTCAAAGGAATGCTGGGGAGGCCATATGATGTATGACAGAGGTAAGAGTACCTGGAGGTAGCCCTTGGGAGGGCAGTAAACGAAGCTGTAATGGAGTAGAGACCTCAGGAAGTTGAAGATGCTAGGAATGTCGACAGTCTGCCAAGGAAAGCTGTAGATGGTGAGCAGGGTCAATCTGGAAGAGCCATGTGGTTATAGTGGCATACGGTAGGGGCTGGGCTTCCCCAGCCTTTTGGCACCCAGATAACACTGCATGCCTGGGATGGCCACCATGGAGCTACAGAAGCTTACATTTGCCCTACTGATTCCCATCTTGCATTGATATCCACCCACCTTTCCACCTGCCCCTTCTGGAACAGAACTTTATTCTGTCTTGTTCATTGGGAAATGCAAAACTTTCTCTCGGTCTTTCAGAGGCTCACAGGTGAGAGCTTGTCTTGTGTCTCAGAAAACTTAGTACTTGTCCTGTTGAGCAACACTGGAAGTATTGAGACTTTGGGGAAAGGAACTAAAATACTTGGGGGTACACATAGTATAGTTCTCTTATGTTTTATGAATTGTGGCCTCGTTGCTGTCTTTGGAAATTAGCTATAGTTTAAGGAGATGTGGTTTACGGAGATGTGTTTGGGTGTCAAGTTGACAGAGGGTGGACTTATGACAGTCAATCTCGATTGTCAACTTGGACTGAGAAATACCTGGTAAGGTACTTTTCTGCTGTGCTTGTGAAATGTTTACAGAGATGGTTAAGTGGGGAGCAGCTCCTTCTAATGCTGCCTGTGCCATCCAGTAGTCTGAGAACCCGGATGGAGTAAAAGAGTAAGAAGGAGAAAGCACAGGAATGTTCTCTTTCTGCTTCCTGGTCTCCACGAGGTGAACAACTTTGCTCTGCCATGCTGTCCTGTCCACAGGACTACAGCTGATGGACTGGCTGTGGCCTGAAACCTGCAGCCACGATGGAAAAGAAATCTTTTATCCTTTTATGTTGTTCTGTCTGGCATATGTCAGTAATGAAAGTCTAAAAAAACCAGGTCAGTCCTGAAAAGGGTCGTGGAGTAGACACATTGTGAATAGGCATAGCAAGCTAACGTGGGATGATGGGAGCTGTGCCTTGTTAGAGCACCTAGCATGAACGAAGCCCTGGATTTGATCTCTAGTACTGGACAGGCTGAGCATGGTGGTGGAATACACATAGCAAGTATGTGTATACTTGGAAGTTGGAGGCAGGAGGGTCAGGAGTTCAAGACCATCCGCTGTTACATAGTGACTCTGCCTGGGCTACATAAGATCTGTTTCAAAAACAAATATGGCAGCTAAGTTCTTTTCAGGAGTTCTGTATTCCCAACAGCTGTGACTGTATCACAAAGCTGAGACCTTTTTCCATTTCCTGGACTCCTCTCCTAGGCAGTCTCTGTACCCCAAGAGCAGGCATCCAGTCCCCCTGTCCTCTTCCAGACTCAGTTGCTGCACCGAGGGACAGGAAGCTCCTTCATTCCAGCTTTATTAGCAAAGCCCTGCACAGGACCCTCCTCCCTGGAGCGGGGCAGGAGCTGCCGCTTGCACAGCACTCGTGTTCTTGCTTCCATACTTTCCTTCCGTGCTGGACCCAGTGAGTTCTGCCTTTTTGTAATGATTTTTACCCACACTGAAGTACTTACTGGCGGTAATCTAATTCAGTCTTCTAGTTGCTGGATTCTTTCCTGGTTCCTCAGCTCTAAAATAAGCTTCCAGTCCTGCCTCATGATCTGTACAGGCCTGGGCAGGGACCACAGAGCTACAGAAAAGACAGCTGCCCGAGAGCAGTGGCCTTATTATAGCCAGCCTGCTTATCCCTGTTCAACAAGTGGACAATTCAATAGGAAACTTGACTGGAAATAGAAAAATAGTCAAAGCTAAAATATTTCCTCATTTCCATTAAGCTCAGAGTACTAGGACAATGATAATAATTAAAGCATTTGAAACTCAGATTTTATCATTCAAGACAGACATTTACTGAAAAGCAGTGGCAGCTACTGCTCCTCCTCTTCTTTTTTTTTTTTTTGAGATGAGGTCTTGCTATGGAGCCTGAGCTGCCTTCTGTGTAGCTTAGGCTGGCATAGAACTTTTCATCTTACTATCTCAGCCTCCCAAGTGATGGCAGACATTCACCAGGTGTTCAGCTCCATTCGATGGTGTGTACCTTTCCCCATTAGTAAACCAGCCAGGATAGAGACTGTCAGTTTTCTGTTAGTATTTCATTTTCTGTATTTTTAATTTGTTAGGAAAGAGTTGCTACTTTTAGGATGCTAAAAAGGAAGTTGTTGCAAACACTAACACAGTGCTTCATAAAACCTTTAAAAGATTTGTTTATTTTAAAATTTGTGCCCATGTGAGTTTATGTGCACCATGTGTGTGCAGGTGCCCCTGGAGACCAGAAGAGGGCGTCAGATCCCATGGAGCGTGAGTTACAGGTGGTTATGGCTCCCCGGTGTGGAATGGAACTCAGGTGCTCTACAAGAGCAGTGTATTTTCTTAACTGCTGATCATATCTCCAGCCCTGCAAGAAACCTTTTAAAGAAAAATTAGCTGGTATTATAATCCAGGTAAATCTTAAATGAACTATAGAAAGATTTTAGGAGGGGTCTTTATTTGATAATTGTTTCAAAAGTGTAAACAATATTTTGTGTACTCTCCATGCTTACAATATGCTTGGATCAAATCCACCCCCTACTTCCTCCCCTCCAATTCCTCTCCTGTCATACCCGCACCACTTTTCTCTCCTAGCTTCACATGCAGTCCTGAGCTTGCACATGCTCTCTTGCTCTCATGCTGTTCCCCCACCTCTCTGAATACCCACTGAGTCCATTTAGCATTACCTGTATGTGCATGGGTGTGAGACCATCTGCATGAGCATGAGTAGTCACTCGGGCCATAGCCACGAGGAAAAGTGACGCTCCTTCCTCCAGAAGCCACAAACTGTTAATAGCTCTTCAGATAGGGGAGGGATTTCATGAGTTCCTCCCCATCCATGCTGGGATTTTGGCTGACTTGACCTTGTGAAAGCCTTGTGTGCATAGCCCTAGCTACCAAGAGTTCATGAGTGCAGCTGCTCTGCCTGTCCAGCAGATACTATTTTGCTACAAACTCTATTGCTTCAGGCTCTTAAAATATCTCTGCTCCCTCTTCCACAGTAGTCCGTGGGCTGTGTGTATGTGTGTGTGTGTGTGTGTGTGTGTGTGTGTGTGTGTAGATGTCCTGTTTAGAGCTGAGCAATCTACCATATTCTGTACAGTGAGTGACCAGTTGTAGGTGTCTGTATCAGTTGCTGTCTGCTCCAAGAAGAAGCTTCTCTGATAAGGATTGAGAGATGCACTAATATTTAGGTGGAAAGATAAGAACTTACTATGCCCATTTAACAGAATAGTAGTACTGTTCTACTCTAGGGCCTAGATATTAATTTTGGGGCCCATTTACCAGTCAGTACCAGGAAATGGATTTCATCTTGTGGAGCGAGACTTAAATCCAATCAGAAAGTGGTTGTTTACCTCCATAGCATTTGTACCGCTGTTGCACCAGTAGGTCCATCTGGCCAGGCCAGTCATTACTATAGCTTGCAAGGGTCATCGCTGGGTAAGACTAACAATGCTTTTTCTCCCCTTGTAGTGTGCATAGAACCTAACACTTCCTCCCTGTTTGATTGGATTATTTGTCCTCTTTCAGATACAGTTGTCCCTCAGTATCTGGAAAATCAGTTCCAGGACCCCTTGTGGGTAGTTCTAAGGTGTTCAGGACCCTTCTATGGACTAACACAGTATTTGTACACAGCCTACACATGCATGCCTTAGTTTATCAGATTACTGATACTATGTAATGCAATGTAAATGATGTATAAATTGTTACCATACTTGGCCTGGGAAGATGGCTTCTTTGGTAAAGTACTTGCTGTGTGAGCATGAGAAACTGAGTTTGATCAATAGCACCTACAAAAGTCAGGTGTGGTAGCATGTGTCTGAAACCCCATGAGAAGGCAGAGACAGGAGGATCCCTGGAGCTTGAGGGCCACCTCGTATAGTCAAGCAGCAAGTTCCAGATTCAGTGAGAGACCCTGTCTCAAAAATATAATTAAGAGTAATAAATAAAATAAAGAGTAATTGAGAAAGACATCTGACAGTGACCCTTGGCACTTTGACCGTTGACCTCAGGTACTAGCCACATATAGGTAGGTGCACTTGAGGATGCAATAATATATACACAAAAAACAAAAGCATAAGTTATTGGTCTATATTGTTTATAATACCAAAATTAAAAAGTTTGTACATATTTAGTACAGATGCATTTCTTTTTGGAAATAGTTTTAGCCCTATCTTGGCTGAGTCAGTGGATCATGAACCTGTAAGGTATATATGGCAGGCCTTATATGCATTGGATACAGTTTTTCTTAGTGTGTGGCTTCCGTCCTCCCACCTACCCCTTGACAGAATATTGCTATTTAGCCCAGCCTAGTCTTGAATTCTTTGACTCTTGAGTGCTGGGATTACAGTGTGTACTACCAAGCCTGGTTCAAGTTTGAAAATTTACTACTTTTTATTACTTACTACTTTTTAAAAAATGAATCAGGATTTTGTTGTGATAGATTTTAGAAGTTCTGTACTTGTGGTTTCAGATAAATGAGTTTATTAAGTAAGTATGTAGCTAGCAAAAGTAAAAGAACAAATAGCAAGTAGCAGATAACATCATCAAACATGACTGGTATAGCCTGACTGAGAGCAAACAAAGGTAACACCATCCAGGAGGCTTGCAGTACCAGCACAAATGGACTGGTACTGGCTCTCCATTTAGTTCCCACCACAGTCATGTTACACCATGGGATAACAGTAACAACCTCTCTGTTGGAGAGGCTTCACCTTCTAGCTGTTCTCAAGGGCATGATGTTTTTAATCCCCTTAGCTGCTTGCTCTTTTTCCTTCTTTCTGTTACAGAGCTAGAGAGAGAGGGCTGAGCCAGGACAGGGTTTTGGAGGACACTTGCCATAAGCATGCTGGAGTCTGAGACAAGGAAAGGGCCTCCCCTTTCCCAGTATGCGTTCAGTGAGCTTAAACAGCATGGCAGTTTACCAGGGTACTGTTGTGATGTCGTGATGCAACCTAGGGTCACCTGGGAAGAGAGTAGCAGTTGTCTAGATCAGTTCATGTCTGTGGGGAATTGTCTTAACCCAGGAGAGCTGAAGGACCCACCCTGAATGTCGGTGGCAGGTGCCATTTCATGGTCCGGACCCTGAATCGTGTAAGAGTGAAGAGAGCTAGGTGAGAACAAGCAGCAGGGTCTGTTGACTCCGCTGATGTCTCCGCTATTGACCATGGGTGTGATGGAGGGAAGAAATGAGAACAGTGTGACCGTGCATATAAACGTGCCATGATGAAACCCATTTGTCAGTTCAGTTGCATGTGTGTGAACAACAGTCTAGGAGTCCAGACTGTAGTATCCTTAAGGCAGACATGAAAAACACAGTTGTACATTGTAACTTTTAAATTTTTATTTATTTTTATTAGATATATATGGATGTTTTGCCTGCATTTATTTCTGTGAACCACATGCAAACCTGATACTCATAGAGGCCAGAAGAGAATGTCATAGTGGAGTTACAGGCAGGCGTTGTTACTACCATGTGGGTGCTGGGAATTGAACGTGCATCCTCTGCAGGAGCTGTTAGTGCTCTTACCAACTGAGCCGTCTCTCCAGCCCCCACCCCAGATTCTCTTGAAACTCCAGGCAAAAAGCCCCTTTCTTTTCATTATTGAATACTGACTTCTTTAAAAGAAGAAAATCTCAACCATTTAGTATACTTTAAATTGTGGTCGAACTAATTATGTTTGATATAAATGAATTTACCTAGGTTTTTATATTTTTCAGTTTATTGCTCTTTTTGGTGGTGTTGGGGGTTGAACCCAGGGCCTCATGTATGGTAGGCGAGTGCTCTCTACAACTGAGGGATACCCCCATCCCAGTTCATCTCTCCAGTCAGGAAATACTACCTCCTTAAAGGGAATTTTAGCACCAGAGAGGCACCAGAGAGCGTAAAGCTTGCCGTGTGGCGAGGCTCATCAGGAGAGTGCTTCTCTTCTTCCCTTAACTATCCTATCAGAGAGACCGAGCTTCAGGTGTTCGCAAGCGCCTCTAGAGGGAGGCCAGGAAGCCTTCTCTGGCCTCCGTGGTCTGGTTGTCCGTGTGCTATGCCTAAGCATATCTGGGCAGCCGCCTTCGCAGCTTTCCCATCTGCTTGTAGGTCTGCTGCTTGCTTCTGCTGTCATTTCACAGCCGCAGGTGCTTTACACGTTTCCCAGCGCCTTGCGACACTTTCATGAGGACCGCCTCATGGTGTTTGCCTAGAAGGAGACTTCCGACAGCTCTTTTCCTAGACTCGATGTGGTGTCTGCCAGTGGATGGCAGGCTCCCTGATGAGAAATGCTCTGCTGTATAGGCTGTGTGTTAGGTGCTACTTTGCTGCATAGTCTGGTGCTGCTGCTCTGTGTGGTCACTTGGGACCCAAGCTCCCTCCAGTTTTCACTTTGTTTGAACAGATGAATTTAGCTTTTTGCAGTTATCCACTGTAAAGCAACCATGTGTTCTCTAAGCTTGGAACTTGATTGTTTAGATATGGATTGTGGCTCAGTAAGGGCTAGAGTCTACTTGCACCTGTTTTCTAGAATCCAGAATGCTTTCTCTCGAATGAAATCATCGTGACAGAGAACATGTGATGGAGATTGTTGAGATTGAATGCTAGCATGTCTTTTCTTGTTCTGTTGTGTTGTGGATTTAGGAGAAGTTGGCTCTTCGACACCAGCTGAATGAGGCGAAACAGCAGCTTCTCCAACAGGCAGAGTACTGTACGCAAATGGGAGCAGTCACCTGTACCCTCCTCTGGGGAGTCTCCAGCAGCGAGGAGGTCGTCAAAGCCATTCTGGGAGGAGTAAGTCATCTGGCGCCGTAGAATGTGCCTTGTGACCTGGAAGAGACGGCATGTCTGCTGTGACATTGACTGCCGAGCCCCGCTATGCTGTAAATTTGCTTTAGCTGATTCATCAGATGGTCGCCAGATGCCTGCTGTGTTCACTGTGCCACCTGGTGCTCTGGGGATGCGCAAAATGAAGTACCATCCTTCTGTCCCTGCACTCCAGGGCTTTTTTTGATATATTAACCACTTTAATGTTTATACATAAAAAAAATTAACAGCATTCAAAGTGCTCATATGTGTTTTACCTCATGGGTAATATAGTAGTTAAAATTATTTGACATATATATGTCTAATATATATAATTTGCATACATTAGACACAGACATACATCTATATGTATGTTAGGGAACTTCCTATAAGGAGAAGGATTTGGAATGATACTTAATGAGTAGGTAGAAATGGCAGAAAATGGTAAGGGTAGTGAATGAAAGGTGTAGGCTGAGAGGTCTGTCTTGTTTTAGGATAGAGGGGAGGTCACTTGACTTGGTGGAAGGTTCATGTACTGAAGCACTGGCAGACAGGCCTATTGGGTTTTGGGCTGTCATTTTGTGACAGGAGGTAAGCAGATGCTAATTTTGCCCTGTGGGCAGCAGAGTGTTCAAATGCTTTTGAATAAGGAATGCTAGGACATGGGCACATGATAGGAAGGTAACATGACGGTGACTAAATGAGGGTTGGGGTGGGGTGTGGCCCTCTGCAGTGCAGGTGGGGAGGAGGGTCGGGTGGGGTGTGGCCCTCTGCAGTGCAGGTGGGGAGGAGGGTCAGGGGTGGGGTGTGGCCCTCTGCAGTGCAGGTGGGGAGGAGGGTCAGGGGTGGGTGTGTGGTCCTCTGCGGTGCAGGTGGGGAGGAGGGTTGGGGTGGGGTGTGGCCCTCTGCAGTGCAGGTGGGGAGGAAGAGGCATGTGAGAGCTGAATGATTGAGACAGAAGCAGTGTCAGGATACAGGTGACAGCTGAGGGAAGAAAGCACCTGCAGCAGGTTGAGTTTGACCCCGGGAGGAGGAATAGGAGTGGAGAGGGGGATGTTTGGCAGGGATCCAGAGACATATTAGTTACCACCTAGAGAACCTAAGTGTCTTGTAGAAGTTTGCTGTGCTTTATTAAAGTGTAATTCCCAGGGCTACATGAGACTTTGTCTTAAAAATAAAAGTGATTTCCATGTTGTAATTTACCCATTGGACTTGTGCAGTTCACTGGTTCGTTTAGAAGATTTCTGGAGTTGGAAGAACATCCCCACAGTTCAGCCTTTGAACATTCTGTCAACCTAGGAAATTCCCTTATGCCATTCTCTGTCTTCTGTTTGTTCGTTTTTATATTCTAAAATGTGCCTTGGTTTTAAGCGGTTCTTGACAATTCTATCCACACGTGCACACACGTGTGCACAGTACATCTCCATCATAGATAACCCAAATCCCCTCCTATTTCCTGCTTTCACTTCTTTTTTATTTATACTTCACTCAGTTCATTAGTGCTGCCTGTGAATGCATAGGTGGGCTGTCCACTAGCATGGGCCTTCATTGTTCTCAGTCCTGAAGGCAAGTGACTCCCCCAGCAGCCATCAGCTGTCAGAAGCTCCTCAGTGAGGCATCGTGCCTCCTAAGCCCATTTCCCGTCCATGCTAGAATGTGGACTGGCTTGATTTGTACAGCGCTTGTGGCACTAGCCACAGATGCTCTGAGTTCGTAAGTGCAGCTCATAAACCCTGTCATGTCCAGAAGACAGCATCACGCAGCATTCCCTTTCATCTGCTAGCTTTGACATTCTCCCTCCTTAGTCTTTTGTGATGTTCCCTGAGCCTTGCGGGGAGGGGAGGGCGGGTTTGATCCAGATGTCTCATTTGGGGCTGGACACTCAACAATCACTTACTCTTGCCACTGTAGCCAGCTGTGAGTCTGGGCATTGATGGCTCCCCTCCCTGGGAACTTTCAGTGGTGGCACAGGTGTTTTACTGCTACTGTATTTTCTACTGTAATTGTAGTCTTTCCTCTGTAGCTTGCACATTAGTGGTCTCGTTACGCTGGCTTCAGTGGAAAGATGTGACACTTCTACTCTTTTATTTTTAAACTTTCAGGACAAAGCATTGAAGTTTTTCAACATCACAGGTCAGACGATGGCGAGTTTTGTGAAGTCATTGGATGGAGACGTCAAAGAGGTTGATTCTGATGAAAATCAGTTTGTGTTTGCACTGGCTGGAATTGTAACAAGTAGGTAACTTTTCAGATATAATGCCATATATCAGGGCCAGTATTTACAGTTAGGAGTGTGTGTGTGTGTGTGTGTGTGTCTGTGTCTGGAAGACCATGTTCACTCTGAAGTCTGTCTCAGAAGGCTGGGATAGGGTCTGTACTATGGGAAAGCACCCCAAGGGCTTCTGCTCACTATCACTTATTAGAAATAACCGATCTAAAGGAAATAGGCTCATTTGCTTATTATTTATTTTTATACATAACAGAAGTGAAAGAGTAAAAGCCCTAGACTGTACATTTAACTACTTGTCATTTGGAATCATTGCTGTTTTACTCATGTCTGGCTAAAGCAAAAGCTGTGAGCCGAGCTTAAACTCCATTAAAGGATTCTAAAAACTTTGTTTTTTTAGTAATTTTTTTTCTGGAAACGAATGAATGGAACCTATCACTGAAGAAATGTTTCCAAAGAATTTCACAGCAAAACTGTGAAGGATCTGGGCATGGTGGCACAAGCATGAAATTTAAACGTTCAGGAGGCCTGAGGCAGGAAGATTAAGAGTCTGGGGCCAGCCTGGGCTACATAGCAAGACTCTGTCTCAAAATATAAAAATGTAAAAACATTCCAAGCCTTCAAAATTCTTATGGGAGAGAAACCAGAGACCAGTAATTCTAGGTGTAGTAGATGGGGCGCACCGGTTGGTTTGGAAGCTCTTTTTTCCTGAAGTTGGCAAGGTGGTTCAGTAGTGGTCTTTCATCTCCGCCATATCCCATGTCCTCTTGGGACCTTTTCCTGCTGCTAATGTGAGGAAAATGTTTTTTCTTATTGCATAATTATTATTATTATGTGTGCATGCATGTTCATATGTTTTTACAGGTACACATGCAAGGGCATATGTGTATATATGTATGCAGAGGCCTGAGTTGATGGTGGGTGACATAATCTCACAGAAAACTTTCTGTTTCTCTGGTTCTTACAATCTCTCTGCCCCCTTTCCACAATGATCCCTGAGCCTTAGGTACAGGAGTTGTGTTGTTGATGTATCAGCTGGGACTGGGCTCCATACCTGCATTTTGACCAGTTGTGGTTGTCTGTAGTAGTCTCCATGTGTGTTACAAAGAGACGTTTCTTTGATGAGGGGGAGAACTACACTTCTCTGTGGGTATAAGGATAAATATTTAGACTGTAGTTAGATTGGGCAACCCATGACTTCACTAGCCCTAGGTAGGAAGTTGGCTAGGTTTCCAGTGAGCCCAATTTAGACAGCTGCTGGTACTTCCAAGGTGTAAGTACCACTAAGTCCCGTTAGGAATATCTTGCCATGCCTGCCATTGTTGTGGTTCGTAGGCATCACAGCTGGGTAGGACTATTGATTTTTCCCCTTCCTTTGGAAGCTTGCATGGTGTCTTCTGATAACATAAAAGCTAATCCCCAAGGAGGAAGCTTTCAGGTCAGACTCAGCTTGGGTCTTCTGGGTCCTGTGTCCAAAGTGCATGCAGAGTGCATGGTGGCTTTAGCATTAGGGATTTACTTTTTGCCTCTGTGGGGGATGGACAATCAAAGGCAACAGCAATAGCCTATAATATTTTGGGGGTCTCTTGGACAAAAAAGGGCTTCTCATGGCTGGCATTGGGGCTTTTATTAGATAGTCTAGGGCTCTCATTGGGGTTGGAGGTATTCATTGTCAGCCTAGATTGGAAAATGTCAGTTATGCTACATACGTATATGCTGGGGTGTATGGAGAATAGTATGGTTCTTCATGACTTTTTCAGACATCCTTAGTGTTGTTTTACCCTCCTCCCTCCTTCTGTATTTATCCCTCTTCCCTGTGTAATTAACCTCCTCATCTGGAGCAGGGACAGGCTCTGATGGGTACTGATCTTTCAGGAGTGCCATATACACACATTTCTCTCCTGGCACTGTCATGCTGTGCTGAAGGGGAACCCATGTGTTATATGATGTTTATGATATTCCTTCCACTGTTATGTGAGTATAGCAGACAAGTGTAACAAATGTCTGCAGATGTTGCTGGAGACAAAGTCATCCCCTATGGCCCTGAGTTTTCATACACACAGATAAAAACCATGTTCTGGGGTTGATTCTGAGAGGGGTAGTTTCTGAATGATACTGTGAGATCACCAAAGGCTCTTTGGTTTCTGTATTCCATGGAAATGATTCTGACATTTTTGATATAGTTCAATCATGTGTCTTGCTAATTTGGAAAAAATTGGCATTGGCCACTTCTAATATTCAGTCTCTTGTAGAACTCTCCTAATTGTCTTGCAGTGTTGGACTTTGCAGTGTTTTCTTGATAGCATTCTTCAGTTAGTGGAGCTGACCCTACACAATGAACTGGAGCTGTTTTTGGATACTTGTGTTTCTCTTTAGCTGGATCACTGAGGGAGTCAGGTAGTCAGTGTGCTGTGCAGGATCAGATACACACAGTACACAGTAATACTGTGGGCTGCCTGTGGCTTTTACATAGTTGTGTGTGTTTCAGTTTAAGACTTTGGAGAAATAATTTGGTATTTCATTCAATTCTAGTAGGCATAACCTTTGCAGGTGAAGGTAGATCAGAATTTCCATCTTAATGGATGAGACTCTGAAAATCTGGATTTGATGCTCTATATTCTGTGAAGAACTTGGCTCCAGGAAGGCTGCAGAGAGGGCTGGCTTGGTACTTGTCTTAGTCACTCTTCTACTGATATGAAGAGACACCATGACTAAGGCAACAGTTATAAAAGAAAGCATTTAATTGGAGGCTTGCTTACAGTTTCAGAGGGTGAGTCCATTATCGTCATGGTGGGGAGCATGGCAACATATACAGTGCTGGAGCAGTAGCTGAGAGCTACATCCTTATCCCCAGGCAGAGAGAAGGTGGTGGGGAGAGGGCAGTAAAGAGGGAGAGGAGGGGACCGGAGGGGGAGGAGGAGAGAAGAGAACCTGGACCTGGTGTGGGGTTTGAAACCTCCAAGCCCACCCCCAGTGACACACTTCCTCTAGAAAGGCCACACCTACTAATCCTAATTCTTCTCACTGTCACTCCCTGATGACTAAGCATTCAAATATGTGAGCCCACAGGGCCATGGGGCCATTCTTATTCAAACCAACACGGTACTGCAATGAAATGTTTGCTGACCTTTATTATTTTGCATCATGTCTTTTCCTTAGCCCCGACTGAAGAAGACTCTACAGAGAGGTGCATTGTGTACACTAGTGTACGTTACTGGGTACACTAGTAAATCCTTACAGTTAAGTGTGGGCATTGGTAAGGCTAGGACAAGCTGTACCAGCCCTGCAGTCAGTGTACTCACTTGCAGAGTCTCAGGTATGAAAAGGTGTATTTGCTGATCTCAATTGGGCAGAGCGTTTAGGAAAGTCTGTTCAGATTCTGTTTTCATGTTCTACCTTTGACGTCATATGATTCCTGTTTTATGTGATAGTTAAAGGTCATTACTCAACTCCTGGAGGATTTCTCAATGCTTGATCCCAGGTAAGATCAGCCATCAGCTGTACTTTCTGCTTGGACCAGATAGCTATTGGTCTGCTGTTCTGGGCCGTGGTGCTGCAGACATCCAGGCCCCCTGCTCTATTCCATGGTACATTACTTTCTGATTTGTAGGAGCTCTTACTGTGTCACATCAGCACCATGTCAAGCTCCACCCACAGTACCATTATTAAATGTTCATTGGCTACCTGCTTTCCTTGGGTCAGTAAGGAGAAGTCAGGGAACATACTTTCTGTTATGCAGAAGTTTCTAGATTGTGAAGCACCTGTGATCTTTTAGGAAAAAAAATTATTATTTTTATTATTATTATTATTGCTGCTGCTGCTGCTGTTGGTGTTGTTATTATCGTGTGTGAAATAGATGGAGAAAGATGGAGAAAGAGTGGAAACGTAGGCATGTTCATGCCATGATGCGTGGATGGAGGTTGGAGGACAACTTTTGTGGCGTCACTTCTCTCTGTCCACCGTCACGTGCTCTGTGCGGCACCTGTGATCTGATGCTTTGTCTGTCTTTCGCAGATGTTGCTGCCATTGCATGTGGTCGTGAATTCTTGGTGAATTCCAGCCGGGTGCTCTTGGACACCATGCTGCAGCTGCTGGGGGACTTAAAGCCTGGCCAGTGCACCAAGCTCAAAGTGTACGTAGAGAACAGTTCACAGTCTCTCAATTTGCAGTGCTTAGAATATACTAGTGGAGCCTCTCTCTAAGTAAACACAGTTGGTCTAGCAGGAGTTCTAAAGCACAGGAGACAGATTGCCTGAGGATTTAAGGGATGTGTTATCTCTTAGGTCATATTTTATCTAATTTTATTCGAGATAGGGTTGGTGTGTGGCTCAGGCTGGCCTTGAACTGTATATTAGGAAAAAAGTGAATCAAGAAAAGGACGGTTTACCCCTCAGAGTGATGAATGGGCCGTAAATATTTGACATTCAGGGTTGTGTTACTGGTGGCTGGCGAGTGAGCCTCAGTAGGCGCTTGCTCTGGCAGCTCCCTACACAGGTACTACAATCTGTAGCTATTTTTTAATCATTGAAACAAATCATGACAAACTTCCATTTAGTATCTCATGGTATTGTATGCCAAGATCTGAGTTGGCTGGACCGGGTCCTCTCCTCTGCTGGGTAAAGTCAAGGTGGTGCACAGCTGGGCACTCTGAGGAGGCTCCGGAAGGATCTGCTGCTTGTTTCATTCTCTCAGCTGGTCAGCTGCGTTCTGTCCAGGGCTGACTGTGTTCTTCTGGCGTGACCCCACCATCATGCCACGGTTCTTCTTTCTGGTAGCTGTGACAAAGCAGTTTAAGGAAGCTTTGTTCCATTCACAGTTTGAGGGTGCAGCCCCTCATGGCAGGAAAGGCCTGGTCACATGGCACCTACAGTCTGAGAGCAGAGTGCCAGTGCAGCTACTCAGCTTGACTTCTCCTTGGGAATGTTGTTTTAACTACTTATTCATGTGTGTGCACATGTACACTCCTCACGAAGTCACGGGATGATGTGTGTGGAGCTCAGAGGACAACTAATGGGCATAGTTCTCTCCTGTGTGGGCTCCAAGAATTGCACACAGGCTGACCGGGCTTAGTGGCAGATATTTAGCAACTGAACCATTTCACCAGCCTACTTTATCCTTTTTATACAGTCCAGACCCCCAGTCCATGGGGTAGTACCGTTTATATTCAGGGTGGGTCTTCCCTCTCAATTAAACCTCTCTGACATCCTCAGAGTTGCCTTTCCACAGTGATTCTAAATCCAGTTGAGTTGATAAGGAAACCCAGCACAGTGTGTATCAGTCTTTCTCTGTTGCTCCTAGCCAGAGAGTCAGCTCTGCTTTCTGTGGGCTCACGTGTTTAGATTAGGCATTGGCTGTTGGATAAACTTATCTAACCAGCCCAGAGCCTGTTGATTAGTAACTGTGATTGCATCTGCAGAACCTCCTTTGCCAGGTAATTTAAGGCTTGATGTATATATAGTATCAGGGCATGATGTATATATAGTCTTGGGGTTAGACCAGAAAATCTTTTTTCTTTGTGGGGTGGGGGCAATGCTGGGAATAGCGCATTTCACAAGGTATGCACTCCTGTACTGACATGTCGCCCCATGGTAGGAGATTTTGGGGACCATTTGGGTTCTTCCTGTGACACATTTTCCAAGCGTGTGCCTTATGTGTTGAAGGTTTATCTTGTCTAGTTCAGTAGCGTCTTTAAAGTCTGTGGCAGACACTCTCAGCATCTGTGCCATCTTGGCCTTCGTGTCTCTTATCTTTTTCTGTGAAGTTGAGATTTTCTTTTTCTTCTTTTTTTCTTTTTTATTTATATGCTGAATTATTTTGGATGCGTCCTGGACATTGGAATATTATGTTAGAAGCCTCATGTTTAAAGCCTTTGGAAAATGCAACAGTCCAGTTGGATTTGAGTCACAAGTTGCAGTGTCGTTTCAGTATCAGGCCTGTGTCTGGTGTTCCCATGCTAGTGGAACTGCCCTGTGTATCCCCTGGTACCACTCGGGGGCCTGTGAGAGCCCAGAGTAATGCTGTGCATGGTGAGGTCCACACTGCCCAGCTTGAGGTGAGGCTGGGCATTTACAGATAGCTCTGTGGAGTCACTTTGCTGAACTGCTCACTCTCCATGAAGCCTGCGGTGCTCTGTTGTTCCCCCCAGAGCTCTCATTTTTATCTCGTCTACAGTGCTGAGGCTCGGTGTGGCCTAAAATATCATTGCCACAGCTGATGCCTAATTCTGCCTGCAGCTACCGAGATCCTTCAAGGTGGGGATCGTTCAGCAGCGTCTGAATTGCCTGCGGCTCCTGCTATCACCGTGGTTGCCAGCAGACCCCCCCTCTTTCTCCTCCTTAAGACTGAGCTGGAGCCGTCTGTGCAGTCTGAGTCCGGGCCAATGGAAACGGGTGGTTTGGTTCACTTCGTGCTTGTTCTCATTCCCCGGCTCGTGTGCTGTTTACCTGTCACAGATCTCTAGCTACCTCACACATTCTGTTCAGGAGTGATCGTTGTGTTTAGTGGAGGTAGGAGGTAGGTGTGCTGTGACATCCTGTGCAGACCACACTGCAGTTTGCACGGTGTTTCGTGCTGACATGTCTCTGTGCATGAGAAATAGGTGCTGTAACGTGACACGTACTTTTCTTTGGAATAGTGTTAAAACTTGACTGTGGAGCCGGTCTGTTTCTTTGGGGGGGTCTCTCAAATTGCAGAAACCCTAACAATTGGATCACCTTTCTCTGCTTGAGGGGACATTTAGGATATTTTTGGTTTCTCTACAGATAGCTGCTATCATGAACACTTGGTAAATATCTCCCCGTGGACCTGTGTGCGAGTTCCTCTAGGAGTTCCCACAGAAGTGAGTTTTTTGAGAAGTAGCACACATACAGTTCTGTAAGATGCTGCCAGCATGCTGTTTCCTGTGTCCTTGTCAGCATTTCGTTATTTATTCCTATAGACAATATGTGTGTCATCAGTCCGTTGGCCAGTCAGCCATCCACCTGCTTCCCTCCATTGCTTTGGAATACCAGAGGGGTCGGCATTTTTCCTGAATAAGCATGTCCCATTCAGTCTTCTGTGAATCACCTGTCTGTAACCTTTGTCCATTTCCTGCTAAGCCATTTCCCCAGTGATGTGTGATGTCTGTGTGGGCTTCGGATGCTGATCCATTGCCTCCTTTCCCTCTGTCGTCTCCACAAGGTCCGTGTTTATGGGCCAGCTGATCCCTCCTCCAGCTTCCCAGCAAGCTTTGTGTGAGGGCTGATTCTCTGCCAACCTCTCTGCCTCCCTTCCTTGGCATCTGTGCTTGTGGATCCCAGTGAGCACATGGTGATGGCAGTAACGGTGAAGAGACTGCCTGCAGCGGAGCCACCGTGTTGGCTTCCCTTCCCAGCAGCCTTCCTGGTTTGTATACAGTCAGCTTCTAACCCCTCATGGGATATTGGCATGCTCCAGCCTCAGGTGGCTTCCTCACGTGGCTGGCTATCTTCCATGCAGGCTGCTTGCCTTCTCTCTAGGCTCTCCTCCACCGAAGTCCCTTTGCTGTTGATGGTAGCCTGAGTCCTCTGGAACAGGCCTTTGCTGTGATGAGCTCTTTCTGCTTGTCTGTGACTCACTTCTCCCCTGGGGCTTTTGCTCACTTTACCATCAACAGGCTACTCACTTTCAGAGTTGGTGCCTCAGGCCCACAGTTGGGGTCAGCTTTCTCCTAGCTGCTGCATTTTACATGTAAAATTTAAATTTACACGTAAAGCATTTTACCTTCTCAAAAAAAAAAAAAAAATAACCCTGAGAATCTTGGGCTATAGAGATGGCTCAGTGGTTGTAGTGGTTTGAATGAGAATGGCCCCATGTGCCTGAATACATGACTCCAGTTAGTGGAACTGTTTGGGCAGGATTAGGAGTTGTGGCCTGATTGAATGAAATGTATCACGAAGGGTGGGCTTTGAGGTTTCAGTAGCTCACAGCTTTCCCAGGGAGCTTTCTCTTTGCCTCACGCTCATGGATCAGATCACGTCTTTCTGTTCCACTTGCCACTTACTTTAGCTGTAGACCTAGGTGAGAGCAAACTCATGTCACAACCTGAATGCTGTTCTGCTTTCACGTTCCCTTCACCAACAAGTCCATTGCTTTTAAACCCAGCCTCTTTCAAGCTCTCATGACAGAGGCAGAATGCAGAAATCTTTGTCAAAATATAACATGGATGGCTTTGTTGTGTTACTTTTTTGGTCAGACGACAGACCAAATTAACGATGATATCTAAGTCTAGCTTAATGAACCAAAATTTATTGGGGTTACTTACCTAAACACGGATGACTCAGTCAGCTTCATCACTGAAATTCTGACCCCAGCATGGGTGACTACTCACAAAAGCTGTGTCTCTGCAGCTCTTTGGAGAACTTGCAGACCTCCCTCATGGGCGGGTCTTGCTCTAGGGTGAGGAAGGGGGCCTCACAGCCTGGAGAAGAGCAAGGGAGAGCTGTCCCATGCCTCGACCCCTGAAAGAGACAGCTGCCATAACATGAAGCAGAATTGCTTGGGTGGCTTTCCAAGCTCACCCCCTCACTTTTAAAACATTTTTTTCCCTTTTAAACATTAAGGTTTGTCTCAGAACACTTCTGCGACAAAAGATTTGCTTTAAGGAGGAATCCAGGTTGATAGCTAAACACTTTAAGGCCACAAAGTTAACAATAGACAGGTCTTGCAACACGTTTGTTTTCCGTTTTGCCTTCAGTGCTTTTGTTCTTAAAGTCAGCTGTGTTTATAACCGGAGCAGATACTGGGCCACTTGACAATCGGGAACTCGAGGCATCGTTCATAAATAGTTTCTGTTGGAATGGATGTCGTGTGGAGAAAGCGCTTGCACAAGAAATAGGACTCATCTGGTTGCTGTGGTAACTCCTTCATGACCTGGAGGGCTCTGGCTTCTGTGACACGTACCCTGGCAAGGACACGGAGCTCAGGTGACGCTGTGTCTGTCAGAATTGCACTGGTTTCCTCTCAACTTCGTAAGGGTGACTAATCTGGGACGAACATGAAATGGTACTGGGAACTGAACTCTTCCTCTGAAGAGCAGCGAGTGCTCTTAACTGTTGAGTGATCTCTCCAGTGCAGAGACATTATTTTAATTTTCCAAATGCTGTTTGGAGTTTTAAAACTTAGTTTAAAAAATAATTTTTAAGTCAGTCTGAAGTAAGCAGATGACAGCCCTAGCTATGTAGTTAGATCCTGTTTCAAAGCAATTAACCTCCTGACAGAGTTTCTCTGAGTCACAGAGCCCTAGCTGTCCTGGAACTCACTCTGTAGACCAGGCTGGCCTCGAACTCACAGAGATCTGCCTGCCTCTGCCTCCCGAGCGCTGGGATTAAGGTATGTGCCACCATACCTGGCAGTTATGTTTTATTTTTTAAATCTTAATTGCATGGTGAGTCAGAGAATCAGTGTAATGTACCGGCTACTGTGAGAGCCCTCTCAGAACCCTACTGCTGCCCACTGTCTGCTTTGTAGTTCTGTTGATGTGGTATAGTATGTATTTAAGAATTGTGTTTACACATACATATGTGTGTGCCACAGCATGCATGTGAACGTCAGAGTCAGAGAACAACTTGTGGGAGACGGTTTTCTCCTACAATGTATATCCCTGGGTCTGAACTCAGGTCATCAGATTTGGCAGCAAGTGCCTTTACCTGTTGAGCCGTCACACATCCTCCTTTAATGTATTTTTGAGGAGCGAGTCTAGAACGATGGCTTCTGGAGGAACTGGTGTTTAGCTTTGCAGTTATCCTCCCTGTCGGGCAAGTGCTCTGTAATCCGTTTGCGTTTCGTTTGTTAATTTCGCCAACCCGGCCTTCCCTTCCTGTTAGGCATATCTTCTGCTGCTTCACATTCCTTCACTTTCACCCTTTGTGTGAACTTCTGTTTTAGGTGTGTAACATGACTCTGTTGTGACATAATCCAGCTCAACAGTATGCCTCTTGGCAAGGTAATCCCGCCTGCTGACATTTCCAACTATTGAAACCCTTGGCTCTGTTCCTTCCGTCTTGCCTTGTTTTTATTAGGATTATGTGAGTTTCCCCTAATACCTCTGTCTCCTCCTTCTTTTCTTCTGTTCCTTCACTCTACTTCTCTGATGCCTTTCTTTGCTGAGCTTATTTTTCTCCCTAGGGTGTTAAAAGTTCATCTCTACTTCTCTGCCTCAGCGGCTAGCCACCCTGCATAAAGCATGCTTGGATATATCTGGTTCTGGCTCTGCCGGTGTCCTTACGCTGGCCGTTGTTGGTGCAGTCTTGATTCTTTATGCACTGTACAGTGGTCTGTGATATGAACTCACATTTGTTAGGCCTGTGTCTGTGCTTCTTGGAAGACCGGGTAGATCTTTACTGTCCAGGACGACTGCGGAATCTCCCATACTGCGCCTACTGTATACTAAGTTACTGGTTTGTGAGTATCTTCAGGCCTATTGACAGCGCGAGCTCATGCCAGGCTTGAGAGGGTGTTTCTCTTTTCTGATTTTCAGCAGTTCTGTGTCTGCCTGAGGCTTTTCTGTCTCTCTACATGAAGGCTCTGAAGGAAGCTTTAGGTGTCTGGAACCTGTCGTGGTCTGTACTCACCTCCCACTTTGTACTTGATCAAAGAGATGTTCCTTTTGTTTCCTGCAAGCTCGTCGACAATTTTAAACTTAAGTCTTATTAAAATATTTGGGCAAAAGGAAGTAGGAGAGGCGCTGTATCTCTCAAGTTCACATGTATGTGTGTGCCTGTGTCAAAATGTTGTACTTAAAATTTGTCTACTCCCCCACTCCCAGCCCACCTCCTGTGCTGGGATGAGACCCAAGGCCTTGGCATGCTAGGTAGTGCTCCACCACTGAATTACACCCTGGCTGTTATCTACCCTTTCTTCTTTGTGTCTGTATGTATGTATCTGTGTGGAACACCAGCACGTGCATGCCATGGAGCACACGTAGGTATGTGCATGTGAACATGTACATTCCATGGCACACATGGAGGTCATGGGCTAACTTCAGGTGCCAGGCCCCCATCTTTTTGAGACAGGGTCTCTTGCTTCTACAGTGGTTTCCAGGCTAGTCTGTGAATTTCTAGGGGTTCTCTTATCTTCATTTCCCATTTTGCTGTAGGAGCACTGAGATTATAGAGGTGGGACACTACATCTAGCTTTATGAGGTTCTGGGGATTTGAACCCAGTTCCTGATGCTTGTGTGGCAAGCACTTTTATCCACGAAGCCATCTCTCAAACCTATTGTCTGGCCCATTTTATTGCTTAGCAGTATGAAGGATCTAGGAGTCTCCATATTATATAGCATCTCCAGAAACTAAAGGGCTTTAGTTTCTAGCTTCCACTGGACACTTGAATTGCCATTTGTTCAGAACAGTGTGTAAAATCCTGTTTTTCTGGAGTCATTGCCTTATTGGTTGTTCAGATGATGGGGTTGTGATAGACTGGCTTCCTCTTGCTGTGGGTTAAGCCATCTGGCTTGGCTTGGCTGACGTTACATCTCACATACTGTTTTAGTTACTTTTCTATTATGATAATAAAACACCATGACCAGGGCAACTTACAAAAGGAAGGGTTTATTTGGGCTTATGGTTCCAGGGGATAAGAGTCCATCACTGTAGAGAGCATGTCAACAGGCAGGCATGCATTGCACTGGAGCCTCATCTGGGAGCTCGCGTCTCAGTCCACAGATGGGAAGCAGAGAACACACTAGGAATGGCATGGAGTCATTCAAAACCTTAGAGCCTACACACCTCCTGCACAAGGCCTCCTTCCTAATCCTTCCCAGTTTCATCCAACACTGGGGACCAAGTATTCAAACATATGAACCTATGAGCCGTTCTTATTCAAACAAGTACATTCCACTCTCTGGCTCCTATAGACCCATGGCCATATCGACATGCATTTAGTCCAACTTCGAAAGTCTAAAAATCTTAGTCTCAGCACTGTTTAAAAGTCCAAAGTTCATCTGAGACTCAAGGTAGTTCTTGTTGCACTCAGCACCGTCTTACAATCTAGGATGGCCCATTAAGCTCTGCATACAGTGTTCAACCAGTTTTTTTAGTTTAAAGTTTCAAAATCTTCCACATCCTCCAAACCCACATGGTCAAGTCTGTCACAGTAAATAATCCACTCCCTGGTACCAGCTTCTGTTGCTATGATAAACCACCATGACCAAGGCAACTTACTAAAGGACTCTGGGTCTTGTGGCTCTAGAGGGATGAGAGTCTGTCACCATCAAGGTGGAGAGCATGGCAGCAGGCAGACTTGACAATGGAGCCTGAGCTGAGAGCTCACATCTCAGTCCATAAGCAGGAAGTAGCACACTGGGAATGGCACAAGTCTTTTGAAACCTCAAAGCCTGCTCCCAGTGACATACTTCCTCCAACAAGGCCATCCTTCCTAGACCTTCTTAGATAGTTCCGTCAACTGGGGACCAGGTATTCAAACACATGAGCCTATGAACAGTTTCCAATCAGACCACCATGCATTCTCTGGATAAAAGCTATGATTAGACTTTAGATGACTTCATTGACCCCCAAGAACATAGTATACATAAACTGAGGGTTGCCTGAATAATAAGTACAGGCTTGGTACTTGAAGAGCTGAGACATTGGTAAGTAGGGTTGTGATTTTCCCACAAGACTCTCTGCCTGTGGTTCTGTAAGCCCACAGAAGATGGTATCACAATGTTACTGCTAAAGTTTCCCATTATCTGTAGCCTTCTATAGATGATAAGCATTAAACATGTCTTCCACTTTGTAAATGTTCTACCCAGATGTTATAGTTGGACATATGAGATGTAAATGTGTTTAGGTCCTTTAGTGTAAGGGACGAATTCAAGGTGAAATACAATGTGGATAGCCCAGCATGTCAACACTATATTCTTTTGCATTTCAGTCTAATGCTGATGTCCCTGTACAACGTGAGCATCAATTCAAAAGGCTTGAAATACATCAGCGAGAGTCCCGGATTTATCCCTCTGCTGTGGTGGCTTTTGAGTGGTAAGGAGTGCTCTGCTTTTTCTTGTACAGTCATATGTGCTGCCTCCACAGCTGGCGTGTTAGAAATCAGGAGCCATTATCTTACGATATTTACTGTTTAAAAATGACTTCCCAGAGCAGGTTGGTGCAAGTTTCCCTTTTGTTGAAGTGGCTTCTGGAGCTGAAAGAGGAACAGTCTTTCATGGTAGCAACTTTCAAATCTGGGTCCCCTCAGACCCTGGGTTCTCAAAGCCTGTCTGGTATGTTAGTGGTTTCTAGTTATGGTTCTCAGATATTGCCTTTAGTTTATTTATGGCCTTTGGCACAAAGGTCTTTTATGAAACAGCACCAACCTGCTCCTGCTCTGAGAACAGGACGGCAGGTATGTGGTGGACACAGAGGTCTAGAGGTCCGGGCAGAGTGAAATAGGAGACATGTGCTGTTCCAAATGGACGGAACGTCAGAGTGATCAATAAAACAAAACTTACCTCACTGCTTCCCTTCTTGTTCACCTTTACCACTAGTTTAGTCTAAAGTCTTGTCCCAATTTCACCATAATTGTAAAGCCTAAAAAAGTCTACATATGATTCAAGTGACAAAAATGGAATTTTCATTTTTTTCGTAATTCAAATTAATCTGTTTTTTTAATGGAATACTCTCTTTTCTAACAGTCTTATTGAGATCCAATAACTGCATATTATTGTACATGAAAAATTGATCATTTGAATGTAAATATCTACCTATAAATCCAATCACCTCTTTTCTACATTGTAGTTTAGTTTCTATTTTCTGAGTGATTTTTGTATCTTCCTGGCTCACTGCTTCTCATTACACACTGTTGAATTATACCGATGAACTGTTTGGGTTGTTTATAGCTGTGACGTGTTACGGACACAGCTCTGGAGTCTCCTTGTGCAGGTGTTTGCAGGGAGGTGTGCTGGCATTCTCCTGGGTAGACCCTAGGCATGGAGTGACTGGGTCAGATGGAGGATGCACATTCAGGTTTTTAAACTGCCAGCTGCTCTGCCATCCACATCCCCACCAGAGGACGCAGTGTCGGCTGCTTGTCCTCACAGTCTTGGGGCTGCTCGTTCCATTTAGGTTTAGATACTCCGGTAGGGATGTCTTGGTACCACACTGTTTCATTATTGCTAATGGTGTTGAACGTCTTTTCATGTGTTTTGAATCAGTCTTGATGGTGGTGTCATCTTAAGTAGTATAAATCCTCCAACTATATTCTTTTTTCCCCAAATTGTTTCAGTCATTTCTAAGCCCTCTGCCATGGATTTGAGAATAAACTGGTCACTTATTCCAAAAAGAAGCTCTTTTAGAAATTTTATTGGGAATCTGTTGAATCAGTTGTTCATTTAGGGGAGAATTGACGTATTATATTGAGTCTTCTAGGCCAGGAGCCCAGGTGTGTGTCTATACTTCTCCTGTGTCTATACTTCCTAGGGACAGGGTAAACAGGTTTCCTTGGCTTCTGGCTGTCTTTTGAGGAATGTGTTTAGAGTGAACATCCTTGCAGTGGATGTAGAGGCATTCTCTCCCTCCAGAGCAGAAGGTGTTTGGCACTTTTGTAATGAAGATGATTAACTCCAGGCACAAGTCAGGAACACTGCTACCCATATAAAGAGGCCTGGCTTCTCAGAGCTCTGAGCTGAGCTTCTTCTCTGTGCTGAGATGCAGTCTATGTCATGTGCATAGTCTGTGGCATTGGGTCTTGGAACAGCACAAAGTAGCTATGAGTAAGAAGGTCTGTCTCATTCAGGAGTGTAGCTTCATTCAGCATCCTTCAAAATAGCTTGTCAACCTTACAAGTATGGTGGAACTCTAGGGCTTCCATAGCGTAAGGACTAGTTGAATGGGCTTTAGATCTACACACCCCAGGACTGGATACTCAACTAAGTTTTTTTTTTCTCTCTTGAGAATGCATCACGGAATCAGGTGATTCCTGGACTTAGTAGCTGTGTGCAAGTTCACAATACTAGCCTATAGGACAGTTGTTCTACATGGACCACATGTGTACTCTGATTTACTGCTGTCAGTCTCCTGTAAGGCAAGGCATTACTGCCTGCTCTCAGAGGAGGAGGCCAAGTGGTTGCTGAAGGTTAGCAGTGAGTGGCAACGGAGCTGGGTTTGAACCCTGATCGCCTGCTGCATGGCCCTGTCCCCACCCAAGCTGCTCATCACTGGTCAGCACCATATACCTGCCTTCTGGAAATGGCCTCCTTTAGCAGCCGCTAGAATGGGCTTTGCTTGGTTTTGCAGACTTTTGCTTTTTTAAATCTAGCTTGTACCAGTGACCCTCTGACAGCCTTTGTGAGTTGTTCGTCTGCTGATGAAGGAAGAGCCTAGCTAAGTGCCCTGACTGTACTCGTCCAGAAGTGTTGGTAGGGTTAAGCTGCTCTGTTGGGTGCTCTCTAATGTGGGTAGACTTCCTGCCTTGACTTTGAGTCACAGACAGCGTGGTTCCCAAGGTATCTTAATATACCACTTTGCTTCTGTGGCTGTTTGACATCCCAGTCAAACTGTCTTCCTTGTCTTCTCAGTCTTCCTTGAAGATACTTCCTGGTTCTTTGAACAACACAGCAAGCACAGCTCAAATCCCAAGATTTTTATAAGCTCTTCTCACTTGATAACTTTAGACTCATTCCTTCTAAAGATTCATTTATGTCTGAGTGTTCTATCTGCATGTACACCCGCATGCCAGAAGAGGGCATCAGATCCCATTATAGATGGTGTGAGCCACCATGTGGTTGCTGGGAATTGAACTCAAGACCTCTGGAAGAGCAGTCAAATAGTCAATGCTCTTAACCACTGAGCCATCCAGCACCACCCCACCCCCAATTCATTCCTTCTAAACTCAAGCAAAACAAGTCCCAGATGTTTAACTGAGTTATATATGCTGTATTTTATGTTGTTTTAATTTTAAATGTTTTAGAATTTAATGTGTTTTAAGTTTTTTTGTTTTGTTTTTGTTGCTGCCAGTGCTGCAACCTGGGGCCGTAGGCATACTCAGCACGTCTGCTCCTGTGCCTCTTCCTGAGCCCTGCCCTGGTTTATCGTGAAGCAGGGAAACAGGAGCACACTGGCTGCCTGGGAAACTGTGCTGCCTGTGCTTGGTGACTATGCTGTTGCTCTCAGGACCCGACCCTCTGGTAGCTCCGGTCAGCAAAGGATTTGAACACTGGCTGCTTATACTCTCTTGCCATTAGGTAGATCCAGTTTATAAAAATACACTAATACTTTTTGAGAAGTCTGAAGAAAAGAGCTTGCCAACTCTCAGAAATCAGTTCCTGCCTTTACCATATACTCCTTGAGGGAGCTTGATGTGTTTAAAGAGCACAGCCTTAGGCTCTCTACACCGAGATGTGGATTGAAGCTTGCTCACCAGTAAACTGGTCTAATAGTTTAGAGCTTCACCTCTCTGACCTGTGCAGTGGGATCCACCTCAGGCTCTTACACCGAGTACAGTAGGTGTCAGGTCTCTCTTTTATTTCTCATCGACGTGTCTTGTGCTGCGGTGGAGACCTGTTTCCGTTTACTTTGCTTGACCTAAGCAAGTTACTCTTGAGTTTCCAGACCCTCTGCTTCAGAGAACAGGACCAGTTGCTGCTGTGCTTATCTCTGGGAAGCTCATCTCCTTCCTCCTAACCTTTGCTGGAGATTTCATTTTCTTTCATTTGTTCATCTACGTGGCTGCCTTTTTCCCAGGCTGGGTCCAAATTCTTCACATTCCTCTTAAGCCACAGAACTGGCACAGAACTCTAGCAAATAGCTGATGAGGACAATGTGTATTGGGGTGGTGACCACATGTTATGTAACTGCTAATGCGGACTAGTGTTAAAATCCCACTCGCAGCTGTGGTGTTGCGTTCCCTGCCTGTGGATACAGCGCCTAACGGGCACATGGCGTTCACACCCCATTTACATCTGCTTCTCTGAGTGCTCCGAAGCATGGCAAGCTTTACAGATGTCTTCAGCTCAGACCTTCCTCCAGAGCTCCAGATTTAGAGCCAGCTCTGTTTGATGAGTCCACATGTATATCAAATGGACATTCACATCCAGTGTTTGCACCATGCTCCCAGTCTTTCCAGGCTCAGTGAGTTGCAGCATTCCTTCCAAGCTTATCAGGCTCTTTAAAACCTCCCAGCAACTCTTGGTTTCTTTTTACCTGTCACACTGAGACCTAGTCTGTTTGGAGTCCTGATGACTGTGCTTTCAGAACATACCTAGAATTAGAGTAGCAGCTGCTCCTTCCTGCCTGTTCTGAGCCACCACCATCTCACATGGAGAAGCCCCTGCAGGTCTCCCTGTAATCCATCTTCCAGACCATGAGTTGGGAGCCAGGAATAGGAGGGAATAGACCACTGACCAGCTTGGAGATAAAGCCTAGGTTTGATTCTAGGTAATTGCCTAATAGAGAACTTCCCAAAGTGCTTACTGGACATGCTCCTCCAACTCTGGTTTTAGGTAAACGTGTTTCTTTGACCTTTGCAGTGGGGGCAAGTCTTTTTCAAGAATGAGTAACCAGGCTGGTTTTCATGCTGGATCGAAGGCTTATTCCAACCACTTGGCTGGACCCAGTGGTGGTTAATCTGTATGTGAACTTGCCTAGGCCACTGTACCCACACATTTGCTTAGACGTCCTTGCATACTTGGGAAGATGTTTTGACATGTGGACTTTGGAGTCTGTAGACTTGAGTAAAGCAGAGGGCCCTGGCTGGTGAGCCCTGCCAGTCAGATGGAGGCCTGAATAGGACCCAGAGGACACAGAGCCTGGCTGCTTGGGCGGCAGTGCGGCCTCTTGCTGCCTCACCAAGAGCGCTAGGTAGGCTGTGAGTCTGACAGTGTCCAGATGGAAATGTGTGCTGTTTCTCCCAGGTCTCCATTTCCTGATGGTGGCCTTGTGTTTTGCATCTTCATTACTGTGTGCACCAGTCTTTGGAGAGAACTGTGCTATCTCTCTGTCCATTTGCCAGTCCGTCCTCCCAGCCACCCTCACGCCTTTTTGGCTACGTTTCTCTGGAGAACCATTTAGAAAAAAAGCTTCTGGAGGAACTTTTGACTTCAGCTGAGTCCTTAATTTTTTTAAAACTATGGATGACACTTTATTCAGTCATTTTCTTTACAACTGAAACTCTGGGAATTCAAAATTAATATATTTGCCCATAAGCTTCTTATTTGTTTTGTTTTTTTTCAAAGCAGGATTTTCCTGGGTAGCTCTGGCTGTCTTGGAACTCACTCTGTAGACCAGGTTGGCCTTGAACTCAGGGATCTGCCCGCCTCTGCCTCCCAAATGCTGGGATCAAAGGTGTACGCCACCACCGCCCTGCTAAATTATTATTTAAAAAAGTAAATCACCACTAAATATATTAACTCTTGAAGCAGGTGGGTAAAAGGTAAAAACCTTAAAAGGAATATCATGGACTGGTGGTTGTCCCTTAGAGCAATAATGCAATCTCTTATTAGGAAAAAAAGTAACTGCCAACCATGATCTGTATGCTGTCTCTCTCCTGTGTGAGTTACCTTTCTTGCTGTTGCAGAACGCCTGATGTAAATGACTTAAAAGTGAAGGAAGACTTATCTAGCTCATAGTTTCAGAGCTTTTAGTTCTTCCTAATGGGGAGGGGGTGGCAGAGTAACTCCCATGATGGCAGACAGGACGTGGGGAGAGGAAGGGACCAGGGTTTGGGCATGTGTCAAAGGCATGCATGCCCACAGTGACCCAGTCTCACTAGCTAGGCCCTACCTCTTAAAATTCTTGCCACTCCCCAACAACAAAAACCACAAACTGGGAACACATAAGCCTGTAGGGGATTCAGATCACAACACCCACAAAATAGCTTTCAAGAACATTCTAAATGAAACGAACAACCTCCAACCTGTCAGCTATAAGCCATTTCTAGCAATGGACAGTTCTAAGGGATGTGTTTTGAGATGTATATTGTCTTGGAGGGAGGTACAGGATACACAGGACAGTGAACAGAGACAGCAGCAAATGAGATGCTTGAATGGCAGCACATGGTCTCAAGAAAAACTGTAAAAAGTGTCAGAAATGACTTCAATGATGAGGGAACTTTCAGCTCTCCACAGGCAGTGATTGACAGATCAGTACTACCAAGATCTCAGTAGGGATGTGTCTTGCTGATACACAGAACACTGTATCCAGCTAGAGAAAGTCTGTGTGTTTCCCATACACGTGGTCACCCACCAGAATGGGCCAGTTTATGAGCTGCACATCGGGGAAGTCCCACAGATGTTAGATATTCAGAATCATATGGAGTGTCTTCTTAGACTAGAGCAGAATGAATCTGGAAGTCAGTAAAATGCCTTATGCAGACAAAGTTAGAGAGGCAGTCGTAATAGAGCCAGATGGTTTGGGATTAAGTGATGAAAATATTACACCAAAATGGACGAGGTGCATTTAAATTCTCTCTCTCTCCCTCTCCCTCCCTCTCTGTCCCTCCTATGTGTGTGTGTGTATATATGTATATATGGTGTGTGTGTGTGCATACAGTGGTGTGCACATACTACGTCATGTCAGGGAACAGCCCTTGGGAATCAATTTTTTCCTCCCACTGTGGAATCTGGGAACTCAGGTTTTCAGGTCTGTGCTGCAAGCACCTTTACCCTGCTAGGCAATGAGATGCATTTAAACCAGCACTTAGTGGAAGATGTAAGTGCTTATATAGGAAAGGAAGAAAAAAGATGGAAAATTAGTGAGCAGTAGCCACAGTAGCCAGAGGCCTCTCTGCACAGAGCCCCTGCTGGTGCCTGACACCCTCTCCCCAGCATGACCCATCAAGCTGTGTGAAGCTCTGAAAGAAGCAGACTCAGAGAACAGGAACACTGCCTTCCCTGCCCTGCCCACCCAGGAGGCACCATTCTTGGTTTTGGCCCCACTGCCTGAGCTTGTGTGTGTTTCCCTGTGGCAGGCTGAATTCATTAGTGAAACCTCCATCTCAGGTGAAATGTGACAATTACACGCCCCCACTCTAATAGATGGCACACCACTCTGAGAGCTCTGTGCCGGTGCCGTTTCTGCCCACTTTAATGTGTCTTGGATGTGTTGGAGTGGGATTCAGGCTGTGCGCGTGCATCGGAGTAGAGCCACCTGCCATGCCAGTGTGTTTGGAAGAGCAGCCTCGTCCCTTTGCCCATTTGGCTGCGCAGCACCTCTTCCGCTGCCTTGCGAGTGATCTGCTGACTGCGGTATCACTTGCGAGCAGAGATTTTGCGAGAGGGAAGTGAGGAATCTGTTGCTCGAGTGCGACTTAGAAGCAGACAGCACTGCTTGTGGAGCAAGAAGGCTGCATTCCGCCGTATGATGGTTTTAATTCATTCTAAAGTGCAAAGGGTAATGCTGTTTTGGAGTCTGGAAAGAAAACATTAGAAATATAAAGTAGCTGGTGGTATGGTTTCACTAGCATGTCTCCAGGGCAAGGTAAAACCCTTTGTCTTCTAACTGACTTGGCCTTCCAGATGCTGCTGTCGGTGATAGTAGTGGCAGTAGTTCCCAGGACAGCATGGTCCTCACCAGAGGCACGTGTCTTTGGCGGACGCCAGTGATCCGAGACCTCATTGCTGTGGGCACTTCTGTGTAAGACACCGCCTGATAACCGCGCTAAGATCGCACGCACCGTTTCACAGTTGTTGGTGCCCTCCTACCCTTTGAGGCTCATATTCTCTGCTCCGTATTCTGCCCTCACAGCCCACATGCTTCAGACAGTGGAAATACCAACAGGGAGCCCGTGCCCCATGGAGACGAAGTGCATTGAGATTCAGAGGCGTGGTCTACCCAAACTCTTGAAAGGACTGCGTGGAGAAAACAGACCTTCAAATTCAGGGCTGGGGAACATTGAGGAACCCGAGGAAAAACACACAAGCAGAAGTTACTTCACACTCTGTTTGAGCTTTTGTAGCTTGCTTTGTTTTGTGTTCTCTGAGTGTTACCATAGGGACATAAGTATTTCCCCCTAAGGCTCATGCACTAAAGGCTTGGTTCCCAACTGGCCACACTATTTTGGGCGGTTCTGGAAACTTTAGGAGGTGGGGTATAAATGGAGGAAGTGTCTCTAGTACTGGGTTCCTAGGAGCTGTATCTCGTTCTCTTGCCTCCTCCCCTCCCCACATACACACACACCCAGGGGACCAGGAGCCATGTGCTCACACTGCCACAGTGACCTGCCTCACCACAGGCGCGGAACCAGCCGGGAGCTGTGGGCTGAATTGTGAGCAAAGTGCCTCCTTTAAGTTGTTCTTTCTGGCGCTTTAACCGCAGCTGCAGAAAAATGCAAGTTGGTGCTGGAGGCAGAACCGTCGCTGTGATAAACAGGCCTATGCATCTCAGCCTTTGGAGCTGGGGTGCAGGAGGGACGAGGCCGGAGAGGCACCGGAGTGCTGTGAGCAGAGCAAAAGAGGACCAGCAGGTCCACAGGAATGCTAAGCTGCAGGGCCGTGTGCGCTGAGGCTTCTAGTGGGAATAAAGACTGTGTTGGGGATTGGGCCAGAGGCCATTCATGTTCATTGTAGTGTGGAACTTGTCTCTGCTTTGTCCGTGTCCTAAGACTTGGGGAAAGCTGAGTTTACAGGGGACAGACTAATTAATTTGGTGGACAAAGTTTTAAAGCAGCCAGGTTGTGGCAAGAGCTTTGCTGGCTGCTCTTAGTGAGGTTGACAGAATTAGGAGTAAAAGAGAGAGCAGAAAGATATGGAAAGCATTTGGCCAGAGAAGCAAATTTAAAGTTGGGGCCAGAATGAATAAGGGTGTTCAAGAGCTTGCTGCCCTTTAAAAAGTTCCCTTTCATAGGGACAATAGGAAAGATGACTTGAGAGCGTCTCAGGAATTGGCTTAGATCCAGCTGTGGCAGGCTCAAGGCCATGGAAGAGTGAATTCCTTTGAGATTTTCCCTCCAGCAGACAGTGCCTCTGAGACACCCTTGTGGAGTATCATCACCTAGGAAGTGTTTCCCCTCAGCCAGCCAGGCCTTCAGAGGCTTCCACAGCTGTAGTTCAAAGGGCATGATTACTACTTGAACCAGTGGCAGACCTGGATGTTATCTACCTGCTGCTGGCTTTGGAGGCATGCAGAATGTAAGAGCTGTGGGCTCATGGAGCTACCAGCTAGATTTCACATGAAACCCGGAGTCCCGGCAACATGTAGCACGGTCGGAATCCTCACAGGAAGCTTATGAGCATGAGAAGCTGAACGTGAGGTGGAGACCTTAAGAAGTTAGGGATGCCAGGGATTGAAACGTGTGAGGAAAGCTGCAGATAATGAGGTGAGCCAGCCCTCAGGAGAGGCTATGTAGGCTGTGAATGGCAAGGCCGTAGGGGTGTGGCTCCTCAAGATTTCTGGGGTTCACATCCCATCATTACTTGCTCTAGATGATAGACATGGAGGCCACAGGACCTAACATTTGTCTTCTGGTTCCAGTCTTTGGTCAGTTTCTCTTTTCTTACACTCTTCCTCGTCATCTGGAATAGGTATGTTTACTCTTCGCTGTTGCATCTTAGGAGTGAGCTGAGAGTTTGTCTTGACTCTCAGGAGATGTTGAACTTAGCCTTCTAAACAGTATTAGAACTGTTATGACCACGGTGGTTCTTAGAGATGGCTTGAAGGCATTTAGTGTTCTGATGGACTTGAGATTTTGCATGCCAAGGGCAGAATCATAACAAGTGAAATGCCATTCTGAAGAGCTCAGCTGTTAAAAAAACAGTCTCTGGTCGGTAGCACTGTTTTGGGAGATTCTAGAAGATACAGGAGGTGGCGCCCAGCTGGAGGAGGTGGGTCACTGAGAGTTTGCTCTTGGGGGTGGTATTCTTCATCACCTGCCCTCTGTCTGCTGTGAAGCGAGTAACTGCTGCCGCATGCTCTGCTCATCAGAAGCCCCGCATCAGTAGAGCCAAGGATTACAGACTGACACCTTTCACTCCATGAGCAAGCTCAATGAGTCCTCTCTGAAGTTGTTTTCTCAGCAATGTTGGCCATAACATAGAAACCAGTTAACATAGTATGGCTCCATTTATACAGTTTTCAAGAGCAGGCGAAAACTCATTTATAGAGCAGACCAGGAACCTGAGCTGCTTACAGGTGGGCAGGCTGAAGGAAAGGGGTGAGGGAACTTGACAGCATGGAAGTGAGTGTCAGCATTCGGTCATCGTCTGTCGGCGCTAATCTTGCTTCTGTGAGACCACACAAGAGAACGGTTCTTAGCTGCTCAAGTCCACACTGTCTACACCACTAATCCCTGCCCCTGGCGTTGACTCACCAACCCCAGTAAAGCTTTGCTGGCCTTCACCTCCTCATTACAGCACAGCTTCCCTTTCTCTTGTCCAAGATTCCTTCTTCTACCCAGCACTTCATTCCTGTTTCATTGCTTGGATTTATAGAAAACTTGCAAGACCAGTTGTGTTAGTCAGAACTTCTAGAGGTGCAGAGCTGACAGAATGAAAAAGTATATGTGTGTGTGTATAGACCGGCTTACAAGCTGGGGTCTGGATAGTCCAACAACGGCTGCCTCATGAGGAGAATCTGGAAATTACAGTCCAAGACTAGACGTCTCTGCAGTCCTGATCTGGTGCTGGAGTCTGGAGGGATCTGGATAGGTGCCAGTTTTCAGTCTACACTGGGCTGCTGAAGAAGTCGGATTTAACACCAACTGAAACAACAGGGTGGATGAACTTGCCATCAAGAATGGGGGCAAGTAGACAAAAACAAAAGCTTTGTTCCTCCATGTCTTTTTATGTAGGCTGCCACAGAAGGTGTGGCCCAGGTTAAAGGTGGGTTTTCCCACTTCAATCTGATCACAGGCGTGCCCAGAAACTTGGGTTTTAGTTGATGCCAGGTAGTCAAACTGACAACCAAGATTAACTGTCACACTAGTGTTAGTGAGTTACACAGTCCCGGGGCAGTTACGGAGTCAGGAAGTTGGCTCTGGTGTGATTTACGGCCTGTTTGCTAACCCTCATTAGAGCATTTTGCCATTCTTTCCCGATGTTCTTCCACTGGGATTTTCAAAGTTTATCCATTTTACAATACGGGTCAGTGCTTTATTCCTTTATTATGGCTACATAATGTTCTACGATATGGATGTCCAGAATTTGTCCATCCGTTGTTTGACGGGCACTTGGGTGTGACATGCTTGCTGTCTGAGTGTGCCTACATAAGTTTTTGTGTTGTCTAGTCATGTTAAAAGTGGGCCTTCAGGCAGTGAACTCAATTTTCCTTCACCTGAGCATGACTAAAGCTCCCCTTCATATTAAAAGGTTGTTCCCTTGGAAACAGGTTTCTAGAACTGAAAGTTCTCTTTTGAATGGGAAGTGTGGCATTGCTTCCTCTGAGAAGCCCAGTGTCACCACCTCGGGGAGGGGATTTTTCTCTCTTGCTGGATTCAGCATAGGCTTCTGAGGTTTGGATATCTTATATATCATGCAGTGTGTTTTGTTGGGTTTTCTGGCAGCCTGTCTGTTGCCTAATCAGGTACACTGTCTCTCGGTGTTTCTCAGCTGTTCTCAGCCCTCCTAGTTTTCCTCTCAGACTACAGTGACGTGAACAGTTGTCTCATCGGTTCCCTTCATGTTTTAACATTGTCTTTCTCTTGCTAATTCCCATCGGCTCATTTCCATTTTCCTCTTTTTCTCTCCCTGATCATGCATTTATTTATTTCTCTGTGCATGTGTGTGTGGGCACACATGTGCCACCCTGCAGATGTGAACTGCCACATCAAGCTTTTTATGTGGGTCTGGGGATCAAATTTGGATTGTCAGGCCTGCATGGCTAGCATTTTTACCCACTGAGTTGTCCTCGTGGCCCTCACTGGCCCTTCTCCATCTGTCCCTTTAATTATCTCTCCACCAGGGCCTTTGTTTCAGTTGCTGTTTTTTTCAGTTCCAGCTTCTCCTTTTGTTAATCTGTAAACTTCTGCTTATTTACTGAGACTATTTTAAAAACTTTGCACCTTTGTTCCTTGAGGAATTTTATGGTGACTGCTCTAAAACCATTGTATTGGCCTGTCACTACAGGGAAGTACCTGAGGCAGGCTAATTAGTAAAGAAAAAAGGTTTATTTTGGCTCACGGGTCTAAGGTTCAGTGTCCTAACAGCCCTGTTCAGGTTCTGGTGAGGGTCACCTGGACTGCATCGTGCTGTGGTGGAGATACTCAGGTCTGTGCGTGTCTTTGTCTCCTCTTAGGAAGCTACCCAGGTTCAGTCACTGGACTCCATCCTAATGCCTGAATCACTTTCTAAAGGCTTGGCCTCCAAAAGCCATCATTAGAGTATCTACACTTAATGCCATTAACTTACGATTGGGGTGTAGACTCTCACAGGAGTTCTGGGAGAGGGGGCCAAGGTGAAATAATCCTAACATCAATGTCGCCTCCGTACAAGTGACAGGTAGTGATCCTTCATCATCCACAGTGCTTCACCTGTCTCCAAGACCCAGGCTTTCATGGTTGGAAATGAGTTCTGTATTCCTCCCTATCTACATGGTTTCTGGTATTTTCCCTCCGTGATCTGACTCCCCTCAAATATTGTCCCGGTGACTGAGCGCTTACGGTGCTATCATGGAGTTAGTCCTGTTGGCTGCACGCTTGGCTGTATTTATCTCATGACTTAAGTGGCCTGTTTTATTTTATTCTTTGTGGGGATCTGCAAAAGCTCTCTCTTTAGCATGCATAGTGTGAGAATGCAATGAAACCACCAAAGTAGGCCGCTCCATAGGTAGAAAGGAAAGTTTATTGGGGAATCAAACTGCCAGTACTCTTTTAGGGTGGGGGAGAACTACAAAAAAGTGGAACAAGCCTTGCCAGTTTTAAGGGGACAGTAGCAGTGTGGGGAGGTATGAGAACCAGAACAGCCTGGGAGTTAGAGTGATGGGAGGTCTGGTGTGGGCCGGAACAGCTTGGGGACTGGCGTGGGGGCTCTAGTTTGTTACAGGCTTGTTTGGTTCACCAGGAACTAGATGCCCCTGCCATACGTAGTTGGCTGTAGAGAGCGGGTAAGGAAGTAGTGGCTTTTCCTGATAAATAGAAACCCACTTTATAAGATTTCTGAGGAATGCTGAGTTTAGGCTTTTTACCCACTAGCATTCCTTCTGTCTACCTGGTGGGAGTCCAGCTTGAGCTGAGCCCAGACAGTTCATTCAGGACATTGTCAGTAGCACCGCCATTTGGGGGCCTGCTTCGGACCTAACACCTAGTTATTTTGTTCATCTTATAATTTCTTTGTATGTGTGTTACAGTAGCTGTAGCCACATAAAACAGTCTTTTTATTTACAGGGTAAATGGCTCTCACTCTGAGTATTGTCCATACAGTGGATATTCTGAGTATCGACAAGACAGTGGAGCCCTGCTCTCATGAAGGTTTTAGTCTGGTGGGAAAAGAGATCATTTTACAGAAGACATGGTGTGCACTGGATATGCATGTCCCGTGATCCCTGGCTGCTGGTGCTACTTTAAGAGGGTCTAGGAATTTTGGCTAGTTGGCAAGAGTAGCTCACAAAGGTAGTCCTTGGGACTGTTTTGTCCTTGGCCTCTTCCCCTCTCTCTGTTCCCTGTCCACCGTGAGGTAAAAAGCCCCCCCACCACACGCTCCCATCAACATGGTGCTCTGCCCAAGCACACAAAGCCATGAACCCATGGGCTGGACTTTCCAAAACCGCAAGTCAAAATGAGTCTGACTTCAGTTTGTTTCTGTTAGCTATTTGTCACAGAGATGAGAAGAGTCATATAAGAAGTTCTAGGGAATGAAGATTGGTTGGTGAGTGAGGAGGTGATGTGAAATTTGATCCGTTCTTGGAGTTTCCATCTTTGTTTAAATCCATCTGTTTCCAACTGTTTCTATTAAAATCTGCCACGCTCTGAATTGTGTCCTGCACAGTATCTGAAGCCCCGATCTGAGAAGGTCACAGTACTTAACGATCTCACTGTGGTCACCCATGCAGCTTGAGTGCTGTTCTTCTAAGATGGGCACAGATAGACAGGCACAGAGGGACGATCCTGTGAGGACCCAGAGGAGAATGGGCTGCGAGCTAAGGAGAGGCCTGAGGAAGAGCCGGCTGCTGACACCCAGCTCTCTGAATCAGCCTCCAGGGCCGAGATGAATAACTTTCTTTTGTTTACACCCCTCCTCTGGTGTTGCTGTGGCAGCCGGATCTGCTCTGAGCATATTAATCAGCTGTATAAATTCCTGTGCTGTGTCTGCATCTGTTTCCAGTGCTCGGTCTCTCTTACACCATTCTCTTCCTCTTCCTTTTAAAATTTTGTTTTTATTTTATATATGGTTTTTGTTTTTGTTTTGTTTTTGCCTGTATGTATGTCTGTGCACCTCCTGCACTCAGTGTCTGCTCTGGAGGCCAGAAGAGGGATTCTCTGGAACTGGAGCTGTATGTATATGGTTGTGAGCTGCCATGTGAGTGCTGGGAGCTGAACTCAGGTTCTCTGCAAGAGGAGAAAGTGCTCTTAATGGTCGAGCCTTATCTCCAGACCCTTCTTTTTCTTCTTCATGTGCCATGTGAAGTTTTAGTTGAAAACTAATTTAACCTAAGTAACAGAGCATTGCTCCTGAATAATGACATTTACTTGTGACTAGCAAAGGATTGCAGCGGGAACAGGTGTGTCCTAGTAAACTATGGTGTGTTAAAGAGCTTGAGGCAAAGGGAGGTTTTCAAAAGTAAAGCGAAGATTACATAAGGTCTTGTGAAACAGTACTCCTTGGTTACGAGGATCAATACAGTGACGACAGTCCAAGGTTCAGCATACTGCTGGCAGGCTGTCCTTGTAGAAGCACTTTCTGGGCAAAGCCACAGTGACCTCAGTGCAGAGCTGGTCCCTGCAGTCTGGCATCTGTGGCCCTTGCCATTAGGCACACCACTGTGAGATCCCCTCCTTCATACTGTCCAAGCTTCATTGATTAATTTGGTTTGGGATTGACAGCTCAATACAGTACTCTATTTTGATTCTAACAGCTTTTGCATGGAACATGTTTTACTGGGTAACAGGAACTGAGGGAAATAGGCCTCTATACTGAGATTTTCTGTTTCTCCAGCTGGGATTTGGGCTGTGCCTAATGTCAGTGCTCTCGTTTCTTCTCTCATGTCGCCTTTCAGGATTCCTGGGACTTCCTCCTGAGATGGGATCTGTGTCTGGCATTTGTCTCACAACTCACAGCAACCCCTGGGTTACTGTGCCCTGTAGTCGCTATTGGTGTAAAGTACGGTGTGGGAGAGGAGCAGAAATGTCTGTAAAAGACAAAATCTTGGTCTTAGTGTCATGTGTCTCTGCATTGTGACTGTCACCAATATTTCTCTAGGTGAGTCAGGGCTTCCCTTTCTGCAGGTGTGACCAGGCCCTGGAATCTTTTCCTAAGGACCAACTTTGCTGTGTAGAGCACCCAGGGTATACTGCATGATAGGGGTCTTCCTTCCTGTCGCAGCTGCCTGATCACCATGAGAACCTGGTGAGATCCCTAAGGCAAACCCAGTCCTAAGACCACGGCCCCCAGGAGGTCCCTATGGTTCCAGCTCTTTCTTCTCCAGGGAATTAGATCTCACTGACTCCAGATTTCACAGTGATGGTTGGGTTGACTCCAGCCCTCTGATGGACCAAAATGTCATTGTTTTTGTTGTGAGGATGGAGAGAGAGTTCTGAGGTACTGTGCATGTGACTGATGAAACTGCTCAGCTGAACTTTGGAAGAAGAGCATGTGAAATAGGGAAGGGGTCCTGGGTGAAAGGACCGGCTTCTTGGGGAAAGCAGGCAAGCCAGCATTCCTAGTGGTTAGAAAGGACAGCACACACGTGAGGGGAACCGTGGGGAAGCGGTAGAGCTGGTTGTGTCACACATAAGGTTGTGCTTTTATCTCAAGTGTAAAGCAGAGGGAGGTGCGTTGGTTTCCATTTAGAAAGTCTCATTCTTGCCACAGGAGATGCAGGGGTGGGAAGTAAAAGAGGAGGCCTCTGCAGCTCAGTGAGCAGGGAGCTCCGTCAGCGTGTAGCCATTGTGAGCTCATGGTGTGCTGAGAGGAAGAGTAGGCAAGGCTTCTCGTGGGGGAGAGAGTCGGTACCCACACCTCTGTCTTCGGGTGTCTGGGGAGGAGCATGGAGATCTGTGAGTTGGACTTCGATGTTGTGCAAGCAGACATAGCATCACATGCCCAAGGCAGGCTTTCCAGCAGGTCTGTCAGTAGTAAGTCCAGAAGTCAGAGAGAGAAGGCTAGAGAAACAGATGGGCATCACTGGTGAGCACACGGGATGTGCAGACACGCCACGGGTGAGGCCACCTAAGGAGGAAGGGGAGAAGGACACCAGCCAGAGGCAAGTGCGTGGACGAGGACCAGTGAGGACGACTCGCTGTGAAAGCCACCCAACGGGTCTTCTCGATCTTCTTCCAGGATTGGGGTGCAGGCTAGCTGTGTTAGAACACTAAAGAACTGAGATCGGTGGTGACCTTGAGAGTGAGGAGACGGCAGTGTGATGGAAGGTAAAGGACCAATGTGAGGCAAAGCAGGAATGGCAGCGACAGCAGCCAGTCTCCGGAGTCCTGTGGACAGGAAGCAGAAGCAGGCAGGATCTGGAAGTGAACTGGGGCCACGGAAGCTGTTTCTTCGCTTTCCCCCTTCTAAGTTTGGAAGCACAAGGCTCAGGCTCCTGCGGCCCAGACTGTGTTCTGGTCCAGTGATCCCAAAGAAGGAAGACTGTTCAGGTGTGCCCTGAGCGCTTGGCCATTGTCCGGAGGTCCTGGTGGGAACAAGTATGGTTGCAGTGAGACACACGGCCTTGTTTCAGATGAGAGGGAAGGCCTGCTGGATTCCTGCGGGTTAGTTGTAATTGTTAAACACATTGCATGGTTGGAAAAGAATCGCAAGCTGTTACTAATGTGTGGACAGAGAGGTTTTATTTCAGCCTTCCCTAACCACAGACCCTTTAATTCTACAAGAGAAGTCTCTGGTCCAGGCTGAGGGAGTAGTGTTCGGTCCTGCTGATTCTTGAGAGGTCCTTTGGAGCAAGCGTACTGCTCAGAAAGAGGTGCTGGTTGTGCCGGCACCCATGACAGTTCTCGGCCACAGTGCATCCAGTTTACCCCGGGTAAAGGTGACAGCTCTGAGCAAGGCTGTTATTTTGGCCTATTGTCAGTGGTTGTTACCATAAGCAGGGCCGCCAGGTTCTGTAATTCCAGGGGGCATTCCGATGCAAAAGAATGAAAAACATTGTGTGTAGGGCTGTAACAGGCCCGAGCCTGGCAGATGTGGTACCTGCACCCTGAGAACAAAGGGCTCAGAGGGGCCCAAACTTGGTGCCGGGCAGGTTCTGCCCTTCCTTCTTGCCCCTCCCTCAGTAAACCATTAGATCACACTCTTAAAGCTAGCCACCAAGGTCATTTCCTTATTTGACTATTAACTCGGTTCTGAGACTGAACACCAAGGCCCCTCCTCAGTCCGCCCAAGTCCAGCAATCAGAAATCCCCCAATGAATACCCTAATTAACATGCCCAATCATAACCTTCCTCCTTATCCTGACTGGTCCTCCTTTTTTCTCTTGGTTAAAAGTACACCTGCAAAGTTTTCTCTTTTCTGTTTCTGTACAACTCAGAAACAACCGCCTTCACTTTTCCTGCTTAATAAAAGATCTTTTTGTGCTGAAAATTGGTCTTTGGGTTGGGGTCTGTGCACAATCTGAGGTCTGGGAGGGAGCCCCTCAGAGTGTGCAGAATTCCCTTCTTGTGCACCTTGTAGCCTGTGTGTGCTGTGTGAGTGAGATTGGTCCCCACAGGCTCATGTTTGATTCCCAGATGGTCTGGAAAGGATTAGGAGTGTGACCTTGTCGGAGGAGGCCCATCATTGGCGGTGAGCTTTGAGGTTTCTAAAGCTCACACCAGGCCAAGTTTCTCTCTCTCTGCCCCCATCTTATGGATAAGATATGAGCTCTCAAATGTTGCTCTAGTACCACACCTGTCTGCCTGCCATGCTCCCCGCCATGCTGATCATGGACTAAGCCTCTGAAACTGTAAGCAAGGCCACAGTTGAATGTTTTCTTTTATAAGCGGCCTTGATCATGGTATCTCTTCACAGCAATAGAGTAGAAGCAAGGATACTGTGATACTGTCCATCTCAAAGACCCTGAGGAGACACTGCCTGTGTTGTTGACACGGCTGGAGTGAACATAAGAGCTAGTACCTCCTAAAACAACTGTAGAAGTAGGCAAAGTCTAGCAGACAACACGGGGAACCCCCTGCCAGTCAGCTCTGCGCAACTGTGTTTATTGTCGTAAAAGGTTTATTTTGGCCCATGGTTGAGATATTTCAGTCTTTGCTCAGTTGGCCTTGCTGCTTTGGACTATGACAGCCAGATGTATCTGTTTACCACATAGCAGCTGAGAAGCAAACAAACAAACGAAACTAGGGTCCCAGCATGCGCCTCGTGACCTAACTTCTTCCCATTAAGTGCTGTTCCCTAAAGTGCTCACCACCTCCCAAGAGCACCCCAGACCAGCAACCAGATCTTTCACACAGGAACATTAGAGGACACATCAAACCCCTTAGAAGCCCTGATAATTCTGGTTTAGTGGGTTTTGTTTTAAGATTTACTTTATGTGTATGAGTGTTTTGCCTGTTGCCTGTGTGTATATTTGTGTACTGTGTATGTGTTTGGTGCCCGTGGAGGCCAGAAAGGCATTGGGTTGCTTGGAACTAGAGTTATGGATGGTTGTAAACCACCATATAGGTTCTGGGAATTGAACCTTTGTCCTCTGAAAAAGCAAGTGTTTTAACTGCTGAGCCATCTCTCTAGCCTCTAGCTTGTGTTTTAAGTTATGTGATCATGGTATTTGAAGATGGCTGCTTGCTAAAGGCTAGTGGTGATCATGTTCAGTCACGAACATAACAAGTTGGGCTTTCTGTTTCCAGACTAGCCACAGATTTCTCAACTGTCAGACCTGTCATTCAGAAAGACTCCTCCAGGGGTGGCTTCCTGAAGAGGCTTTGATTCTAACCAGCAGTCTCTCCTCTCCCCAGATCCAGATGCAGAAGTGTGCCTTCATGCCTTGCGGCTCACCCAGTCTGTGGTTCTAGAACCTGAGGTCTTCTCCAAGGCGGCCTCAGAGCTCCGGAGCTCCTTACCCCTGCAGCGCATCCTGGCCATGTCCAAGAGCCACAACTCCCATCTGCAGACTGCTGCCCTGGAGCTCCTGGAAGACCTCCGTGCCCTGGACTGCAATATTTAGGTGTGCTGATCCACCGGGAGCTTGGTGAAAATGCCAGTGTCCCTCCCAGGCCTCTACATTGTGTTCCAAACTAGCTGTCACTGTATGTCACGTTAGAGACTACAGGCCCTGGGTGACTAGAAATGGACACGGTGAGTAAGCACCCTGCATCTCCCCTTCTGGGAGTGCACACTTGTTAGGTGGCTGGTTAATCCTGCCAGAGCAGTGACCAAAAAGGCTGTGTTCTTCAGAAAGTTCCCCTCTGAACACCTGGAAGGGTTTTTCCCCCGAGCAGCTTCTTGCTGTCCTGGAGTCTGCCCACATCAGTAGAGTCAGCCTAAAGATGGGAGTTTAGATCGCCGTCTACCGTGTAGTCAGTGATTCCCAGAAGCATTTCTGTGATAACCTACCTTCTTTCTCTAGTAACTGTAACCCCCACCGCACATGGTTTTTTGTAACCTTTTGGTGAACTGATTGTTTCGTTTCACATGACATTGGACATTTGATCTCTGTTTTGGTGCTTTTTTATTTCTGAATAAAGTTGAGTCAGCATTAACTATCACATTCTGAAATACAATATTGGGGTTAGGAAGTCGGTGTTCTTTTTACATCATCAATGTCATTTGTTTAGCAAAACACACTGTCCTTACTTTGTTCTGGCCCTTGGGCTGTGAATTTAAAGCAAGTATGGAAAAATGGCCTCAAGATGAGAACTATAACAGTAAATTCTATTAAGTGATCATCCATCTGCCTCTGCTCGTGTGTGTGTGTGCGTGTGTGTGTGTGCGTGTGTGTGTGTACGCACGTGCATGTGTGTAGGCTCCTCTGTGTCTACGCAGCCATCACACTATGTAGCTTCTGTTTGAAGACACTGGCGGAGGACAAACGAGAGCACACTGTGCCTGCCACAGATAGTGAAGCGTGCAAGAGGATTCCATTTAAGTCAGCACACACCAATCTTTCTCTGGGTTGCTTCCGTCAAGGCGTTCCTGCAGGACATTGAGCTCGGGCACCCTGTAGGGGAGGAAGTGAATCTCAGAGTCCCCTCGCAGGGGCAGTCTCAGCACACACGGTATGTCTCTGTGGTGATGTAGACTGACTTCATTTTCTTTTCAGAGGATATGTACTTTATGTTGAATGAAGAACTCAGAGAAAGGCATGGCTGCTTGGATCCCACAAGGCAGCCTGTTGTAGAGCACCAGCTCAGCAGAGCCGGGGAATGTAAAGCAGCCTAAGATGCATGGAGGCGGACAACCGTGGGTCCACCTGTGCTTGGTAGGTCCTGATGAACGGTGGATGTGTGCACAGTCCAGCATGGTAACCCCTTCTTTCTGCTTGCTGCTTCTTTAATATTCTAACTGGGAAGCTGTCGTGATTGGCTTGTGCGTCTTTCAGGATGGCTGAGATTTCTTTACCAAAAATGGCCCAGCCCTGTGTAAATAAGAAACTGCCAGTCGTATGAATACCGTACGGCTTGGCAGTTATTAGATGGTCACGACTTCTTCTTCTTCCGTTCTGAGGTGTGTGAGCTCCGAGACGGTGGGGATCCACCAAAAGGTCCTCCAATATTTTCCCAGTCCAAGCTGGGTGGGAACACCAAGAACCAACTGGCATAGTCAGTCCGCAAATGCTGCAGCTGCCGCATCTTAGAGATTAAGCTGTCTCTGCTCCAGACATGTTCGCGTTTAGATTTATATAGAGATTTAGGATAAGAAGTTAGAATGCACTATACAATGAAAACTGTCTTTGTGATTTTTCTTTTAAAGATTGATTTTATTATTTTATGCATGTGAGTGTTTTGCCTACGTGTGTGTATGTGGACCATCTCCATGCCTAGAGTCCAGAGAGAGGAAGGACATATCAGATCTCCTGGGGCTGGAGTTTCAGCTGGTTGTAAGCCATCATGTTGGTGCTGGGAATCAAACCAGGGTCCTCTGGGTCCTCTGAGAGAGCTCCAAGTGCTCTTAATCGCTGAGCCAACTCTCCAGCCCCGTCTGTGTGATTTTTTTTTTTTGAGACAGAGTTTCTCTGTTGTAACCCTGGCTGTCCTGGAACTCACTCTGTAGACCAGGCTGGCGTCGAACTCAGAGATCCACCTGCCTCTGCCTCCCGAGTGCTGGCATTAAAGGTGTGCACCACCACCATCACCACCGGGCAAGACGTAAGTTGGGCTGTTGTTTTTTGTTGCAGAGCTGCAGGGGTTTGCACATGTTCAGGACCCTTATCAGACTCAGGACTTGCCAATGCTTACTGTCATTTCACGGGGTATCGTCACTGTCTGTGGTGTGCTCTGATGTGAGGCGTTGTCCGTTTTGATCACATCTGGCTTATGTTTCTTCCCTTGTTTTACTTTTGCTGTCATGCCTAAGCCATCAAGTCTGAAGTCATGAAGGCAGCCCTCCTTGTTTTTGTTAAGTTTGTAAAATAGCTCAAGTAGACACTGAGAGTGACGTGTGGCCAATTTAAAGCTTAAAGCAGTTTATTTCCCATGGGATACATACTGACGTGCCAGGGCTGTCCGATTAAAAAACATGGCAGCCCCCAATGAGGGTACAAGGGGCTTTTAAGTGAAACAGCAGTCGCTAGGGGGATCTCTCCGATTGTTCAGGACCTGAGCATGGGTCCTCCTGCATTGGCTCATTATATCTGGCAGGGTTCTCAGGAGAGTGGGCTCATGAGAGACGTGCAGAAAGCTCTAATTGGCCAGCAGATGGCTTCGGGGCTTACCAAGAATTTCCGGGGACTCACGAAAAGCGGAGGTCAGGGCCCACCTATCACGAGGGGGTACCCTGGTGGTCCTCTCAGTTTTCATTTGACTTTCATGGTTTTGTATCTTCCGTTTAGATTTTTAATCCACTTAAAAAAATTTTTTTTAGAGGGTCCCAGTGTTGCTTGCAGCTCCTGGACTTTCAGCAGTCTTCTGCCTCTAACCTTGACTAGCTGAGGAACCTGCCACTGAAGAGTCAGAACAGATTCCATTTTAGGCCCAAGGCTTCATCTCAAGCTTGCCCTGGGCCTGACCCTGAAAAGTCATAAATTCTAAGAGAAAGCCATAAAAGCCCCCCACCCGAAGGGCAACCAATCAGAGATGAGGGCAACCACAGTGTAGCCACAAGAATGCAGGAAGGCCTTATCTCAAGGCCGGACATCTGCGCCTGGTACCCCCACATGCCAGGAGGTACGTGAGTGTCTTATCTTGAAGTTAGCCAATCACAAGCTGACCCATGTAACTGTCCCACTGACTACCAATCATGTTCCCTATTACATCACCCAGGCTGAAATTCTCCTTACAACCTATAAAGAGGCCAGTAAGCCTTTGTTCGGGGTCACCATTTTCTTGAATGGCTGACCCCTGCATGCAGGAATTTTCTTTCATGAAATGAACACACCTTTGCTGATTGCATAGGTGAGTGGTGGTCTCTGTGTGGTGATTCTGGACTTAACACTACCACACCTAGCTCATGTGGTTTTGGATATCCAATTTTCCAAATACCATTTGTTCAGTTTTATAATTATCATTTTAACATGTCACCACAAATGTGGTTTTCAGGACTCAGAAATTGATGTATGCTTTGCTTCTTGAATTTTAACATTGGCTTCATGAGTAGCCCTTGTTATAAGGAGTGTAGATTGTGCTGAGAGGGGCTCCCCGAGTTGCCTCTTGTTCTTCACAGAGGTGCATCTGATGTTCCCAGAACACATCTGGCCCAGTGACTGGCTGCTGGAAAGTGACACCTGCTCACATAGTCCAGTGTGGCTTTTAGTTGAAGGCATTGTTACAGCTCCACTTTTATGCAGAATATTTCTGTGAATGTCCATGAAGAACATTCCAGGTAGAAGGACAAGACGGAAAGCCAGAAGGCAAGAGAATACTCGTCCAGGGCCCGCAAGTGATAGGCCAAGCTTGGGCGCAGCTGCGGGGTCTTTGTTGTACGTGCTGTGTGATAGCTGGCTCTTGGGAGGTGGGGACGGGACAACCTTGGATTTACATAAAAAGAGGGGCTGGAGAGATGGCACTGCTTCCGGAGGGCCCAGGTTCAATTCCCACCACCCACATGGCAGCTCACAACTATCTCTAACTCCAGTTTCAGGAGATCTGATACCCTCCTATCAATGAACATTAACTTAAAAAAAAAAGAAATGGGTCTTCCCACTTCAGATGATAATCAATATAAAAAGAGGATTATGTTTTTGAGCATTAAACGGGCACAGTATCTACTTTCGATTATGCTATCCTCTCCTACCCTTCCACTTGGTCAGATACCATGATGTCAAGACCAGCAGTGCGCTGATGTCCACAAACACCTCCCCAGGATAAAGGCCTCTTCCTCCTTGCTCCCCAGGGAGCCAAGGCCCTGATGAACGGAGCTGTGCCCAGCAGTGAGGGCAGCCCCAAGAGAGTGTGAGGGCCTGAGCCAGCCTGGGCATGGGTGGCTCTTCTTTCCAAGGTGAAATTAGAGCCACATGATGGGTCTCCAAGGAGCAGGCATCACGAGCAAAAGTGTGAGCAGCCAAGTGTGTGGGCCCCTCACGCAATGCATCGTGTCCCCACTGCTTGATGCATTGTGCTAGGGGCATTTCCTCTCCCTGTCCCCCTGCAGACACACCCAAGGCCCACTCCGTGGGTTCCTCCCGGGTGCTGCTTTTGCCCAGCCACTATGCATACACGTACCATACAGCATGGGCCAACACAGAAGCAACGTGTTCCTGCCAGACTGGGGACCGTTGCCCATCCACCTGCTCACCCCCCGAGGAAACCATCTCAGGCCTGCCCCTCTCCACGTCTCCCTGTCTCACCGCATCACCATATCACCGTATCTCACGACTGTCTGCTCTTTTTCAAGTTATGAACTCTGTCCAGTCTCTGGGAGTGTGTGAGATCCCAGAAACACTAGCCCTCTGGCGAGAGCCCCTAGCTCTGTACCTGAGAACCACATTGGTGGACTCTGGAGCACTGTGCAGTGTCAGGCACACCACGAGGCATGTTAGTGGTATTTCAGTGAAATTGGAGCTTCCCCTGTCACTGGTAGCCCAGGAGCTTTGTACAGAACGTTAGCTTTCCAGACTTAAATTTGCTTCAGCTCACTGCTCGGAGCCACCGTCTGAGGTGGCCTTGGCAGCTGCAGTCTACACAAGGGGAACCCAGAGCCGCAGTGGCGGCACTTGAGTTTACATCAGACCTGTCTGCGTTGGCCCTAGGTCATAACTGGCGTCATCTGCGGCTTCCTGGGCCAGTGTTCACACCTAGGACACACACACACACACACCCTGTGACTTTCCGAACACTGTAGTTCTGGTGGTAAGAACCGAGACCCTCAGGCAGAAGGTTTACAGCCTCTCTGGCCAGCATGCTCTGTTGCTCCCAGCAGGCCATCATGGCAGAGAAGGGAAGAAGGGACCAGTCAGGAGTGCCATCTGACTGTGGATGTCTTCCCCTGGTTCAGGCCGGCGATCAGGCTAACATTCAGGCATGTGCTGGTCCGTAAAGGCTCCCGTGACTGCCTGATGTGCCTTTTTATAAAGAACGGAGAGAGACACGGACTTAACATACTAAGCCTAGATTGTTAAAGGACCTACTCAGTACCTGCCGGTCGTCTTATAAAATCAACGTTTATTCCCATTCACCTTCTCGCTCACTCGTTACCACATCTTCTTTTACCTTTGCCTGCAACCACTGAATATGCCTCCTTTTCAGTGTCTGAGTTTTCCACGTAGCTGAGATGAACCGTGCCTGGATCAGGACAAATCCACACCCGCACCCCCAAGCCGGAAAGCCAGCAACAGGCCTGTCAGGCCTGGAGATAGCAGCTTTTCTGCCCTTGGAGTTAGTCACCCTTCTGCAGGGGTAGTGGACTCAGGCCAGGTGATATGACCCCACCTGAGGTCATATACTACTGTGCCTCCAAGGTTTTTTTCCTTTTGGCTTTATAACCAAACACTGTTAGAGGAGAACTGAAGGGATGACTGGGCAAATGGAGGCATACCCTGGAAGCTGCATAGCCACCTTTCGGACAAGACTTTATCAGGGCTCAGAGCACCCGCTCACACAATGCGTTGGATGTGTTCTGGATGTTTCTTTTTGATGCATCAGTGTCCTGCCTCCCACCACTTGAGAGAGAAGCATTAGCATACCTGAGATCCCTCCACTTACAGGAGTAGAGGTTGTCTCTCTCTGGCTCTTCCAGAGGCCTTCAAAGTCTATAGAAGGCACCTTTAAGGCTGCTCAGAGGCGGGCAGCCTATAGTAGTGAGGCTGCTGTGGGTGCTCACTAAGGAAGACACAGAGACATTTTTATATCTGCAAACCCTGCCAGACCTCAGCAGAGGGAACCACCGTCATGGCAAGCTGCTTACTCAGTCGACAGTGGAACCCTGAGCTCTCAGCTCAGGTGTTTTTATTGATTCCGTGTTCCTCAGGTGCAGATCGTAAGCAATCAAACGTCCCCCACAGAAATCCACCACCTGCAGACGATACAAAATGCCAAGGCCGGTGCATCCCTTTTTCCAACAGTGCACAAAAACAATTATTTTAAACGTGACTATAAATAAAATTCTGGAACAGTGGTCTTTACTTGTGATGCCTGCTCTTTGGAGACTCCTGCCATGTGGCTGTGATTCACCTTAGAAGAGCCACCCATGCCCAGGCTGGCTCAAACCCTCCCACCCTCCCTGCACCTTCTTGGGGACCATCCTCACTACCCAGTCCAGCTTCACTCATCGGCTCCCAGGGAGCCAAGGAAGAGGCCTTTCTGGGGCTGTGTCCTACCTCAGAGGCCCCTGTGATTGCTGAGCTGCCCCACCCTCTCCTGACCCCAGCAGGATCTCCCTTCAGTCTCTAACTCTGACTCCAAACAGGTTTATTTTGTTTTACTTGAATCAAATGTGGACACAGTTCAGGACTCTCATGATGTCTCTGACAAATCAGCAAAGCCCGTCTTTATGTGTGTGTCTGTACTTGAAAGTCTCTGTGTGTGATGTCACATGCACCTGCCTGAAAGTCTTCATGCATGTGTCTGTTTCTATGTGTACATGCGTATGTCCGGGTGCTTATCTGGATCTGCGTGTCCGTATGCCTCCATGTGCGTGTGTGCAGGTTGAGTGTGTGGTGTGTCATGCATGTTAGACATTCTGTGTCTGACCAGGTTACCTTGCTATATTTGTTGAAGCCCACAAACTCACCCTCCAGGAATAGAAAAGAAACACATAGAAAAGGGATCATTTATAGGGAAGGGGAGACATCCTCTGGGGGCGTGGCTACCAGTAGCATCCCCAACAGCCATGCACATATAGGCAGCACTAATTGGATTCAGTGTGTCATGAAAAAAAGAAAAGAAAGAGGGTATGAATCTGGGAGGGGTGTGTGCGGAGGGATCCAGGAGGAATGGGAGGGGGAAGTAGGAGGGGAATGGTAGTATTACATTGTGTATACATATACGACATTCTCAAAGAACACATTTTAAAAAGAGTAACAGTTTAGAAGAATCGGTATCCTCAGAGCTTTTCCCTCAGAGAGAAGCCCCGGAGTGGAGACATATGGCGTGTTCCTGTGGTCTGGAGTGAGAGCTAGGCCACGAAGCGTTCGCATGGTGCATGAGGTCTCCCCTCCTTACCAGAGTCGTGAGTGGCACAGTCTCGAAGGGTTGTTCTCGGGTGAAGCTGCTTACAGTCCAACGAGCATTCACTGTGGCACTAGTGGGGTGTGGGGTGCTGCCTTGCCCATTGGCTAGGTAGGATTATATACTACATACTATATGTATATCCTGTATGCACTAAATGTATGTACTATACATTTGTCCTCCCCTCACTCACCCCCCCACCCCGTGCGTCTGCTGGGGCTGTAGGGCGCTGTGGCTGCAAGAGCCTGCGGGCCCAGGAGATAGGTTTTAAAACCCTGTGGATTCTGCAGACAAGGCCTGTACTACCAGTGTGACTCTTGTGAGTAACTAAGTCACAAGTGTCCAGCCAAGTGCCAGTCGGATTAGCAGTGATTCACTGACCAGGGCGCTGAGCAGAAGGCTGGCCGGAAGTAGAGCACCACATCCTGGGGCTATCTCTGCTTCCGACTCTCTTACCAACCAAAGCCTCCCTTTTTATCTTGTCTTCTGGTGTTCCAGAAAGAATCCCATTTCTGGGAATTACCGGGAGAAAAGCTTTATTCAGGTTATGCTAGAACCTCAATGAAAGCAAACCCTGGGCCTAGGAGGGTTCAGGCCTTGGGGTAAGAACAGTCTCTGAGGTCCACACACCTGCCAACCCGATAGCTCCAGGGACCCTGTCTATCCTGTTGACGTCATTAGCGCAGGAGACTCCCAGGGAGGAACAAAGCTGCCTGTGCTCTGGGGCTCCTGATGTTATCATCTTGTTTCAGGAAACCCTGACCAAGGTCCAGGCAGGTGAAAAGCCTTCCTGTTTGTCACACTAGACTCCGGGCTGAGCAGTCCACTTTGGCTATCCCTGCCCTGGAGGGCATACTGTAGGCAGTGTGGCTTGCAAAACCCAAGCTGCACGTTGCAGTGTGGCTTTTCCCTGTAATTTGTAACCCTTGCCCTCATTCGGCACATCATTATTTCCCCAGTCCTTCCAGAACATTCTGACCTGGGCCGTGCCTTGGGCTGTGAAGACGTCGTAGCCCTCACTTCAGAAAGGACAAGAGCTTCTGTGCTGGGAGGGCTCAGTGTCCTTCCCATAGACCACTGTGCAGGCTTGGAGACCCCATTTCCTTTTCGAGTGTTTGTGGCTGGGAGCCAAACCCTTGGCACTTGTCCAGCCGGGCCATATATGCCCAGCTCCTGCCACATGAAGTGGCCTCACCACCCATGAAAACAGGAAAGACGGGGCAACATTTATACTTTGAGGGTTCCAGGGGCTAAGGAACGTGGCATGGGAACAGCACACGGAAGTTAAGGTTACCTGGACTCCTTACAAATCTGCACGAGATTTGCTTAGGGGCTTCAGTGAGTGAGCCACCCACCCCACCAGCCTGCAAACAGTGTGCCTTTTGGAAAAGCAGAGCATTGCTTGAGGCTCCCAGACCTGCCATCTTGTCCATAGCCATTGGCTTCCTAACACTCCCCAGACCGGCCTTCTGCCCACAGCCTCTGCCCTCTCACCCCACACTACAGCTGCTGAGTGCTCCCCGCCAAAGAAAACGTTTAGAAGACTCAGTATCCCGAGAGCTCGCCCCTAGTGTCGACTAGTGTCGGCCTCTCTGGTGCCGACAATATGGCGTGCTCCCATGTTCTCACTGGCACCCATCCGGTCCGTGAGGTCTGCTGCCCTCATTTACCTGAGTCATGAGTGGCGCGTGGGGGCGGTGGATGGCCTTCTCCGAGGCAGCGCTCGGCAACCTCATGCCACACTGGTGATGTCTGGAAGCCTTATCTGGGCAGACTTGTGAAAACGGGGGAGTCGGTGTAACCCCCCTCATTCAAGAGGAGAGCTTGTCCCTGGCTGGCCAGTGCCTCCAGCTGCCCCAGGCCTCTCACCTTCCCAGTGGGAGAGTCATACTGAGAAAATGGCAGTGGAGCTGGAAAGGCAGCGCTGTGCTCGCACCGGCTTTCCCCCCGTCGGCCCGGGAAGTCGTGTTTTCGCCCGTCTTTTTTTCCTTAGCCGCACTGTTTGGGTACCTGTTAAAATCTACCCGCGTGCCCCAGGCACCGCAAGCACAGGAAAGGTAGCGGTGGGACTCTGGCCTGGGGATGGCACGGCGCAGGAAGGTGCTCCACCTCCGGGCCCAGTCACGGGTCAGGTCGCTGCTCTGCGCCTGGCAATGTGGACCTCCCTCAGAGTTCACTTGGCTCCCCGTGGTTTCACAGCCTCTCCAAGGGTGTTCCTCGGATGTGTCTGTCATCTACCCTCAGTCCTCCAGAAAATACAGCTTGGGAGAGTGTCTGGCGGAGTTCTGCAGTCTCTGGCTAAGCCCTTCAAAGACTCTGGAACTTTCTCTAAAGCACTGCAAGCGTCCATCTCTCGTGGAACGCCAGACACTACTGTGTCCACTCAGCCACTTCGGTGCCCAGGTGGGCTTGTGGCTCTCTTTATCCTCTCTTAGTTATCTCCAACGAGACAGGGTAGAGGGAGGCCCCCACTCCCACCCCACTCCCGCAGAAGCTTTGCCAAGGAGGCTCATATTCGGTGCAGGCACAGAAGGTTCCCCGAAGACAGAGTCTCCGCTGTCCATGGACGGAGGCACCTAAAGGACTGACCTCTGAGGCTGGCCCCCCCTTCTCCCTAGTTTCTTGACCCACTCCTTCCCCGGGATTTCCCAATACAGCAGAGCTGCCTGTGCAAGAGTCCTGCCTCTGGCTCTGCCCTGGAGGAAGCCAGGTCGTCGGAGAGAAAGTTCAATTATGTTCCCGCCTGGCGCAGGTCAGGGTGTGTGTTCCTGGCCATCCAGCGCTTGCTGCTGTCATTTCTACCTGAGGCAGGATAAAGCCCCGGTGAGTCAGCGAGCGAGAGTGAGGGAATGTACACAGGCCGGGCAGCAGGTGTGTCAGTGACCCGGCACTCCAGGAGGCGAGGCTGGAGTGACTCAGAGACCTGCGGGTCAGGCTCAGTGCGGTCGGAGTGTTTCCTAAGATCCTACGCGGGCAGGCCAAGCTTGCTGTAGCACTGGACTGGTCTCACACAAGCCTCCCCCAGCTGTCTGGCAAATATAAAGGTTAATTGTAAATGGGGAGGAAGCCGAAGGTTCAAGATCAAGCGGGCTGGGGTTTGCACCATTACCGATACGATCCTTGCCATCTGAGGATACCTTAGGGGTTTGTAAGGTACAGAGATGGGGTCACAAGGAAAGAGCCTAGAAGCCAGGCTGTGCCGTGTGCTGTCTTGATTTGTATTCCGAGGGACACACAGGGTTTTGCCAGGGACTCTTGAGAATGGGGTTGGTGAGGAAAGGGTATCCTGGGATATAATGGGGTCTGTACCTTCATGGTGCCGCAGTGTGGGCCTGGTGATTTCTGTCTCTTTCATCCTAACTAGGTTGGCTTTGCCACCCAGGGTCTGGGTGAACTAACCACCATGTCTATCAGATGTTGCTGAAGTCAAGTGAAGGCATGTATGGAGGTCAGAAGTCAGCCTTGGGTATCAGTTCTCTTTCTACCTTGTTTGAGACAGGGTCTCCTGGGCTTCTGCCACTGTGCTGTGTACACCAGGCTCCCCATCCTGCAGGCTTCTGAGGATTCTCTCATCTCTGCCTCCCATCCCACCATCGGAGTACTGGTATTATTAGATGTAAGCTAATACTAATTTGACATTGGTCAGTGATTCAGACTCAGTTTTGTGATGGGCAGTGGTGGCTCACACCTTTAATCCCAACACTTGGGAAGCACAGGCAGGCCCGGTCTACAGAGTGAGTTCCAGGACAGTCAGAGTTACAACAGAGAAACCCTGTCTTGAAAAAAAAAAAAAAAACACCCCCCAAAAAAACAAACAAAAGACAGTGTCTTGCCCCAGGTGGTGGAGGTGTACACCTTTAATCCCAGCATGCTGGAGACAGAGGCAAGCGGGTTTCTGTGAATTCCAAGCCAGCCTGGTCTACAGAGCAAGTTCTAGGACAGCCAGGGCTGTTATACAGAGAAACCCTGTCTCAAAAAATCAAAACAGAGACAAACAAACAAAAAATAGTGTCTTATTAAGGTTCCTAGACTGGCCTTGACCTAGCTCTGTAGTTTAGCTAGGCCTTGAACTGTGATCCTCCTGCCTCAGCTCCCCAAGTCCAGTTCTTTTTTTCTTGTGGGACCAGTACACTGGGCAGGATGGGGTGGAGCAGAGACCCTGCATACAGGGTATTTCCATGGGTGGGGAGAGAAGGAACAGAAGAGAGGCTGTGGGGAGGTCTCCCTTCTCCTCCTCTCTTTTACATGCTATGCCTGGGTCGTGACGCTCTCCTAAGACCTAAGACGGGCAAGCCAATTTAACAGCAAGTGCCTCCATGCTGCCGAGTGGGCCAGGGCATCTATCACTCAGCCTCTCGGGCTGTGAAGGAGGAAGTGAGTCAGTCTGAGCAGTTGTCACAGCGGTCACTCAGCAGGACAGAATGGAACCATGTCCTCCTTCCTGCTCCGGGCCTGCATCGGCTTCCCGCCTCCCCCCAGCAGTAGGATGCCGGTGGAGGCTCTGAGCCAGTTGGCTGGGTTCCACATGTGGCTGGGAGCAGAAGACGGAGGTACGCAGGCGCGGCTGTATTCTGACAGCTCCTTCTGATTCTCAGGACCACCTGGACCAGGGCAGAGAATCCTGAGTGTGAGCAGGGGCTTCCTCACCCTCACACCCTCAGAGGTTCTGGACACCACGCAGAGTTCTTGCCCAGGAACTCCACATTGGAAGAATGACATTCGCTCTTCATTAAGGAAACTGTGCGGCTCCGTTCGTGTGGGGAGGTGGGGGCAGGCACCAAGCCCTAGTGCTCAGGGGATGGTGCAGGGCTGTGGAAGGTCAGTAGGGAGTACCCGACTCTGCTCTGGGGAGACCGTGGAGTCTCCGCTAGAGGAGAGTGTGAGTTATGAATTAGAGCACCAAACAATGCCCTAACTCGGCACATGGGCTGCAGCTGACAGCGAAGAGTGGCTGCCCGGCCTGTCCAGAAGTGCTGGGGCCAGGCCCCAGCCACACAAGCGCACCCCACTGATCTTCCCCAGATGTGTGCTGTGTGCAGACAGGCCCCACTTGTCCTTTGCCCCAGCGCAGAGTGAGGAAGGGTCACAGCTGGATGAGCAAGCAGTCTTCCAGGCCATAGGTGAGGCAGGGCCTGCTGCAGCTCTGGGGTTGACTCTGTGCCCATCAAATGGGCGGGGCCGTGATCTTCTATAGGAATCAGCGGCCCCAGGGCTCTGAAGGGTGGGTGGGAGCCTGGCCAGGCTGCAGCTGCCACAGTGTCTATCAGTTACCTGGGGTGCTGATGCAGCTGCTGCCCGGGGCTTTGTGGGTGTCTGGTGCCTCCCAAGTCCGAGAGCCTGCTGGCCACATACCTGAGGACAGGCTGGACTTTCCTACCTCTGGGCAGCTCTAACCTCTCAGGGCCATCGGGGTCTTATACCTCGCTGACTCAGCCAGCCAGCCCTTCCCTAGCACGCTCTGTCCTTCCAGCCATACAGTGGCCTCCTACTCTGAGCATTCCTAGCTACTGAGCCCAGCTCACATGTGCATTTCATTTGAGGGGAGTACCTTGAGATCCCTCTACCGTTCCAAGAGGTCAGTGTCCTTTTGGATTCTAGATGTCACGGGGCAAGAGGGTCCCTTGGAGTTTTGCTTGAAGCCACTACTAGTAGGTAGAGACATTCTTGCAAGTACACTCCACTAGTTAGGGTGGTAGGGGGACTGGCCTGTGTGGACAGTGAGGAGAGTTGCCCACCCACAGTGCCTCTCAGTGCCTAGAAGAGCAGCAGGGGAAGAACCTAGGGTTTGTCAATGGAGATTGCAGGTTTATCAAAATCACCTCAAGAAGCTGGGCACCGTGGGGTTGAAGTAGGAGGGTCACTAGGAGCCAGCCTGCACTGCAGAGTGATTTCCAGGCCAGTCTAAGCTACAGAATGAGAGACCCTGTCTCAAAAAGCTGCCACCTCCCTCACCTAAGTTGTGGGCATCCTTGTGGAAGAGGGGAGCAGAAAGATTTGAAGAGCAAGAGAAACAAGAGTTTGCCGCAAGATTGTGTAACTTAGGAACGTCAGAAGCTACACCTGGGAAGTCTCAGCGACATGACTAATGGACGTGCTGACATGGGTGGGGGAAAGCCCGTGAGACCTCAACCCTAAACAAAGAGCTCCAGGCAACTAAGGAACGCCGAGAGTGGAAGAGATAGTCCTCCCCAGGGAAGAGCACATCAATTGCTTATCCAACACCAAGTGGTCAGCCCTGAAAACATACATACGAGTAACATTATTTAGACTGAGCAGGTTGCGGTTATGTGTTTAGGAACACACACACACACAACTAATATGGAGAAAAGAAAGGCCATGAATTTGAGAGAGAACAAGGAAGGGTAAACGGAGAGAGAAAAGGAAAGCGAGAAGTGATGTACTTATATTACGATCTCAAAAAATACAAGAAGTAATTTTTTTAAAAATCCACCCAAAGGGACGGAGGGGTGGCTTGGATGTTGAGAAGCCTCGCTGCTCTTCCGGAGTTTGGTTTCCAGCACCCGTGTGGGTGGGGCAGCTCACAGCCGCTGCAGTAGCTCCCCAGGATCCAGCGCCCTCTCTGGCCTGGGTACCCCTGTCCTCACGTGCGTGCATGCCCTCCCCACATAACTAGAAAAAATAACCAAACACGCAAGCCACCAAAACCATTACAAGAAACTTTGAAAAACAGAGTTATAAAACGGAGAGGCACACTTCTGACACTTTAAGACTGACAGGGTAATCACACACAAAATAAAAATTTCCCGCAGAATCAAGAAAAAGACAATAGCCCAATCGAGAAATGGGCACATGTCACAAGCAGACTCGAGGCAGTTTGTCTCCCAGGTGTGGAAAGAGTTGGTCAGTCTCCGTTTAGGGACCGACAAACGCAGGTCACAATGGGGGCTGCGTTACAACAGCCGGATCTGCAGGAACAGGAGCAGTTTTGGAGCAGAGGGAAGTGGTTCTCATCCCCCGATGCTGGGCAGCGGCAGATTACACACGAGAAAGATGTGTCTTCCCGGGACCCCCCAAGCATGTGCTCGGGTATCCCAGCAGCCCTCTGTGTCCATTAGCAACCAGGCACAGCCGTGTGCATTCAGCAAAAGGAAGAGAGAGAGAGAGAGAGAGCAGCTCTATGCAAAGACCTAATGGATGGCCACATTCAGGTGGACACTGCTTAGTAATGGGAGGCTGAGCGGTAGCACAAGTCCCATGTGCGTGTGATTAAAGCTGTTGGAGAAGAGGAAGAACGTGCTGAAGCCCAGGTCTGGCAGGTGGGCGGGAGAAGTGGCCAGCCTGCTCTGGCGCTGTGAAGATCTTGGGTGAGTTAGATTCATAAGTGGCTGGGACATGCTGATGGAGTGAACAATAAAAGCGAGAGAGCTTTTCCCCACTGACTTAGCCAAGGCTGTCTCCCCACTTCCCCTTGGTGCCTTCGGGTCTGTGGTGAAGGAGAAGCCATGAAAGGAACTGTTGTTTCTCACACTCTGCTACTTCCATTTTAACCAAATTATGGGCTAGAGCGAGGGGCTGTCTACCCAGTGCCCTCTATGAGATCACCTGTCCCTACACCTGGGGCACTCCGGTCATTGGAAAGCCCAGCATCTGCCCTCAGCCCCCACCAGAATGAACACTGGCTCGGCTGGAGCCTGTCCACTGTGCTTCTGACCTTGACCCCAAGGCCCATCTCTGAGTGAGTGGCTCTGCCCTGACACTGTGGGAGGCTTGGAGGCCCATGGTTCTCCATTCTCAAAGCAGTCCAGGGAGGCTGCTGTGACTGTCACATGATGTGAGAGCCGAGGCCAGGCCTGCTCCAGTGGGCCAGTGCCCAGTGGTGGCATGACCACTAATGTGGGGTGGAGGGTTGCCTCAGCCCCTCCCCTCCTGCACCAGGAATGGGTTCTCTGCAGCCCAGGATGTGCAGAAGTAGCAAGATCGTCTCCTAGATATTGTGGGTGTTACAGTTTCTTATGTTGGGTTTTTATTTTGGTAAAATGCGGATGAAGCGTTCAATCTTAGTCACGTCTAAGGGCACAGTTTGGGGTGTCGAGCACATCCACAAGTTGGACAGCCATCACCCATATGCCTTCAGACGCTTTTTGCCTTAGGAAAACTGAAACTCTCTGCCCATTGAGCAAGAGCTCCCATCTCTTCATGTTTGCTTTGAAAACAGGTGGATTTGGGTTGAGGCTCAGCTGTTAACTAGCAGGGCCAAAGACGAAAGCACGCCGAGTTTGTCTTAGTTAGGGCTTCCATTGCTGTGATAAAACCCCACGATCAAACACAGGAGGGTGGGCTTATATTTTACAAATCTCAGGTCACACTCCATCACTCAAGGAAGTCAAGGCAGGAATTGAAACAGAGGCCATGGAGGGGTGCTGCTTACTGGTGTGCTTGTCCAGGCTTGCTCAGCCTGCTTTCTTATACAACCCAGGACCACCTGCCTGGGGGTGGCCCTGCCCACAGTGGGTGGGGCGGGGCCACCCCACATCAATCATCTGTATCCCACAGAATTGCCTACAGACTGATCTTATGGAAGTGTTTTTCTCAAGAAGATTCTCTCTTCCCGGATGTGCTAAGTTTGTGTCAGGTTGACAGAAAACAACCTGTAGTTGTACGTCTACTGGGCTGGTCACCAGGGATGACCAGGGGGCATTTTTCAAAGGTGCAAACTCTACCAGACCCCAACCGAGGGAACCACCATCCTGGCAGCACCAGACTCCGTAGCGGAACCACGAGCATCTGAGCTCAGGTGTTTTTACTGATTCAGAGCTCCTCATGTGCTCTACGGATACCATATGCAGATCATTAGTAATCAAACATCCCCCCCACACACACACACATAAAACCAGCACCTGCAGACAATATAAAACGCCAAGACCCAACAGTGCATAAAAACTTTTTAAACATAACTAAAAAAATAAACTTCCCCAACCCCAGCAGCACGGTGTCAAAGCCGGGCACTGGTCACACAAGAACCTTTGCTATGGCAAGTACAGTAGGCAGGTGGCCCTGGCCAGTCCATGGTGATAACTTTGTCTTCCCAGAATGGTACGTCCCCCCTAGGAGCTGGATAGGCACTATGGGAGCATACAGCCTTTATAATTCTCCACAGAAACACAGAAAACAGCTTAGAGCAAGGACCAGAAAAAGAAATAATGTACCCCGGGGGCCAGCACGGCAGAGGCAAGACCGTACAGTGCCTTTTCAACAAGTGCAGAGTGAGGGCCAGGCTTGGGGAGGCTGCCCACAGTCAGGGGCCGCCAAGGGCGTGACTGATGCTGCCCTCCAGCTTGGAGCTTGGTAGCCAGCTCAGAGGTGCTTGCAAGGTGCAGGGGAGGGATTGGCTCCTTCCTGCAGATGCCCGCCCCTAACAACAAAGGCCCAACAGAGGCCCTGGACTTACAGGTCTCGATCTGGGAACAGCCTTGGTCCTCAGCCCCTGTCCCTGCCTAGCCGCTATCAACCTGCTGTTCTGAGGCTGGAGCGTTTTCTCTTCTGTGCCCGAAGGGCACCCGGAGTGACCCTCTGAAGGCCAACTGACCTCCAAAGCTTGGTTGGAGAGCTCACAGGGCCAGAGCTGGGCGCTCAACCACACCCACCGTCTGGTCGGTAGTGCTTCGGCAGGCAAGTGAAGGCTCCAAAGACTTCACGGGTCACTCTTCTCCGTGACCCTCACCTCCACACCTACAGAGCCTTATAGCAGGTAGCATTGCAAGCTGCATGAGTCACGGCCCCGTGAACTTGGTGGAGACGCACACACTGGCTGTTTCCATGCCTGGGGGCTGGGCTGGGCTGATCATGGCAGGGCCTTCCTTTAGGGCTGGCTGCCCACACTGCAGGTGTGCTTGGTCCCTGGGAATGTACCCACCCAGGCACAGTAATCTGTAGCAAGGGAGGTACCCCGTGCTTTTGGCTTGGTTCCTTCCGAACTGGCACCGTGGTACTTGGGAACAGGCCAGTCTGCCCCTGGGTGGGGTGGGGCCCGGTGTATTTACACTTGTCAGGGTTGGGTTAGAAACTAATGAAAAGCCCTTGCCAGAGCTCATCCATGGCCAACAAGGCATAACCAGGCCTCCAGTGCAGCTAGTAAGGAGTCTCGGCTGCTAAGTTCCATAGCTCTTGGCCTGCCTCCCTAGAAGTTTTGGGTCCAAGGGCAGGATCCTGGGAACCTGGCTTTCCAGTCTGGCAGAGAGCAAAATCCAGGAAGACAAGACTTGTCCCTGCCTGTGGTTGGGAAAACCAGTATGCAGCTAGGTGAGCTTGAGCCCTGCTCTGAGGCTTACTTAGGCTACTTTCAAAGGTCCCTTTCCTCATCTCTAGTCTGTGCTCCTGTGGCTCGGGAACAATAACTGAGAGGCCCTTAGTTCTCTGGGGAGGTTTTGCCAGGAATCCTGTGTTCAGGAAACACAGATCTACGCCAGAAGTAAACCTGGAGTAGCCCGGACTTCTCTCCCGGTCTGTGTGTGACCTTGTGGAACAGGAGCAGACGGCCTGAGGATCAGAGTGGCCAGCTGAGTCCTGTGTCTCCCTCACCCCTGGGAGCCACTGCCTGGAGATGCTCCCCTCAGCACTCAGGACAGTGACCAGGCTTCCTGGAACTAGCCCAGGGAGAGGAGTCCATCCAGGGCCCGGGACTAGGCAGAGGCTGTTGGGTGGAGAACCCTGCTGATCCCCAGGAGAGATACTGAGCCTTCCAGAAAATCTCAGCCACCAAGGGCCGCTGAAACCCTGGCCTCCTAAGGAAAGATCAAATTCAGGCCCTGGCAGGATGGAGGGAGCATTGTTCCCATGTGGGCTTGCCAGCCAGACTCAACTACACAGATCAATCTACTCGCAGGAAGTGCATGCGTGTAGGGGGAGGTGGGGTATGCGGATCGATAGGTCCCTGTCTCCCTCTAGGCTTTGATCCCAACATGTGAGACGAGACCGTCTCTGAGTCTTTCCCCATGAGGTTCCTGAATAGAGGAGATGGGAGGCTGGGTCCCTGCCCCTTGGGTGCCCCATCTGGGTCCTAGTGGGTCCCAGCCTGGCACCTGGGCTGTGTATGCTGGCCAGGAGAGCATCTAAGTGGATAAACCTGGAGTTTTGTCCTCACGGTGCTGCTGGTTCCTCTGTCCCCTACTGGGTGCTGCTCTGTGGTCAGTGTTGGAGAGGCTGGGCAGGTGAGGCCCGGCCCAGGGGCATCTGTCAGGTCCTGGTTGTAAGGCTGAGATAGGGATAGAAAAGAGAACTGAACCAGAAGGGAGGGCCCAGGAGAAATCCCCATGCAAAACACAAGTCACCCAGGAACAAGAGGCGGGCCGAGGGCTCCTAGAAACAGGGCCCACCCAAACCAGAGCTATAGAGACCAAAGCAGCAGGCGCCAAAGTGCATCCTCTTCAAGGGCAAATACCCCACATGGGCATCTGTGCCAGGGCTCTCGCTTCTATCCAACATGCAGGGATCTGCCTCTCATTCTAAAATTGTGCCAGGCACCCATGTAGACACAGGGGACAGTGAGACAGGCAGAGTCCAGAAGGGATGGAGGTGACAAGTGACTGAGCCACTCGGTAATACACTACCGGCAGGAGAGAGCGATTACAGGAACAGGGACAGGGTAGGGATGGTATCTGCAAGGGCCCCGAGGCCCTGGAAAGCCAGGTGTCTTGGGGGACCGTGCAGAAGTGGCAGGCAGGGTGGGAGGGTCGAGGCTGCCTCGCAGGGTTTAGAACCCACTACTGTCCCATTGCTTAGTTGGCAGGTGGTCAGCGGCAGGCAGGCTCCATGCGTGTGGCCTGTCCCTCACCAAGGCATGTGATTGGCAGGTGACTGATGGCCCTAGCTAGTGACCAATGGTAGGTAGAGGTGGCCTCTTCCCAGGAACAGAGCCACGGCCCCTCCACAGTTCCAAGCGTGGGGAGGGCCGGGGTGGGGCTCTCTGCTTGCTGTCCAGGGTCAGAGAGCTGGGAGTTATAAATGGACCAGAGCAGCTGCTGCCACAGCACCCAGAGTGACAAAGCCAAGAGCCCCATGGCCCCACCTGCCCTTCTGGGAGCTGAAGGCTGGCTGGGCCTTGCCCTTTTAAGGACATCTCTGGCCAGCCCCTCCATTGCTGTGACTCCAGACTGCAATGAGTTCCCGGCGGGAGCCAAGGCCCTCCTATTCTGGAAGGAAGCTCTTCCTGGCTGCTTCGTTGCACTGCCTGCTACTCAGCATGAAACTCCGATCCAATCCGGGACTGGGAGACAAGAAGTTCAGAGGACACTGCTCCAGACCCAGTTCTCAAGCATCTGGACAGGTGCCAGATGCTGCGTGGGCCACAGTGGTGTTGGTGTCGGAGGCACTAGGCTCTGAGCTCTGGAGAGGGTGGGTGTCTATCTGAAGCCCTAGGTTGGGGTCCGACACATGCCATGTGACTCTGTGCACGCTTCTTGCCAGATTCAGGACACCCTGTTGGCTGGAAATCCACCAGTGCTTATCCTTGCAGGAGGCCCTGAGGCTGAAGGCAGGTTTGGGGAGGCCTGGTAGGAGGCTGTGGCAAAGGCTGCCCTGCCAGAGCACAGGCGCCTCGTGGTTCTGCGTCAGGTTAGTGTTGACAGAGTTACAGTAAGAACGGAGCCGGGCAGTGGCGGCACACGCCTTTAATCCCAGCGCTCAGGAGGCAGAGGCAGGAGGATCTCTGTGAGTTCGAGGCCAGCCTGGTCTACAGAGTGAGTTCCAGGACAGCCAGAGTTACAACAGAGAAACCTTGTCTCGAAAAACAAACAAAAAGAAAGAAAAAGAAAGGAAGGAAGAAAAGAATGGAGTTGGTAGGGAGAGAGAAGGCTTTAGGAGGCCCCAGAAGAGCACTGTTCACCCCTCCCCCACCCCAGCCAAACTCCACTGGGTGCCAGACCCTATCAGAGCTAGAGTAAGGGTGAGGGCAAGCTTGCGGATGTGGCTGTTCCATGCAAGTGTGGCACACAGAGGAACCCCATTGTGTGCTGCCAGAAGAGCTGTGTCTAGACGTTGCCTTTCTGTAAGTCACCAGCTGTATCAGACCAGGGCCCGATTTCTTCAATATGGCTCCCTCTGCGCAAACTGCATCTGCAATGGCTTCATCTCCAAATGGGGTCCCTCTCACATGTCCTGCGGGTAGGTCTACAACAGAAAATTTTAGGGGCCACATGTCACATAACACCCGCTAAGAGGAGGAACAACGCAAAGAAATCTGGTCTTCTGCTTTGGTTGACCTCTACTCTGGATCCTGCTATGAGTCACACAGACAGTGGGCAAAGAGCTTGAAGGGCGGAAGCCAACTGCAGCGCTCAGGAGATGTCACTGGTTCCGGAGAAAATCTTATGCAAATATATTAAAAAAAAATCCCTCCTTGGCCCAGTTATCTGTCTTAGTTAGGCTAACACAAGATCAGTGTATAGAAATTAGTCATATTCTGTTCGCTAGCCAGCAAATAGGTCAAAAATGAAAGTGAAGTCACTAGCACGTGTGGAGTACCTCAGGATGTTGTGCAGATCAACTGAAAAATACAGACGTTGCTGACGGAGATGAAGGAATTAAATGGAGACGCAGGCGCAGGCGGTGAGGCGGAGGCTCTGACTGCCGAGCCCGGTAGTCTGAGCTCAACCTCCAGGACCCGCAGGTGGAAAGAGAGAACTGAATCCTGCAGGTTGTCTCTGACCTCCACACACACGCCATAACCCTCAGCCACCCCAGATGGGTAGGAGAGAGATGTTGAGTCTCTGGATAGGAATTACAGTAGTAAAGTGTCCGTTCTCTGGGTTAATCCGCCACCTAAAGCAGTCCAGTGAGGATCCTCAGGGTCATTTGTAGATGAGAGCAACGCGTCTCAACTCCACAGGGAAATGGACAGGGACTAGAAAGACCGAATAAAATCTGGCAAGCGCAAAGAGCCAGGCCCGGTAGCGTAGCCCCGTGACTGTAGCTGTGCTGGAGGCTGAAGTCAGAAGATTACATGTTCAAGGTCTATACAACTTAAGTGAGATCGTGTCTAAAAAAGTTAGGAAAAAGGCGGGTGGGGACGGGTAGGAGGTAGGAGGCGCCTGCCGAGCTGGCTGTAGGCCCCAGGTTCAATCCCCGCTTCTGAAAGGAGGAAAACAGGCAAAATTCAACTTTGGAAGACGCATATGACTTTGAAACTTAGAACCTAAGTTACCACAATGGCGGTGCCATGACACTGGCGTGAGAGCAGGCTCTCTACCAGCGGAGTAGAGCAGACGCACAAATATGCGGGCGGTTGCTGACAAAGGTGCACAGGCGTTCAGCGGAGAAGGGCTTTAACACTGATATCGGGCCAGGCGTGGTGGTGCGCACCCTTAACCCCAGAACGAGGATTCTGTGAGTTCAAGGAAGGGATAAAGAAGGACAGGAAGGAAGGAAGGCAGGGCAGGAGGAAGTGATTTAGAGATTCATGCAAAGAAAAAATAATAAGACTTACACCTAGAATACTATATAAATTCCTCAGTCCCACAACACCGGAACCGCCCAGCTTCAAAATGGCTACCGTGAGTGACATTTACCAAAGATGACATTTGGGTGGCAATGATCTGGCAACTTCAGCACCATCAATCGGCAGCGGTCCCCTCGTGCTCTGTACCACAAACCTCAAACTCCTGAACGCTCTCAGCACAGGCAAAATGTGCTGGACTCTCCAGGGGGCACGCGGCCAACTCAGGCCAGAAGCCCTGTGACCAGGAAAAGGCAACTTTTGTCATCTGTACTGTTTTCTGTGTCTGAATGACCCAGCCTGGCTGCCAGGGTGAGAACAAGCTCCGGCTGCACCCAGTGAGTCACCCCGGGCAGGTGGAGGGAGGCAGCAGCATTGAGGATGGCTGGTTGCTGGGGAGGTGGGTGGGGCTCCTCTCACCTGGCCTGCTGGGACTGTGCTCCCTTAGCAAGACCCAGAAGCGGGACAGATGGCCCCTGCAGCTATGCATAGGCCACAAGGAATGAAATGTCATGTCCCAACAAGATATGTCAAGGGACAGAAGCCAGCCTGGGTGGGGCTGAAAGCAGTCTTCTGGAAATAGCGCGCTCCTAATATTTGCAGCATGATTAGGTTGCTGTGGTGAACCCCCAGGCTCTCTCTAAAGCACCTGCTACAGTGTAAGGTTACATATTCACTTGGGAATTTCTTGTGGGTTGAATCATGTCTCCTCAAAGATGCTAAGTACTAACCTTCAGAAAGAAAGAGCTTCTTGGCAGATGTGGTCAAGTCAAGATGAAGTTCGAGTACAGTTGGGATGGGCCTGAACCCAACACGATCAGTGTCCTTTAAAGTGGGGAGATCTGGGGGGGGGTTGCTGAGGAGATGACTCAGTGGGTAAAATACTTGCTGCCTCAGTAGTTTCGGTCCCTAGAACCCATGTTAACCTGGACACAATATGGTAGCATCTGTAATCCCAGTGTACCTGCCAGGAACGGGAGGTGGGGACAGGAGGCTGTGCAGAAGCTTGGGGCCAGCCAGCCTGGTTAATGCAGCACAAAGAGACCCTGTCCCAGATAAGATGGAAAGGTAAGGACCAACACCCAAAGGTCTCTGACTTCCACACATTCTGTGGCACACACATGTCTTCACTTGCACACATGAGCAACACACACACACACACTGTGCACAAGCGCAGAGCAAGGGTTGGCGATTTGGACAGACTTATACACAGTGAGACCGTGGTCACGTGAAGATGAAAGCAGAGGCTATGAAATTCCTCCAGGAGCCACTGATTGCCCAAGGTTGACATCAAATCCCCAGCATCAGGACAAGGCCTGGGGCGACTCCCTAAAACCTCAGGAGGAGCCAGCCAACCTGCCTGGACCTGGCTCAGACCTTGGCCGCCAGCTCTATAAGACAATTCGCCTGCACTTTGTGCTGGCAGATGGGGGCTTCACTCATGCAGCAAGCAGCATGTCACTTTGTCATCTGGACGCCCACATCCCTGGCCAAGTGAGCCCAGGAGACTGCACGTGTGCAGACTGAGTGTGCAAAGGACCCTCTGCTTGGTCTCTCGGTATCCTTCATCACCCACGGACCTTGGTGAGATAGACTTCTGTCTCTGGAGCAATACAGAGCCACCCATGCCTGAGGCCTCCATTCTGCAGCTGCTGAGCCAGAACTTTTGTTAGAGTTGTGGAGCTGGATGCAGAATCCACCCCCCGCCCCTGCCCCAAGCAGGCGGATGTCACCGGTCAGGGGTGGAGAGCCCCCATCTACTCCTGCCTTCAGGTCAGGGCTGTGGGCAAGCTCAAATGGCATCCTCCAAGGCCTTCCAAGACCTTGGGCCCGTGTGTGCACACAAGTACTTGAGAGCTGGCATGCGGGGGTGGCGGTGGTGGCGGCTATATATAAAGGGGTGGTTCCCTTCTGGAACCTGGCAGGTCTGGAGGGAGCATAGACATTTGATTCAATAGTCCAGACTGGACGATGGAGAAGCAACGCCCACTCAGGTCAGTGAGGATCTAGGGAGGGGTTCTGATCCTAAAGGCTTCACAGGGAAGAACAGAGCCTCCCTGCCTCCTCCAGTATGCAGAGGCCCTGGCTCACTGCGTCTAGAAACTCCACATGTGTATGAACGCCCGCTCCCAAGTAAACTCGACCCAACGTTTCATAAAGACAGTCACTCCCCACAGCCTCTCCTTCCCTCTTCCCCTTTCTCCTCCTTCCCTCATCTCCTCATCTCCTCTTCCCTTCATCCCCTGGGCCAAAGAGGCCATAAGGGAGTAAGGGTACCCTAGCCTGTTGTGAGAGATGCAATGCAAGGCAGAGGCTTCTTCATTTCTGTAGCCATGAGTGGGGGCCAGGCCTGGCTGCCACTCTGCGGTGTGTCTAAGGACTTCCGATCCTCTCTTAAAGCTCTGCCCTTCAGAGAGAGGGCCTGCCGTGAGGAAGGATGAGTTAAATCCTGTGGCAAGGACATCTCTGAGGGCACCTTCTGGGTGACACAGAAGTCCAGGGGCTTTGCCTGGTGGATATGTCAGCCAGACAGTCTGCCATCTGCCGAAGGCAGGTGTGAAGTCCTGAGGCCGGCATGGCGGACAGGTCAGCTGGTACACATCCTGGAGGCTACAGGTGGCCAGTCCCAGGGCCAGACGCCACCCGAAGACCTTTACAAATCCGTTGCCCAGCATCCCCAGAGTTATCCCGTGTATCCGAAATTACTTGACATCTACACAGGCCCCAGGTCAGGAGCGGCCATCTGGTTGTGTCCCTCCTTTGGCAGGGTGCTCGGTTCTGTCTGGCTGTGTACAGGAGCGGGCTGGCTGTGCCTTCCTCGGTGATCCAAATGTTAAGCTGGCCGTCAGGCTTTGGAAACAGCAGGGAAGCCCCACCTTAGGCGAAGAATTTCCTGCTCTTTGAAAGGATCTCGGTCCCAGATTCCATGCCTGGAAGGTCCGGGACACTAAGGGAAGGGTGAAGAATGTGAGTTAATGAGCTGGGGTGGGCGATCCAGCTTGCCCTCTGATCAAGTGCCAGGACAGCCACACCGTCCCCCAGTATGTTGCTGAATAAGGAGGACTCGCAGGAGGCCCTCCCCACGACGGGCAGCGGATAACACAGCCGGCCGAGCCTGCCATCGCACTCCACCAGAACTGGGCTTGGTTAGCGAGGGAAATGGGCAACTGTGTGTCGGAGAACTCAGATATGTTTTACTTGGGTGTCCTGGCCCAGGCAGAGCCTTCTGTGTGCTGGGCGCCGTGCATGGGAACTCAGATAGCTGCAGAGCCAAGTGGCACCCCAGTATTCTGGTGCTCCCTCAGGAGAGCCCTGTGCTCTCACTTTCCTCGATTGCACGCGGAGATGCTGGGGGACCCTTGCAGGTTTGCGTGGGAGAGCCGAAGTAAGTTCGGGCTCTGCTGGACCCTTCACAAAGCTCCACGCCATTGCCACTGAGAACACTCACCCCAGCTTACTCCCAGGGTTCCCAGAAGTGTGCTTATTCCTTATTCCCAATTTGCCTTCCTCTCATCTTCTTTCTTTCTTTCTTTCTTTATTTATTTATTATTTTTTCGAGACAGGGTTTCTCCATTGTAACTCTGGCTGTCCTGGAACTCACTCTGTAGACCAGGCTGGCCTCCAACTTAACAGAGATCCACCTGCCTCTGCCTCCCGAGTGCTGTGATTAAAGGCATGCACCACCACCGCCCGGCTATTCATTTTATTTTTATTTATTTTATTTCGAGACATTTGGCGGTGGGTCAACGGGTGGGGAAGAGTTACAGTCACCTTTCCCACAGGCTGGCCCTGAGTCGGCACATCTGCGGTATTCTGTCAGCAGCTCCTGAGTACACACCTCGCCTCCTCTGCCCCACCTGGCCGTGTCCAGTGCTGTCCCCGAGCTCTGCCAGGGGCTGCCAAGAAGAGACACCTCAACTCACACCACCCTCCAGGCCCTCAGGGGTGGCTCGGACACTTGTCCCAAGTGTTTTTCTGGCTCTTGGGAAGGGCTTCAGTCCTTCCAGCTGCAGGCTTGAACACTTGTTCCCTAACACCCGCCCTGACCCAGAAGGCTTTAGAGACCTTCTGATCCCTGTCCCTCTTGGTAGAAAGTGTTTGCATTCCCAGAAGTCTATTCGAATGTCAAATAGGTTTCCAGAAGGCAGGGTTTGTTTAGACTCCTGCAGGGGGGATTTAACAGACCAGGCAGAGTCCCACACTCAAGTTCTACCTCACCAAGCTGAAGCTAGGCTGCTATTTGACCCGAGTAATCAGGAAAAGGAGTGATAGCCACATTTCCCCAGCAAGCCAGTGTCACTGGCTTGACAGAGATGTTTCCTCTGAGTCGTGACCAGAAAACGCGGCCTAAGGTAACCAGTACCCGGACTCCCACTTTTCCCCAGCCTCTGCTTCAGCCCTGTAAAGTCTGAAGCACTCCTTAGTCACCGTTATGCATGTCCTTGAACTCCATCAATTTAAAAATCGGTGTCTTTGTATTTATGGCAATTTTGCCTTCTGACATCGGTGTGCATCTGCCATAGTATCTTGGTCAGTCCTCTGTTGCACCTAAGAGCATGGTTAATGGCAGATGTTAACCCTGTACAGTCAGTGTCAAACCCACTAACTCCATGGTGACTCCCCAACAGTGGTTTCTCAGACCCCAGTGCTGTGATGGTGGTGATCCCAGCCACTCCTGGGAGAGCCACAAAAATCCCGGAGCAGGGAGTTTTGAGCTAGGTTCCCACTGGCTCCTGGTCTGGTGCCTGGGAATCAGTGGTGTGTGGAGGAAGGAGGCTGAGCTAGAGCTGTCCACCTCATTTTCTGGAAGGTTCCATTGTTTCTGGCTGCCCCTGCCAAAGTGACTTTTCACACTTCTTTGACAGCAGAGACTGAGGCCTCAGAGGTTCCAGAAGCACCTACGAGTCAGGAACTCAGGAAGTGAGGTGGCTGAGGTGGCTGAGGCCACAGCCCAACACCAGCAACTGAGGTGAGTTGCAGACCCCCAGGGTCTGCATCCCAGAGAGATGGCTGTCTCCTCTGCTGGGACTCACTGGTGCCCACCCCATCCACCGCTCTGGACTCTGGGCCGGGCCCCACCTCTTCCAACAACCAGACTCCTCTAGTCTATACCTCTGTCTGATGTCCTTTTAAAACTGTGTTGACGTGGCTCGACGTAAAACTCACCATCCTCACGACCGCGCACACAGCTCGGTCACACTGTCTGCCTCGCACAGCCTTCGCCGCCGTGCACCTCCAACAACCCTTCCATCTTCCCAAGCCGAGACTTTATCCCCATTCATCACTAACTCCCAGCTCTTCTCCGGACTCCAGTTCCATAGCTCTTCCCACGCTCGTATGAGTAGGTGCACGCAGCCTCGTCCTGTCAGAGCCGGCTTGCGTCGCTTAGCACGGCGTCTCCGGGCCCGTCTGTATTGCCACGAGCGACAGCTTCACTCCTTCTAAGGACCCATTCGCACTCCGTTCCGTGGATGTACCATGCGTGGTTTCTCATTCATGCCGCGGTAGCCTGGGCTGCTTCCACCTTGGCCTTGTGAATGCGCATTGTGAATAATGCACTCTGACCTTGGGAGTATGGATGTGTTTAAGGTACAGACCCGGAAGCAGGTTTGCCAGGCTCAGTGTGATCTGTGTTTTCCACAGAAATACAGATACGCCATGGTACGTTCCCACCAAGCGCCCAGTGACCGCAGCTTCCCCACACCCTTCACAGTGATTCTTAGGACATACTTTCCTGTTCCTATTAATCAGTCGTATTTTTTTGAGGGGAGGGGAGGTGTTTATTCAAGTCCAAAGCCCATTTCTAAAAACTCCATATGAATTTTAGGGTGGGTTTTTCTCTTTTTTCAACAATGCTATTGAACTTTGAGTAAGGGTCGCATCGAACCTGTATATTGCTTTGGGTAGCGTTAATGCCTAGACAGTATTAAGTCTTCTAATTAACGCCTGTGATCCCAGTGTTCGGAGGCTGAGTCAGGGGGATTACAAGTCTGAGGTCAGCCGGGGCTACACAGCAAGATTCTGTCTTGAAAATCTTTCAATGTGGGTGTCTTTCCACATCTCTGATGTCTTTAATCAGCACTTTGTGGTTTGGGGTGTAAAATCTCCCACCTCCTCTTGAATCCCTAAGCATCTTGCCCATCTTGATACAATCACAGGTGTAATTATCTCTTGACTTCCCCTTCAGATTGCTCACCGTGGATGTATAGAATCGCAGCTGGTCCATTCGCCTGCGGCTTCTTATCAGGTGTTCTTGGCTCCTGGAGCCTCCCGTATGCAACTGAGCTGCTTCACTTTTACAACAGATGTGTCTGCATGGAGTATATGTCATGACATGGTATGTGATGGGGTACATGTATGCTGATGTGCTAGGTGCACATGCATGTATGCGTGTGACCTTGACGGCAGGAGATGCCTGCGCGTGTGACGGATTTGTGCAGTGGGTGTACATTCAGGTGCACACACGTCTCTGACGGCTGCCACAGGGCTTTCCGTGGGATGAGGCAGGGTCTCGGCTGCCCACTGGGCAGTGCAGCTTGCTGGGAACAGCTGCTATACACGAGACAGAGGAGCTGGCTGGACTTTGAGCCAGGGTGTTTGCAGATGTGTTTCTTGTGGTCAGCAGCCAGCAAGACTGGGGACATATTTCAGCTGCCGGGCAATTTCAATGTGGCCTTCTTCACCTCGCACAGAAACCAGCCTCAGCTGACTCTCCTCCCCGGGGAGGTACTGCCTGGCAGGATTCTAGCCCAGCTGCTGGTATGGGCACCACTCCACGGTGCTACACTGTCCCTTCCTATGCAACGGGAACCTGAAGTTTATTGAGGCAAGATGGCCTGGAGAGCCAGAGGGTGTGTCCTGACTCAGCTGAGAGCTTGGGCTGCGAACCCAATTCTTGGTCATCTCTGTTATCGGCCCTTTTGGTAGAAGGAGTGTTTTGTGCACCACAGAGGACTGTCCTAGACAGGGACCGTTTGCAAGTGATAGAGGCCCTCAGGGACCTGTTGGCACATGGACCGTGTTCCTGCACCATGACGGCCATGTATCCCCAGGGGGCAGATTGGGGGTGGCATAGCGGGCGGGAGGGAACTGCTCATACTTCTGGGTGTAAAGTGTGGCTGTAACATACTCTTCACAGAGTTGTTCACAAGCAACTACTTGGTGCTTAAAGACTCAGATCTGGTGACACCATATATTGCCAGTATTAGCCCCCCCCCTTCCTTGTGCTCATTTTGAGTCTGGAATGTGTTAAAGGATTCCAAAGTCAAGTCCCCTCCCAGGATTCACAGTGTCCCCTTCCCCTGTCCTTCCTGCCCCTCCCCATGGATCCCAGTGGCCTGTGCCCCTCCTCCCACTTTCTAAGAAGGCTGAGCTCTGGGAAGCACTCCACACCCGAATGTTTCCACTACACACACCTGTCGGGGCAACTCAGGGCACAGTGTCGACATCTGGGTGGAGTCACCCACGCCAGACATCCCTCAAATAGCTGGGCAGCCGTGCCCTTTTCCCCCCTGCAAGCCTCACCAACCAGCTTAGCACAAACTTAACCAGCCACCCAGTGGCCACAGGCAGCTGAGTCTCTGAGGGAAAGACACACCTGTCCCTCCTCATGCTCAGAGACTAGAAAACAGGCCATTTTCTCATAATTTTGCAGAGAGAGAGAGAGAGAGAGAGAGAGAGAGAAGATATACGACACACAGGGCTCCCTGTAGCCATGACACAGCAAACTAACCAGTGCTACCCCGTGATTGAGAGTCCAGCTTTGCCGATGGCTGATCCTTATAGCCCGTTCCCACAATCCTTCCCTATCTGACCCAGTCCACAGGCCAGGCCTCCCCCGTCCAGACTCTGGCCCCAGTCTTTGTGAAATGAGGTGCACAGTGGCCAGGATCCCAGGGCAGAAGGAGACTCATAAGGGAATGGGAAGGGGCTTAAGACAGTTGCTGCTGTCGGTTTCAGAATCGACTCTAAGGATGTTCCGGTTAAATGCAAAAGCTGGTTTTAAATTCTGGCTTATCAAAAGGGCCAGGTGAGTCTACCATTAAAAGGGCCAGGGGAGGCCACCATGGGCCACATCAAGGGAGACAGGCCTACAGCCTCAGGGGAAGCAATCCTACCACCTTTGGACTGTGGAACCAAAGCCTGCTGCCACCGTGCCTTCCATCAGCTTCCCGGGCCCTCAGCTGTCCTGCTGTGGCACTGGCCCTGTCAGGGGCTCCCCTGTGATGCCCTTCCCTAAGCCACAGCTGCCCCTTCACTCCCTGATGCCCCCAGTACCCCCCCCCCCAACCCTGGCTGCCACCGCCGCCACCACTCCAAGTCTTCCTATACCTGGCTTAGGGTGTCTGGGCCATTCCGGTTCCGGCTCACTGATCCTCAGCTGTTCCTCTCATTCCCTCCTTTGCGCTTGCCTGGGGACCCTGTTGTGAGCCCCCTCAAAAACACAGGAGAAACGTGGGCCCAGCACATGCTCTTAGCTACCTCTAACCAGCAGTGAGTGTGGACCCCTCCTGAATGTCCATCCTGGGGCCCTTCTCCAGGGGCATCAGCTCCATGCCTCTCCAGTTCCAGCCTGCAGTCTGCATTGCAGCCTCCGGTGTTCACCCTCCACCCTCTTTACCCCTCGGACCCCTCGGGTCCAAGGAGTCCAAGTTTATCAGGCACAGGCCAGTCCTTAGGAGCGCTGCAGGTCCGGTCTCCCCTCAGGCTGTCCACATAGCCCTCACCGGCTGACCCAACACACCGTCCTAGCCAGCCAGCCCCACACTCGGAATAGACACTGTGTACCCGGGACTGATCTCTATTGTCTACCCTTCTGCTTTTCCCTCTGGGCAACTCTGACAGGGACACGGCTCTCAAGTTTACGGTCTAACCTACCAGACCTCCCTCCTGTCTGGGAGCCTGGAGGTCTTGTCCCTCACAGTGTCTTTCCAGCCATCTCCCCGTTCCAAGCCAGGAGCCCTACCTGGAAGCTCCCTGCTACCGCCTTCCCCCCCCCCCCCCCCCGCACCCCACAGCCTCGATCATGTGACCTGCTCTGTGTATTGTCTTGACGGGTCAGAGTGCTGGAGAACACACCAGGGCCTTCTGCATCTAAGCAGGACTTGGCCTCTGAGCCACATCACCAACTGGCTTTCACTTCGAGTATGTTTTTTTGGAGGGGGCGGTGAGACACAGCTTCTCTCTGTGTAACCCTGGCTGTCGCAGATGCTTTGAAATACTTTTATTTGGATAAGGTTTAGATTTACAAAATTACTGTGAGGACATCGAGACTTCCTGTAGCAATCCCACCAGTGTCCCTTTTGCTATGCCCATGGCCACACTGGACAGTTCACAGACTAGACCCACAATGCACTGCTGTTCTCTGAAGTCCCTGCCTTAGTCTGATTTCCTCAGGTGTTTCCCCTTCTTTCCTCCTCCCACCCAGGATCCTGTTCAGACCGAGTCAAACTATTTTTTTGTCCTCCTTTGTTCTTCAGCCAGAGAGTGCCTCATGTTTTCTCAAGGGTGGAGGGAGCCTGGGTTGCCAAGAAGAAGCTCACACAGACCAGGGGCCATCTTCGTGACATCATCCAATCCCACACCGCGAGTCTGACTCACTGTTCTAATACCGCCCTGCACCGGTTCTTGCAGCACGCAGGGCCTCTTCCCCCTCGCCCCCGTGCCCCTGTGAAGGAAGAGCCCCTGCCGCACCACACCAAGGGTGGGGAGCCGGGCTCCCTCTTTAGGACCTGGTCTCTGCAGAGTCTGCAAGTGGGAGCTTTCCCGTATTATTTACCGACTGCCTATTTATTGTCATGGGTGTTACTTCATGCTCTAGGCTGTCACCCATAGTCCTTTATTTTATTGCTGAAATTGTACCAGCAGTGACCACCAGCAGTTCCCGGGTTTCTCCTGAGCTCCTGGCCCGTCTACCTGCATGGCAGCAATCTTGGAGCTACCCCTCAGTCACGAATAGCCACACGCAGCTCCCAGAAGCTTTGTTCAGAGAGTTCAGTCCTAAGGGTGCGCCCTGGTTTGAGTCACTCTAGGTCCATGGGGATTTCAGCAGAAGTCACGTGACCCACGCTGTACACCAGCCGCTGGTTTTCAGGGGATGGAGGACCATGCTGGAAAGGACAACAGCCATGGGCAGACCTGGGAACTAGGATAGCACTCCAGCGTCCTCAGCAAACACACAGAAGAAAGCAAAACGGTTGCGGGAGACCCGGTGGCCACGTGCAACCCTGGATACAGCCTGGACCCCAAGCTTCTAGTGAATCCAGACTGCCAAGGGACAGAAGCCACAGTGGTGACAAGCCTGGGTGGGGGTAGAGGGGGTGTCAAGCTCTAGTGTAATGGAGATCTATCAGCTCTTCTTCTGGAAGTGATCACGGTATTGGGATGATTCTAGAAGGAATTGCTGTCGGGAGTTGCTCGTGCCCGGTGATCACTGAAGTGAAGGAACCGTGGGTGTACAGGGGGCGGGTGCCACCAGGGTATAGAGGAGAGGCCCTCGGTCCTTGGCCAGCGTTGGAGGCTTCAGGGTGGGTGCAGCACGGTTGCTATATGCTAGTCTATCATAGTGTAAGACACTTTTCTGATAAAAAGTTGAAAATCGGGGCCGAAGAGGCGGCTCAGTTAGTAGAGAACGTTGCTCTGCAAGCACAAGGAACTGACTTTGGATCCCAGCGCCCACGTGAAAAGCCATCTTAAAAGCCACGCGCCCAGAACCCCAGCGCTGGGAGGCGGGGCAGGGACGGGGATTGCCAAGGGTTTCTGGCCGAGTTCCAGGTCCTGTAAGAGAGCCTGCCTCAAGCGAGCAAGAGAGCGATTGTGCCGGACACCCAAGGGCTTCCTCTGGCCTCTTCAAAGCACACGTACTCAAACACACACGTGTGCACACACCGAACACACGTACAGTTAAAAAAGAAGAGAGTTTGCAACAGTCAATCCCTAAAGACAAAATGAGGGTGGATGGGTTCGGCCCTTCTGCTTGACTCTGGGCCCAGGTAGCCATCAGAACAGAAAGGTTCCCAGCTCTGGCAGACAAGGTGCCTGGGAATCACAGCTGAATGGAGGCACAGGGGTGGGGGCAGTGCAGATCTCCGCACGCGTGAGATCTCAGGCTGGCTTGAGTCCAGCCTCTGCCTGTGACTGATCGGGCCAGGCCTGTGCTGGGTCAGCTTTTGTTACAGAGACTCTCTGCTTAGCTGGTCACACTACACTACAGATTCTGACCCCAGACACTCCTACGGAGGCCTCCTTAGGTCAAATTTAGTTGGACCCAATCCAGTCCACAGGTGGATCACTCGAATCACGGCCGTCTGTCTGTCTGGGAAGATGATGTTTTACGTGCGGGTCATTGAGGACTTGTGCGACTCCAAGAGATGGTCAGCGCACATCACTTGAGCCCCGGGGATACCTCAAGACAGGCAGTCAGGCAGGAAGGCTCAAAACGAAGCGTGGAAGGAACAAAGCGTAGCGAACACTGGAGCTTCAGAACCCACGTGAGGGTGACACAGCATGGCTTCCTGAGCTAATTGCACTTGCGGGTGTTTCTGCCAGTCCAGGCTGTTCCAGATGCTGGGAGGATTCAGCAGAGCCGTCGCCCACAGAGATCACGGTGGAGAGGGTTTAGCGATAATCAAGCCAATAACCAGCCCAGGCAGCCGTGTTTCCATGTCCTCCCTATTCCTGCATGAAGCTAAGTACACCAAGCGCCAGAAGGAAAAAGGGATGTGCCCAACACCCCACTTAATGTTTCTTCCTAATTTTTCTTTCTTTTTTTTTTTTAAAAAATACTTTTATTAATAACTTGAGTTTCACACAATGTATCTCAGTAACACCCTCTTCCCATTCCTCCCTGTTCCACCTTCCTGCCTCTGTTCCCTCAAAGAAGAGAGACGAAAAAAGAAAATTAAGTCAAACTTGTGTGGCAGGAACATGGATGGTGTTTGGAGGCAGCAGGCTGCTCTGATTGTGACCTTTGACCTGTTCTCATACTAGTCTGTCATACACGTCAGAATCTGACCTGCAGTTGGGCCTCAGAGCCCAAACCCGCACACTGAGCAGGCTCCCTGGTGTCTCGCAAGCACCGGGACATCCCGCAGGCCCCCCGACATCCCACAGGGACCAGCCAACCTGTCATCCAGCAGTCACCAAGACCTCCTCTTTCCTGACTTTTCCCAACTCGTCACTGACCCTTAATCTTTCTGTTGAAGTCTCCAGCAGGCTTTGTCTCTCTCTCTACGGAAGGGAGAGAAGATGAGGAATCCTTGGTATCCTTCAGATATGATGTCGGGGGCTTCTCTCACGTCCTTGCTACTCTAGGGAGCGGGGGGGGAGGGCGGGGGGGGGACGACAGTGGCATCTCCACAAGGGTGAAGGATGCAGCCTAGCCCAGGACTGACCCTTTGTCTGCTCACCAGCACAATGCCCACAGATACGTCCCTAAGGTCACAGCCCGCAGAGGGAGGGTTGGGCTGAGGCTCCAGGACAGAGATGCCAGCCGCGGGCAATGGCGTCAGACAGCCCTGCCTGCACAAACAGAGACCCATGGGGGCTCCGAGACGGAATGTTCCCACCGCAGCCAGGACGCTGGGTGCGGCTGCCCTGCTTGGCTGCCTGTTTTGTTTATTTATTTGTTTTAAGTTTTTCTTCTTTGAGTACAGAACTGACACCGAGGAAGGAGTGTCCTGTGGCTGCCAGCCACAGCCTAGGTAAAAGCTCTGGGGCCTGTTTGCTCTTCCGCCTGAGTTCCTTTTGGAGTACCATTCCCTTGTTTTGTATGTGTGTGTGTGTGTGTGTGTGTGTGTGTGTGTGTCTATTGTGTGTGTGTGTGTGTGTCTGTGTGTGTATATCTGTGTGGGTGTCTGTGTGTCTGTGTGTCTGTGTGTGTGAGTGTATGTGTGTGTGTGTGTCTGTGTGTGTATATCTGTGTGAGTGCATGTGTGTGTGTGAGTGTATGTGTGTGTGTCTATTGTGTGTGTATATCTGTGTGAGTGTATGTGTGTGTGTGAGTGTATGTGTGTCTGTGTGTCTACTGTGTGTGTATGTCTCTGTGTGTGTGTCTATTGTGTGTGTATATCTGTGTGTATATCTGTGTGAGTGTACGTGTGTCTGTGTGTGTGTGTGTGTCTGTGTGTGTGTGTGTGTGTGTGTGTCTGTGTGTGTGTGTGTATGTGTCTGTGTGTGTGTGTATGTGTGTGTGTGTGTGTCTATTGTGTGTGTGTATGTCTCTGTGTGTGTGTCTACTATGTGTGTATATCTGTGTGTGTGTATGTGTGTGTGTGTATGTGTGTGTGTGTGTGTGCGCTCACCCTGTGTGGGTGCACGCAGAGGACGCAGGTTGACGTCAAGGATGTCCTCCTTGATAGCCTCTCCACATTGTCTTTAGCTAGGGTCTGCAGCTGAGCACGCAGCCTGCTGCCTTGGCTGCCACGTCAGGCTTTTTCTTAGGGTGGGGATCTGAGCTCAGATCCTCACACTCGCACGGCAAGCGCTTTACCCACTGAGCCGACTCCTCAGCCCTCGGTTTTGCTTTTGAGTGTCTTTGCTGAGGTAGAAGGTATGCGCCATAAAAATCACCTGCTTTAGGTGTATTGCTCGGTGATTTTTGTAAACAGACTGAGTCACGAAGCCTCACCTAACCTACTTTAGACAGTCACCCTCTAGAATGATCCTCTGTGCCATCCGCAGTTAATCCCCATTCCTGCCCTGCCCCTGGCAACCATAAATGCTGTTTCTGGCTCCTGAGACTTGCCTGCTTTGAGTATTTCATAGACAGTGGCCTCTGTACCCGGTTTCTTCCATGGAGTGGTACATCCTAGGGGCTCGTCCTCTCTGCGCAGGGGTCGCCGCTTCATTCCTGTGTGGCTACTGTCACCATCGAGTGGACAAGCCAGGGGTGTTTCCTCATTAAGCAGCCGATGGTCACTCGGGCGCATCTGCTTTCTGGCCATTGTGAATGAAGCTGCTGCACCTTTCTGGAACATTCTTGAGCTAGTCTTTAAGTGGACATGCTTTCCTTTCTCTTAGGTAGATGTTAGGAATGATAACTTTAATTGAAAGTGTATTTTGGAGGTAGGTCAGGTGTGCCCAGGATACAAAATTCAAGAGGGTACAGATGTAGTTGGGTACACCTTTAATCCCAGCACTTGAGAGGCAGAGGCAGGCGAATGTCTGTGAGCTTGAGGCCAGCCTGGTCTACAGAGTAAGTTCCAGACCTGCAAAGTGAGACCATATCTCAAGAAAACCCAAACAACAGCAACAACAAGCTTCTCCCTGCATCCAAGGAAACAAAAAAAAAAAATCGTATCTATCAGCAAGAAGGCACACACCGAGTTTCGTACGAGATGTGCCTCAGTTTGGGTTTCTGAAGAGAGCTAAGCCAGAACTAGAGCTCAGGTGGATCCTTTGGAACTGATCCCATGAAGCTTGCGGGGGCTGAAAAGGAAAGTCCAGGCAGAGCTCATTGATGAATAAGGCCTGAGTCAGGCTCAGTTCTGCTCAGCCCCAAGGAGGGTTGGTGGGTAGATCCCGGAGGGTTAGGAGATGGGGTCAGTCATCCTAACCCCTGCTGGCTTTAGCCTGACCCGGGGTGGTCTCTTCGTCAGAGTCACACTCGCTTATTGACGGTGACGGTTTCTGAGAGCATCAGCCAGTGTCGTGGCTGTGTGAGCCTCACGGCGTGGACTCTGCAGACCAAAGCGGCCGTAGTTCCACCGGGGGTACAGTCTCCATTATAGACACGGCTCAAGCATCTCCCTCACACCAATGCCGGCTTTGTCTCGTCGTGGACAGATCTCACACTTTTATACCCACTCGAGTGTTTGTCTTGGGAATCCCCGCCTCGCCTTCTGAGGCAAGAGCTTGCGTTGTAGCCCAGGCTGGCCCTGGACTTGTGCTCTTCCTGCCTTGCTCGACCTCCTGAGCGCTGGGATTATAGAAGTATGCCATCCTGACTAGCTGAACCTCGCTCTTAAGTGGCACACGATTCTAGGCGAGAATGCGCTGCAGCCAATTCCCCATCTCTCCTGTTAGCGGACATTACGGTTCTGTTTATCACTTGGTCACGCTGCGGTCATTTACTCTGGAATGCATCAAGAGTCCGGCGGTTGGATGGATAGAGGGATGGATGGATGGATGAGGGATGCATAGATGGGTGGGCGGAGGACGTACGGATGGGGCTGCGGGTAGACAAATGATAAATGCACTGGGTGGCGGGATCTCGGGAGTGGGTACGTATGTATGGAGTAACTGATTAAGCGTTGCTGCACACATGAAGAATTTTAAAAGTAAAACGTGGGTAGCACGTTGTCCTGAATGACCCTGTGCCGGTGTCTCTGTCACGGGACTGCGCTGGGCTTCTCCTGCGAATGGAATGCTGGACCCAGTCACCTGCTGCCAGCAGTAAGGAGCACGAGGGGTGCAGTGTGTATGTGGGATCTCAATGTAACACAAAAGCTATAAGCCAGGACACAGTGGGGTGCCTTGTCTAACAGGTGAGGGTGGGGACCCGGGATGCTTAAGCCCCCCCTTGGGAGTCCACCTGAGAGGAATCCAGCAGAAACAGTCCCGTAGAGGAGACGGCCAGGGGACAGGATTGGCTGTGCTTGAGGAGCACGGGGGGAGGGGGGGCATTTCGGGAGGAAGAGGAGCCCCTGGGCCAATGGGTGCCTCAGGATCCCTGAGCCTGTACGACATCTAGTTGTGATGTCTATGCCCTGGGCCCTTTCTAGAAGCCGTGCCCCGCCCCCCACCCATCTGTGCTTCTGCTGGGTGTGTAAGCACCTGAATTTAGTCTATGTCAGATTGTCAGTGACGAAATCCACCAGCCCTCCCCACCGTATGCGTTCCGTGCACAGGAGCCCATTACAGCGAACACCCCTGCAACCAGGGGAGGGTCTGAAGCCCACAGAGGCTGGGGAGACAGGCAGGGAACAGTCCTGCCCTTGGGTCTGCCATGTACCACCCTTGAGTACAGTTCCCCTTTGTGGCTTTGCTGTGCAGCCCTGGTAACTCTTTCCTGGGCTGGTGAGCATGCTGACTCATCCATGTGTACAGGGTTTTGAGGGCCAGTAGGTGAGGAGCAATAGGAAGAGAGAAGTGAGAACAGGAGAGAAGAGGGAGGAGAGGAGGAGGAGGGATGGCGTGCTGACAGAGTTGCCTGTGGAATGTTGGCTTCAGTGGCCCAGGGATGGAAGGGTCCATCTGGCGGAAGCTGCAGGAAGCAGGGCCAGCCTGGCAGTGACTTGCCTGGATGAGGTCAGGGCTCTCTTGAAAAGCCATGTCGGTCTTGCCAATTCCAAGTTCCATGCCCAGGTCTGCTGGGCATGTCTAGGAAGAGACGGCCTGGAGGGGAATAGATCTGGCCACCCCCAGAGAACGGGACCAGAGGGGCGCTGCACGTGCCCGGTACAGGTGCAGAGATGGATTCAGCCGTGGACGCTGAATGCCTGACTGGCACCGAGTTATGCAGGGTTTGGCATTTATTGGGGCACCCATTGCTGCTGGTTGGTTTAGTGAGCAACACCTGCTCCCAACTGGCCCATGGGCTTTGAAGAGCTAAGCTGGACTTGTGAACTGAGCTTCCTTCCAGGATCTAAACCCTTTTCTGTGCCTGTGAGTAGTCAGGATGGGACACGGGGCTTCTGGAGGAGCAGTTAGTTACAGGTCTGAATGCTGGTGAACCCCTCACCCTCACCCCAAGTTGAGGGTGGCAGGAGTTGAGATATGACACAGTCAAGAAGATGGAGCCCACACCAGTGGGGTTAGAGCCCTTGTAGAAGAGGCCGCAGAGAATTCCCAGCCCTGCAGCGTGTGAAGACACAGGGAGGTACCATCTGCTGCCCAGGGCAGGTCCTCCCAGGAGCCTGAGCCCACTTGTGCAAGGAGAGGTCATTGGACAGCTGCCACTTTGAGCCCTTTGGTCCCCAGCCTCCTTTCTACTCCTTCTGACCCTCAGTTTACCATCCCTTAACAGCTCTTCCGCGAAGCCGCGAAGATTAGGCAAGAGGCCCCAGAGAAGCACCTCGTCTCAGCCGCTACTTCTCCCGTCAGTGCAAACGTATATGTCCCCACCACATCGGCCTGTCCATGCCCCTCTGTGGATTCTCATGTCCTCTCCAGCCTGGGACTGGTACAAACCTGCTGGGCCTTCCTTGTTTCTGTGGCATCCTGCATGCGATGAAGACTCTACTCTGGAAGTAAAAGCTATGGAGCATTCTTCATAGGCGGACGGTGGCCACCAGGGCTGATTTAGGGCCCTGGTGGTATTATGTGGTACTATGCAGGCGGCCTTCCTTCTGGCTTGGTAGAGGATCTTCAACAGGGATCTTCACTTAGCTGGGCATGCTCTGGTGCTGGGGCCAAGGTGGCTCCCCTGGATCCCATGTGGGGGAGGGAACAGGGCTACAAGCTTGCCTGTAGCGTCTAGTAACCTTCCAAAGGAAGTCGGTTCTCCGTCATCACAAATAAAGAAACTGCTCACCCCAGACTCCCATCCTCGCTGCTCACTGTGTGCTGCTCTTAGTGAGCCACAGGCTTCTCTCTGGGTACCAGTTCTTTCAGAGGGTATCCCCGTCCTAGGTGGGCGCCACCCACTTCCATCTGGAGAGGGGAGCTCAGGCCCCAGAAATCTCCCCCTGACTGGTTGTTCCAAAGAGGCACCGCACCTCCTCACCGGGGCTCATGACTCCAGCCTGTGCTGAGCTCCATGTCTTGTCACAGCCTACCCCACCCAGTTGCCCCTAACCAGGGTCTCCATGACACGGGCACGGTGACTCAGAGCCTCCTTGAGGCTGGTGTCCAGGGCTGAGGACCGGTGTCCTGGCCGAGGGGCTGGTCTCCTTGCTAGAGGCTCCCACTTGGTATGATAGCATTTATTTCTCCCAGTTCTCTCAGAAATGGGGGGGGTCAAAGAGAAGACATCACCCCTCCCCCCATATCCATGTGAGACTAGCTCATCAGCTGGAGATGACTTTGTGTCTCTCAGACCCCCTTGGGGTCCTTGCTTATTTCTAGCATGGCATCTGGCATCGGAGGTCACGTCTCCTGACTCTGCTTTGAGGGTTGACTGACATCACAGGTGCTTGAAAGAGTCCGTTCTGAGGTCACTGACTAGAGCTCCTTGATTGCAGGGAATGCAAGACCAGGAGGCAGGGGCTGTGACTGATGATTTTCATTTTCCTTTTCTTTTTTAAAATATTTTATTTAAAGTACATTGGTATTTTGCTTGTATGTGTGTCTATTTGAGTGTGTCAGATCCCCTGACAGCTGTGAGCTGCCACGCCGGTGCTGGGAATTGAACCCGGGTCCTCTGGAAGAGCAGCAGCCAGTGCTCTCGACCTCTAAGCCATCTCTCCAGCCCCTGACAGATGATTTTCAACAGCAAACCTTCGTCTTTGACTCTACGTAGAAAAGCTTGGCTGGTGTCTCCCTGAGCATGGGGACACCAGACCCTGGCAGGAACACTGCAGAACATTCCTGAGCAGCGAGTAGCCCCATCATAGGCGGATGGGAGGCTGTGGCTACTTCGCCTCTCTCCATTGCAGGGTCAGACATCTAGAACCCCTCCAGGTACAGACGGCAAAGTAATATCCCCTTTGATGCCACCACAGGGCTGCGTAACCACTGGCTTTTTAGGTAAACCGTGAGTTTTCTACCTAAGAGCGTTGGGGGAACACGTGTACGTGGTCTCGCACATGTGTTTGAGTATGTGGGGGCATACGCGTGTGGGGATGGAGTCCAGGATTGATGTCAGGGGGTGTCTTCCTCAACCATCCCACTTGATATCTCGAGGCAGGGCCTCTCATCTGAATCCAAAGCTCACCAGTCAGCCAGTCTGGCTGGTTGTCCTGCTCTGGGTATCCCCCCCATCTCTGCCTTCCAAGTGCTAGGGTTTACAGGCGGCCACCACACACATTCAGCTTTCACACGGGTTCCAGGGATGTAGACTCCGGTCCTCACACTTGCACAACACGCACTCTCTCCACCGAGCCAGTCCCCTCCCCCAACCCCACCGATTTCTTTCTAGAACCGTCCCACTGTGGACACGAGGGTGAGCTGTTTGGAGTCCCTTTTCAAAAGGAGAACGTGGGTAGTGTGCGGTGGCTCAGCCCCTGGTCAGATGGCATCACAGTAACCTCAGCGGCTGCCGTCCTGAGCCCAGTGACACCCCACAGGACATTCGTCCCCGAGGAATCCCCGAAGCCTTCCATCTTGCCTTCTGACCTCTTTCCCCTTCCTCCTGGTCCTTCTGCTGCTGGGGAGCTCATGGCCACCAGCTCTCAGTGTCCTGGACCTCAACAGTGTCACCACTGTTGAGATTCTTTCCAACCTGGGACCAAAGGCCATGTGTTGGGGCCCCAGGGATCACATCAAGAGAATACGTAAGTGTGTGTGTGTGTGTGTGTGTGTGTGTGTGTGTGTGTGTGTGTGTTGGGGGGAGGGGGGACAGCACCGGTCCTGATCTCCGGGGACCTTTGACCCTTGTAAGCTTATAAAGTGTGTTTAGGAGCCTGCGGAAGTCAGAACAGAGACTTCTAAGAGGCTGGAGGCTGGGCAGATGCCAGGTCAGGTGGGATGGTGCTGGGCAGAGGCCGGCCTTCCCTGCTGGAGAGGGTGACGTGGCTGTGCTTCCTGAGGGGCCTGAGGGGCCTGCGGAGGCTTCCTCCGGCCTGTTATCAGCCTCTGGGCTCTTTAGGTACGGAAGTTTCCTGTGCATTCATCTCAGGCCATGAAGTCAGCACTCAGCGTCTCTGGCCGGAGGACAGAGAAGGCTTCCTCTTTGGGGAGTGAAACGGAACGTGGCCTCCCAAGCTTCAGGAAGGAAAGCCCCGACTTCCTGGTGAGAGGGAACAAACACACAGGCCTTGACTGCAGACCCAGAGGAGCACGTCAGAGCCTGGCCGCCTGGGACACGGACAATCGGCTGGCTCGGTTCTGCGGCTGTCCTCGCCGATGTCCCGACCTTATGAGACAGGCCAGCGAACCCACGGGGATGTGAAAAGCCGAGGCTCTTCCTGGGAGCCGCTTGGAAGTCTGGCCCAAGTCGAGGTCCTGCCCTCCCGCCCAGATATCTAGGCTGCCGGGCCCTGGAGAGCCTGCTGGCGGCCCGGGGAATCTATTCTGTAGATCCTCATAGGACCATGTGCAAGGACTGCAAGCCACGGACATTCCCTCATTGCCCTTCTTGGGTGGCTCTACAGCCGTCTGGACCCACTCTGCAATGATTGTCACCTGGAGTCCAGAGAGGCTGGGCATGGTCCTCCCACCCTGTCTCCTGCCGTGTTTCCCCAGCTTCAGTAGAAGGACCCTGGCCTTGGGCATGAGCAGCCAGCCCTAGCCTCTGTCCCCTAGCCTGGGGTAGACACTATGGACCCCTTGGTTTTCACCACTGGGGACATGCGTGTGGACTCATTGCACCTTTAAGGACCTCTCTAGTAAGACAGACACACTGCTTGTTAATGTCCTTTGGAGTTTCTGACAGACGGCAGTTGGAGAAGTGGCCCCGGTTTCTCGTGTCCCCACATGGGTCAGACCTGAAGTGCGTCTGCGTAGTGTCTCCCAGGCGTTGATGGGGTGGCCTGGTCCTGTCCTTCCCTTCCTGGGGGCAGGGGCAGGGCTCTTCTCTACATAACCTTGAACCCCAACTCAGGCCTGTCCCAGGGCTTGGCGGAGGTGGGGGACGACTAGCAATTATGCGCGATCAGTGTTCCAGCTGTCTGTCAGCTGTCCATTCGTCCACGAGTCTTTCTGGGCACCGGAGGTCATCATCATCCCGGGGTAGGGGGAGGACCTGCTTCTCGGCCTGGCCACTATTTATGTTATGGGCAGGGGGCAGGGAGGGAGGTGAAGCATGGTAGGGGGGTCTGTGCAGATGGCAAGCCAGCCAAGCCCTGAAGACTTTAGCCGACACCCGAAGAGGTGGCGAGGCTGTGGCCAGCCCCAGCCTTGGCTACCATACCCTCCGTGGCTCAGCGAGTCTGCTTCTCACATAAAGCTCTTTATGTAACCAGGGCAAAGGCGGAAAGCCCCATGCAAGTCAAAACAACCCCGCGCGCGGGGCAGGAAGCCTGGATGGACAAACACATTCCGGAAAGTGGTGACCCACCGCTAAGGACGGCACGGTCGCTGCCAGGAAAGCGACAGGGCAAACGCCGGGCGAGAAAGTGTTAGGTCCACAAATGGCTGGATGGATGGCGGCGGCTGGCGGGCAGTGCGGCCCGCAGGGGACGGGCTGGGCGCAGCGTGTACTCGGGCTAAGGGCCTGAGCTGCTAGGGTTTGCCGAGCCCTCTGCTTCCATGCTGCTGTTGTGCCTCACACCAGGCCCAGATGGCTGGGAAAACCTCGTCCTGCAGCCCCTGCCGAGAGGCCAAGCTGCCCCCTGTCCTTTCTGGCCCTTCCTACTGACCCGGTAGCCTTAAAGGGCCACCAGGCTGCATAAGGCTGCTCAGTAACCTGGCTCCAGGTTCTGGGTCTTCGTCTCAGCCCTCCTCCCAGAGTCTTTGTCCCTCTCTACCTTTGTCTTCTAAGAAGCTGTCCGTAGAGTTTGAATCCAGAGCATCCCAATATGAAAGTCCTCGACAGAATCTCACCCATCTGCAAAGGCTCCTTTTCCAAATACGTTCATATTTATGGGTCAAAACCCATCGGGGACATCTTTGGCTTGGGACGGTCCCCCTACCTGGGACGTCCTGGCCGTTCCTATGAGCAAACCCAGAAGTGGATAAATGCTATTCAGAACAGAGCTGGCCTGGTACATGGCCTCTGAGCAGAGTGCCCTCACCCGTACCCCCAACCCCACCCTCTTCCATGTGTGCCCACACTACTTCCTCCAGGGGACACCCCCCCTCCCCCACTGACCACAGCTGCCATGTTTTCCTCCATGTGGGTTAAGGGCTGCATGGGGATTCCCCTCCCACCTTACAGCTAGCTCTGTTGGTCCCGAGCAGAGGCTGAGGCTGCCACCCCTACCCGGTAGGATAAGAAGAGAACCCATGATCCCTCTGAAAACCTAGAGGCTTAGCATATCTGTTCCTGTGCTTTTGGTACCTTCAGACACCCCCATCCCCACCCCCACCACCACCATCCATCCCCATGGGTTTCCCTGGTTAGCTTACGGGGCCTCAGACACCAGCCAGGAAGAACACTGAACCAGACACTGAACAGGAAGAACCTGGGGAAACTGTGTTGATTGCCTCTGTGTTCTGGTAGGACTGCCCTCAGTCTTAGTGAGGGCCTAAAAGCAGCTATCTCTACATCTTCTAGACACAGGCCTGGCCATCCATCCGTGTGATGCCACCCTGTCATCAGGTGCTGTATATCCCGCCCCTTCACCAGGGCCCCCTTGAAGGCGAGGTATGTGCCCGGCGCTTTAGAGGTCCTCTCTTAAGGTAGAGCTTTAGCTGGATTGGTGTCCCTGGGTGACATAGACCCTCTCGACTCACCCAGCTCACTCACTGGGGGACCCTGGAGTAGCTGCTTTTGCAACGGTGCTCAGGCACACAGAGGAAGCTCCCTGCCCCCTCCCCCAGCCTCCCACACTCTCCCTTCCGTGGCTGGATGGGAGCCTGGAAATAGTTATCTCCCACAGGTGGCTATCTGAGGAATGCTCTCAGAAGTCCCGGAAATAACTCAAAAAAAAAAAAAAAAAAAAAAAAAGCAGGAGTACTCACGGGAACCCTGGGGCCAGCTGAACAGATTCCTTATCTCTGACACCATGGAGGGGTATGGGACTCTAGGGTGCCAGTCCTGACCAAGGCAAAGCGAGGGATCCCTCCTGTTACAGATGTCCCTGTGCTCTGACCAGCTAACCTATTTGTTCTCAGGTAGCACCCTCCTGTCTTCCTGGGGCCTGAAGTCCAGCCCTGAACCCTAACCCTGGGACACAGGCTTGAACGACATATGTGGCCCACCGGCTTGGTGCAAGAGCCTGCTACTTGCGAGCCCTCCTGCCAGACTCTGTCTGCCTGGCATCTTGTGCCTCTTACCCTCCATGTATCCCACTACCGGTGGATCTAACCATACGCTTGTGATTTGGTGGCAATATTGGGAGGGGCCAGGTTGGAGGAAGTAAACCATTAGGGGTGTTCCCCGGAAGAGTCTACCTTGTCTCCTGGGTTCATTCCTCATTCTCTTTCCTGTCTGCCCTGAGGTGGGTCTATTTTCCAGCACTGGCTCCTCACCATGCTGTCCTGTCTCCTCCACATGCTGATCTCTCACTGTCTCCAGGACTCTGTCAGTGCCTGTCAGGCAGAGTCAGGGCCGCCTGAGCCTGGCACGTTTTACATACTGACACGGGTTAAGGTTTCTACTGGTTTTCTTTTCTTGTGGTGCCAAGAATAGAATCCAGGGCCTTAGGCACATGAGTCACAACCCCAGCTTCGCTGCACGTCTTTTTGTGTCTCTATGGCTTTTGATGAAAAATAAGATCTGGAGCAAGACAGGAAGGACCACTTCTAGAAAACACACATACCCACACCTTGTGTAGAGTTCGTGGAATGCACAGCATCTTGTGACTGGCTCATGCTGACACCTCCCAACTGCTCCAAGATTATCCACCTACCGCTGCTGGGTCCTGTCTCCTGCTCAGCAATGCCATTCCCAAGTAACTGCCTGGTGCAGGCATCAGCTGTTCCCATGCAGTTTGTCTCAGGACAGCTGGCTGAGGTCTTGGGATTGTTGAAGATGCTCTTGTCACCGTGGAAACCAAGCAGATGTTGGCAGGTGGCGATGGTTTCCGAAGCTGACTATCGGACGGTCATAGGAATCAACACAGGGTCTATTCAGAGCCACGTACACTCACAGAGATGTTCAAAGCTCACCACACACTACAGGCTGGTGTAGCTGCTGTCTAGCAGCATGCTGTGGGAAAGGCAACGACCCCTCTGAAAACCTGAGCATTCCCAAGGAGGCGGGAGGGGGGACGCAGCCGTGGCAGCGGGTTGAGGAGGATCTGTGCTCGGAGCAGGAGAGGGGAGGCTACATGGGGGTTTGTCTGTGTCTGTGGCCCAGTGGGCTGAGTGAGCCACATGGGATCCTCCTGATGGAAGGGCCCAGCAGCAGGGCTCACAGAAAGGCAGTGTCGTGTCCCACACCCCCAAGTGTCACATGTGTTCTGGACCCGGTGTGCTTTCTGGTTGTACCCGGTGCCTCACCCCCGAGCCCCCCAGTGTCAAGTGCAGGCAAAGGGATTCCCAGAGGCTGAGCCCTGGAGTGTGTGTTCTGAGAACCAAGAAGGAGTGTACTTGGATTCCTCAGAGGTTTTAGTTGTGAAGGATTTGGCTAAGAAATGTGGCCAAGTGCCTTCAAGGAGCCATGATGAGGTCAGGATGCAGTCAGCGTGTGTTCTGGCCCTGAGCAATCAGGCCTGCTGTGCCCAGTACTCTGGAACGTTCTGAAGTGTTTGTTGGCTGCCTGGTTTCCCCCTGAGAGCAGACCTGGCAGCTTCAAGGAAGTTTCAACCAGGGTGGAAACCGAGGGGTGTGTCCAGCTCTGCCCAACCTAAAGTTTGCTTCTGGGGATCAACAACTAAGGAATTGGTGTGTGTGTGTGTGGGGGGGGGGTGTTTCTCTTCTCTGGTGGCCATCAGGATCAACAACTCAGGAGTTGGGGAGGGGGGGTCCCTTCTCTGGTAGCCATGGCCTTGCCAGCCACCTGACCTTCCTCATAGCAGAGGATAGCACTTTCTGCTTTGTCGTCAGCACCGGGGCAGCCGGGAGCCCTTTCTCCCAGTCTCTCTGGCCAAGTGCGCCCTTGCCTGAGATAAGCTAAATCAAACAGGATCGAAACCCTGCAGTGCGGCCGGCGATACCAGGCCAATGTGGGGGAGACATTACTCACAGGCCCTGCGCTCTCCCTCTCGGTTTCCCCACATTCAGAGCTGTCGTCAGAACCATCCTCGAACCCACAGCAGATGAGGCAGCCAGCTGCACACCTGCCAGGCAGGTAGGAGCAGCCTAGGAACGCTCTCCCATGTTTCCAGACATACCAGACCAACTCAACCCGCCTTTGGGACTGACAAGTCACACCAGAGGCAAGGGTGTGCCCCAGGAGTGCTGAGATGGGGGGTGGGTGCCACTGGTGGGCCTCAGCTGGGAGCAGGACCTCGGTGTGGGTGACCGCTGTGTCGGGGGCTCTGCGGGAAGAGATTTAACACCTTGCCGGCTTTGCTTGGCGGGAGGGTTGAAGGGCGTTAGGTCCCAATGCCGTTGGCTGATGGTACTTACAAAGTGACTCACAGGAGAACCCTGGTGTTTCTGTTCTGTCCCGGGGGGGCCATGCCCAGACCCCAAGGCCAAGTGAGTAGCTTCAGGAAGCTGCCACTTTTGTGAGGACAGCAGATGACCATGTGGTGTGGCAGGCGCTCAGCTACCTGTGTGGCCCTGGCAACTGGGGCTTCAGGCTGGCGAGGGCAGGGCTTGGAGTGCCACCCTGCAACGGGAGTTCTTGAGAAGGTGGTCCCCGAGCTTTGTGACTTGTTACAGGTGTGTGTGTGTGTGTGTGTGTGTGATTTTATTTTATTTTTTTTCATTTATTTTTTGAGGCAAGATCTCTCACTGTCCTGGAACTCACCGAGTAGGATATGCTGGCTGTTCAGAGAGCCCCAGGGACCCTTCTGTTCTCTGCCTTTCCTATGCCTAGCTTATTTGATATGGGTCCTAGAGAGACTGGATTCAGTTCTTTCCGAGCTTATAAGGCAAGAGCTTATCAGACTGAGCCAACTTCTCAGCCTCCACCCCACCCTTTAGCAATATAATGCAAAGAACACGGTCCTGATGTGTGCATACGTAGTCACTCATTTTTAGCTCATGCCACAGGAACAAATGCACCAAAACATTATGTGGACTGTGACGGGAAGGGCGCCTTACACATTCTGAAAAGCTGAGGTTAGAATCTAAGCATCGTAAAGGAAGTTTTCCCTGCCACCCCAATCCATTTCTTAGGTATATGCTTCTCACCTCCCTGCTCAACCCTCAGCCCATTTACATGACAGTAGAGTTGGTCTGTGCAGCACAGTTCAGGTTTGCTCCTCTTGGTTTACCTTTCTGGCCATGTACCTGAAACCTTTTCCAGACAGGGAGGACATTAGAGACAGCAGTATCAGTATCACAGCCTGTCTCAGTGGGTCCACGGTGCCTGCCCTTCCCCCCAAACTCTGCCTGAGTTCTTTAAAAGCAACCTCTGACCCCACTTCACCAGGAAAAATGCTCAGTAGAACAAGGGCTCTTTTAAAAAACATAATCATGGTGCCCTTGTCACACCTAATATATTAACGGATTCTTTGATATGATTTGGTAGTCACTGTTGAAAGTCCCCGGATCATCTACTGTCTTTTTCGAGTTGGTCTGTTTGCGTACAAAGTCCACTGATACGACTCCATGGTTTCCTTTGTATTCCACTCACCCCTTCCCTCAGCCCTTCCGTCCCCACTCACCCCTTCTCTCTTCCTTCACCTATCAGGCGTCATTGAAGAAACCTGATCTTTGTGCCTTAGAGTCACCCGTACTCAGGATACGGACCGCACTCCTGCTGTGTTGTCTAGTGTGTTCCTCTGTCCCCCAAGCTGGATTA